>CP139502.1:198453806-199048655 GCA_021014915.2 Artemisia tridentata subsp. tridentata
TCAAGTGATGCCTTTTGGTTTGACAAACGCACCTGCTGTATTCATGAAACTCATGAACCAAGTGTGTAAACCATATCTAGAGAAGTTTGATATAGTCTTCATCGAAGACATTTTGATCTACTCCAAGAGTGAAGAAGAACACAAGCAACATCTGACGATCATCTTGAAGCTACTCAAGGGAGAAAAGTTGTACGCGAAATTCTCTAAGTGTGAATTTTGGATTCGCACGGTACAATTCCTTTGTCATGTGATTGACAGTAAAGGGTTACATGTGGACCCCGCAAAAATCAAAGCTATTGAGAATTGGCCAATGCCCTCTAACGCTACAGAAATTCATCAATTTCTATCATTGGCTGGATACTACAGAAGATTCATCGAGGGATTCTCCAAAGTAGCTAAACCATTAACTACGTTAACTCAAAAGAATAAGAAGTATGAGTGGGGTAAGGACGAAGAAGAAGCATTCCAAGCCTTGAAGCAGAAGCTTTGTAGCACACCAATTCTAGCATTGCCAGATGGAGCTACGGATTTCATGGTATATTGCGATGCATCACATCAAGGGTTCGGAGCAGTTTTGATGCAACGAGAGAAAGTTATGGCATATGCTTCCTGATAACTTAGGACTCATGAGGAGAACTATACCACGCACGATTTGGAATTAGGAGCTGTGGTTTTTGTACTTAAGATGTGGAGACACTATCTATATGGAACGAAGTGTACAGTCTTTACTGATCACAAGATTTTTCAACATATTTTAGATCAGAAGGAGTTGAATATGAGACAGCGACGATGGTTGGAAACGTTAAGTGACTATTACTGTGAAATCCGATATCACCCGGGAAAAGCGAATGTCGTGGTTGATGCCTTGAGCCGTAAGGAACGGTTGAAGCCGCTGCGAGTTCGAGCTTTGGTTCTGACTATCAACTCAAACCTTCCCGCCCAGATTCTTCAGGCACTAGAAGAAGCCGTGCAACAAGAAGACCTTAAGAGTGAGAAACTCTACGGCATGATACAGAAGAAGCTTAAGAAACGTGCATATGGGATTTATGTTTTCAAGGAAGAAGTTGGATACCATGTTTTGGAGGACTGCGAGACTTGATCATGATTGAGTCTCATAAATCAAAGTACTTTGTACACCTAGGATCTGACAAGATGTATCACAACCTCAAGGAGTTATATTGGTGGCCAAATATGAAGGCTGACATTGCCGACTATGTCCGAAAGTGTCTTACGTACTCTAAAGTTAAAGCCGAACATCAGAAACCGTCTGGTCTTCTACAACAACCCGAGATTCCTTTGTGGAAATGGGAACAGATTATTACGGACTTCATCGCCAAACTTCCAAGAACTTCAACCGGTTTTGATGCTATTTGGGTAATAGTCGATCAACTAACTAAATCTGCTCACTTTTTACCAATCAAAGAGAAATATAGTATGGACAAGCTGACTAGACTTTATGTTAAGGAACTAGTCTCGAGGCATGGAGCGCCAATATCTATCATATTTGACCGAGAAAACAGATTCACTTCAAATTTTTGGCAATCACTTCAAGATGCCTTTGGCACAAACCTCGACATGAGCACTGCATACCACCCGCAAACTGATGGCCAGAGTGAAAGGAGAATTCAGACCTTAGAAGATATGCTTCAAGCATGTGTGATTGACTTTGGAAATGGGTGGGATACCCATTTTCCTTTGATCGAGTTTTCATACAACAACAGTTATCATACAAGCATTAAGGCTGCACCGTTTGAAGCATTGTATGGTCGAAAGTGCCGATCACCTATTTGTTGGGATGAAGTAGGAGAAGCTCAGCTTATTGGGCCGGATATTATTCGTGAGACAACCGAGAATATCGTGCAAATTAAGAACCGTTTGCAAGCTGCAAGAGACCGACAGAAGAGTTATGCAGATGTGAGGTGTAAACCACTTGAGTTTCAAGTTGGAGATAAAGTTATGTAGAAAGTCTCGCCATGGAAAGGCGTGATACGATTTGGTAAGCGAGGAAAGCTAAACTCTAGGTACATTGGGCCTTTCAAGATTTTGAACAGAGTTGGTCCTGTAGCCTACAGACTTGAACTTCCACCAAGGCTGAGTAGAGTACACCCTACGTTTCACGTGTCCAATCTAAAGAAGTGCTTATCCGATGAGTCAGCCGTAATTCCACTCGACGAAATCTAGATTGATGAGTAGTTGAACTTTATTGAGGAACCAGTCAAAATTATGGACCGTGAAGTCAAGCAGTTTAAGAAGAGTCGCCTTTCCATTGTGAAGGTCTGTTGGAATTCCAAGAGAGGACCCAAGTTCACCTGGGAGTGTGAGGACGAGTTCAATTGCAAGTACCCTCACCTTTTCTCAACCACAATAACGCTAACTGAAATTCAGGATGGATTTCCAAATATGATGTAGGTGCTGTAACACCCGGTGATTTTCCAAAACCTTTTTCACTAGCCAAATATTTATTTTTGCATCACCTTGGCATTTAAACTTTTCCTGAACATATTTGAACTTGAGAAATAGTAGATATCTTGATAAACGTGAGCGTTGTCCCTTTATTATGTCAGCACAACCTAGAAAGCACGAAACGAATCGATTAGCCAAATAAATTAACTTCAAGAAAGTTATGCGTATTTATACTCGTTTTTATCAGAAAAATTATTTCGGAAACAATGGCGCAAGTCCCATATATTTTTATGGTCGTTTGATACGTTAAATAGGTCCCACGGTATTTATTTCAAAAGTTTAACCCACTTTACCCTTTTACCCCCTCCGCCCGAATGTTTAACCCGCACCCCCTCTACTTTCATTTGTCCAGTTTTGGCCCATCCTCTCCATATATAAGCCTCACTTTCTCTCTCTCTTCACTTATAACACATACACACCACCACCATCCCTCTCCTTCACCGGAACCCTAACCGGCCGCCACCACCGCCGTCCGGCCAAATTCTGGCTACCTCCCAAAATTTATCCAATCGTAGATCAAGGCCCCTACAACGTTTCTGGAGAGTTTGGAAGCATTTGGAGCACGTTTGGCCCACATCCGAGCACCACCGCCGCCACCACCATACACCACCGTCACGCCGCCTCACCCCACACCTCTCTCTCTCTCTCTCTCTCTCTCTCTCTCTTTTGGTAACTCACGTGCCCCATTTCTCTCTATTTTTCATTTTAACTAAAACCCTAACCCTAGTTTTCTTATAAAAACGAATTTGAAAATAAAAACTTTTTTAAAACCTTTTGTTTTGATTAAAAACGTGTGGATCCGTTTTTTTTGACCCGTGACTCGCTTGGACTTGGTCCAAGTCACGTGACTCAGCTGAGTCAACTCGCGAGTTGACTCGGGGTGAGTCCTTATTCCTTTTTGATTTATTTCACGTGATTAAGCTTATTTGTTTGTTTTGTTGTAGCTTGGTTTGGATTTGGCTTGGTTTTGTTTGGATTTGTACTCGGCCGAGAGCCTCAAGGCTTGTTTAGCATCAAGCCGTGACTCATTTGAGTCACGATATAGCTTAGGGGTGTTTGTTTTGTTTGTGTTTGTAGTTGGTTTGGTTTGTCTAGGTTAGTCAAGAGCCCTAAAGCTCGAGTGGAGTGAGCTGTAACTCAAAGGAGACATGGCAAGATTTATATTGTTTGTTTGTGTCTCGGTTTGGATTTGGATGTGAGTTTTAGTCTAGCCGAGAGCCTTGAAGCTCAATAGGTGTCAAGCCGTAACTCGTGGAAGTCACGACTATGGTTGGTTTGATGTTTGATTTGTAGCCATGGGTTTAGTAGAGAATTTATGGTCAAGTTGTGGTGAGCCGTGACTCGTGGGAGTCACGACCAAAGTCTTTTTTGAGTTTGGTGCGTAGCCGTGAGTTTTGATTGGTCTTTGTGTCGTTATGGCATTGAGCCGTGACTCGTGGGAGTCACGGCCACGGTTTGACTTTATTATAAGTATCTTATGGTCAAGCCGAGACTCACAGGAGTCCCAGCCGTGTAACACTCGAGGTTAGAAAACCTCGAGTTAGTGTCGAGCCTTGTTTTGGTCTTGGATTTACTTTGTTGGATTGATGAGCGTTCTCTAGAGGTGTATATATTATATCTCAATTTCACTCAAATTTTAAATTTATAAAATACCTATTTACCGTTTATTTAAGAAACACATATGAGCAAGTATACTCGTTCGATTGTAGTATGGTTGGTGGTAAATAAGGATCGTCCTAAGAGACTACTAGTTTTGGTTTAAGCAATATAGATAATAGCAATAAAAATAGTACTTAAGATTGTTACGCTCCAAAGCACTTAAAAGTAATTAAACAAACAATGGTTTCAAATTGAATCAATCAAACAAACAAATACTTGTTTAGGAACCATGACTAATCGTGATAGAATGTTGAACATGTTTGGGTGAAACTTAGAAGGCACATGTCAATTTTCACAAGGACTTCTAGTCAATGGGTAATATCAAGAAAATCCATGTTTCTACTAGTTTCTCGGGTGAGTCCTTTCTGCCTACTCTCATCCCATTATGCTAGCTCTCTTTTTTAGTGATCAAAATGTATGAAAAAGATGATTAGTTAAATCAGTTCTTACGAGTCTTTTTAACCGAATCTCGTGATAAAATATTTCCGAATTCATTTAAAACTTGCATACTTAATATTCGTCACTTATCAAATACCAATCCATTTGTGCACCAACTTCTTAGAGTAAAACAATATTAGAAATCTTTTCAACCCTTAAATCCAATAATGTTTAACCAACAAGTTTTAGAACACGAATTATATTTAAACAAACTCATGAAAATAATCACTTTTTCTAACCGACTAAACATCCAACATTCATACGAAAGTCACCTCATTCCCAAACAAGCATCACAAATTATTCCATAACAAGCCTCATCATAAAACATATCATTGCATTCAACATCAAATGGTTTAACATGATTAATTAAAGTAAAGAAAATTACCTAAAAGTAAGATTACAATGAGTAATAAAAGAGTTATAGCACTCCTTAGGGACTCCAATTGAACAAGGGAATCTTCCACCTCTTCTCACAAGTATCTCCAACTCTTCCTTTGTTTCTACTTGGAATCTTTCTTGAGAATGGCAGAGATTATTAAGCTCTTTTGGGTTTAGTAAGTAATGTGATCAAGTCCTTATGGTGTAAGGCTTGATTGTAAGTGTTGTATCTATTATGGGTGCATTAGGGGTTTATTTATACTTGAATTCTCCCCTAAAAACTGAATTAAGCCTTGAATATCTATAAAAGAGAGGGTAATGATCGGACTCTAGTCATAATGGTGGTTTAAAGCTAAGAGTTAATGCAACTTTTCATCTCAGAATTTTTTCAACCTTCGGTTTGGACTATGGACCTGCGGTTTGGAATGTCTGCTAAACCTAAGGTTGAGTTTCTTGAACCTTGGGTTTGAATCTCAGCTTCAACCTTAGGTTGGGATTTGTGAACCTTGGGTTGAGACCGATTCTTGCACATAAATTTCAACTTTAAGCTAGCATATAACTCCAACTTTTAACACACTTTTTGGCACTCAATCTTGATTTCATCTTTTCATCCTTCTCATGTACAACGGAAATAATCATACTATGAATCAATATCTTTGTTTACGAGCTTTTCTTCAATATTTACTTGATTTTGTAGCTTTTCTTCGTCTTTCTTGATATTTCCTTGTACCTAGACTTGAACACATCTTTAACAACTTTTAATCGTAAAATAATCATAAACATAACTAAATAATATGCAAAAACATACAAATAACGTGATAAAAACATGTACAAAATGTTCGTTATCAAATCTCCCACACTTAAGTTTTGCTTGCCCTCAAGCAAAGTAATCTTTTAAAAAGTAGGTTTCCAATAGCCAAAAATCATGATTCTCTAAATATTTCACTAATCTTTCTTATTGCCAAGGCAAAAGATCAAAAAGTGATTTTATCTATATATGTGAAATTTAAACGACATACTCGATCAAGCTTGATAACACAACTAAGCTCCTCACGAAAAGAAAAAAATATTTTAATTCACTCACACTCATTTCTTTTGTTGGGGGTGCTTTTCACTCAATTGCTCAGTCGTGATTTCATTTCAATACCATAGGCTTGTACGAGTATCAAAACTAGTCCAAATCATGCAAGAAATAAATTAATTTATCGAAGAGGACTTTTATTCGGGTTGAAATGTTAGGCTAAGGGTTAATATCAACTTATGTTCAAATAACTACTGTACAAATATAATAGATCGCTAACAACGAATTCTCGAATAGTTGAATAATGGATGGTCACTAGTTTGTACCTTGGTTCGCTAACAACATTACTTACATAACGGATGGTCAACAAAACACGCTCTAGCTCGCTAGCGACGTTTTCCAACTATTCAAAAACCGGATGGTCACTACAATATTCATACAATCGATATCTTCACAAAGCAAAAAGGGTTAGGATAAGACATGGGATTATTTTAGTGGATACAATAATATACAAAAATCAAGTCGAATACCAAAATTACTTGCTGCAAAAACAATCGAACCATGTATCCCCAAATGATTATAGCCTCATAACAAATCTTTCCTTCCTCCTTTATTTCATTCATCGATCACCATACATATCAAGTCTTAGCACATTGGCTAATCTTCAAAAGTACTTCATCTTCATAATTATAGAACATTGGCTATTTATATCTCCTTTTCCTTTTTTTTTTCATACGTCACATCTTCTCCCACACTTTGGATGAGCATATACCTCAAAAAGATACAAATAAGAAGTAGCTACCTTCGTCTTCGTCAGAAAGGTATATCCGAAATACAAAGTGTAAGCTCATAATCATCAAAAACTTCTTCAAGCCACCAACAACACGTAATTCATCGATTTGACTTGACTAAAAAGGTAAGGCTAAAGTTTAAAGGTGCAAAATCTTTTGTATTTTTTTCTGGATGTAACAAAAATGAAAAGATAGGCTCAAAGGGTGTTCTAAGGGTATCTAGTGCTAAAAATTAGCACTAACAAATGGGTCCATAGAAGGTGGTTAACTAACCGATGTGGCTAGCTAATATATCAATATATGAAAATGGAAGGCCATTTGGTTTAATCCTAAGTTGCCTCTTATCACTTAAATTCATTTATATCACACGAATGTGACCTTACTTTGGAATTCGTAATGTATGACAAGCACAAGTTCTAGAATCAATTCAATCAGCGGCACACTCTTAGCAAGAAAATAGAATTTAAGCATAGAGAATATATGCTTCAAATGATAGGCTCAAATACTCACATATTTGGTAGAATAGGCTAAAAATGCACAAGTAATTTTATCAATCCTAAGAACAGATCGTTTCACTTAACCGAGACTCGTTAAACATTTCAAATTTCCATTTTATGCTATTGGAAAATTTCAAGTTGTTTCAATTATATATCATCTTTTATGTGTAAAAACAACTACTTCCTTAAGGGCAATAAAACAAATTCCAAAATAGTCACAATTTTTTTTTAAAAATTGAATCATTTTCACTATTTACTTCCCTCCCCCACACTTAAGTTTTGCATTGTCCTCAATGTGAAAAAATTAACTTCAAAGTAAAGGAAATAGGGAAAATAGAATAGTAAATGATATCACCGAGAAATCATGCGAGATCCATATTTGGTGTTAAACGCATGAGTTGGGAACTCCAAACTCCAAAATATACCAACCATATGAACGAGCAACGATTTCATGGTATCTCAAACCTGAAAAATAAACAAACACAAAAACAATATGCAAAAATACTAATAACCAAAATACCTTAAAATCCTAAATAAACATAGACATAGTTCTAAAACATAAGAAAAATTATAATCCTACATAACATAATAATAATAAAGTACGAATGAAATAGAAAAATTGTTCATCACATCAGATAATCTCGAATGATAATTATAATCATTCATCTTCCATATCGTCACCTAGATAGTTAACCAACGATCCAAATCCTAATCCACCCGATGAGGTTCCTACTTCATAAACTTGTGTTCCTGCATCGGTAGAATAGTACCCCGCAAAACCTTCCTGGTTGACATTGTACCCATCATTTCCTTGATATGCGCTAGACGTAGGATAAGGTACATGCTCCTATGGATAAGGTATATATGGGTATGGGTAAGGTGGAACACTAGTCGGTGCATACGCCATTGGGAAAGAATAAGGTGATTCACTATACTGTCCAAGGTAAGTGAGAATTGGTGCACAATAGTCCATTTGGTGTCCAATCCTCATCATCGTCATGTCTCTGCAAACATCTCTTCTCTCCACTTGTGGCAAATTTGCATGCCACTCACCCTAACTCGAATTCAACCCCGAAGATTCTCCGATATTTTTTTGTTGAGGTTGTTGTGGTGGTGTTGGGTTACGAATCAAGTTCTCAATTTAATCAACCAAACACATTCTATCATCATCAAGCAAATCTTTCAAATTCTTTTTATCCAGCTTTTCACACTCCTTAATCACCGTTATCTTTTTCATCTCATCAGATGTATCATAACCCAAACTTTTTCCAATCTTCGTCACATAATGGCCCCCATTTATAAAACCATGCTCAGAAATGATAGTTGCCCTCTTTGACAAGTAAACTGCCAAAGTCCATAACACATTCATCTTCCTCTTTGGATCCATAATCATCTCAATTATCCACAAATCCGGTCCATGGACTTTGTCTTGACTATGTCCTCTGTGCACAAACGAGTTCACAATCACTTTGTGTAAAAGCTGAGCCGTCGGTGAATGTATCTCTATTTCCTTAAATCTCCCACTGTTGGGATCTCCTATCTCATTCCATATCTTCCTACCAACATACTTCGGTGGTTCTTTTTCCAACTTAGAAAGGTGGTCTTCAAACTCTTCATGGGAAAGATCATTCTCATCATACAATCCCAGTAATTGCCCAAATTTCGGCAAAGTTAGTGCATGCTCCTTCCCACACAACCTAAACCAAATATATTTCTCCTCCATAATGTCACTCACCTCTTGGTTGAAATAGATGGTGGCAAAGAACTCTAGGCACCATTCTCTATAAATTTGCTTTTCCTTGACCCGAATTGCGTAATCCAAACTAAAATCTTCAAAAACTCCGTTTTCAGATTCCGTATTAACCTCCCATAACTTCTCAAGAGTCTTATTAAGGTTATATTCTCTCATTAAACTCCAACTTACTAGCTTTGGTACCGCAATTTCTTTTCTTTGCAACTTCGCTAACCTGCTATTGTAACAAGCTTTTGCTTCTTTACTTAATTTGCTCCACCTCAAATGTTCACTTGTTACCGGCATAAGGTTAACATTCCTTGCTTGACGACCATGTCGCATGTACAAAGCAACCAAGGGGTTTTCCTCTTCTTGACGAACACATTTCTACAAAAGAAGCACACGAGAAATATTGGAACTAAAGGATAGAATGTAAGATAAATTAGCAAAAAAATTAAAAAAAAAATTCCTTTTTTAACGCGGGCTGAACCGCCGCGGTTCACCCTGGAACCAGCGGTAAGGTTTTTTAACTTAGTTTTTTTGGAGACTTGAACCGCCAAGGTTTACCCTTGGACCGGCGGTTTTGCCTTTGAGGGTTTTTTACCGAGAGTCAAACCGCCAAGGTTCACCCTTGAACCGAAAGTTTTCCTTGTTTTTCTGGGTTCCTCGACCGGCGGTTGGAACTTCCGACCGGCGGTTTGCAGCAGCATTTTTTTTTTTTTTTTTTTTTTCTATTTTTTTCTTTTTAAATTTGCAACTTATCCACATTTTACTCCTTCTTCCATTTGCTTATTAGTGCTTATTCTAAGTGCTTATTCCTCTATCTTCTTCACTTCTTAACCTCAAGAATCTAAGAATCAAAATCAATTCAAACAAAGTAATGGTCCATATAATCAATCATATAGCATACAAACACTAATTCTTAATCATATACCACAATAAACCCAATCAATTTTTATTAAAAATCCTCAAAATTTTCGTCATGGATAAACCCTAGATCTTAGAACATCAAATTCTCTTTCAATACTTAACCATTTCATCTAATTCCACTTCCAATCAATCCTTACAACAATCCTCTAGTAAACCCATCAAGTAATTTCACTTAATTCGAACTCTACCAAATTCGCCCAATTAAGAACCCTAAAAATCAAATTCGAATTAAGATAAATAAAAAGTAAATGGATGGTGTTACTTACCCTTTTTGATGCCATAAGATTGCTAGAAACTTAATTTGATACTTAAACTTCAATCTTGGAATGATGAGAATGGTGGTGATTGTAGTGTGTTTTTTTTTCTATCCTTTGTTTCTTTTGCACAAAAAGAAGGCTCAACCGTAGGTTGGGTACTTCAACCGTGGGTTTGGTTCTCAACCGTTGGTTTGCAAAATTTTTGAATACAAAACCCGTTTCAAACAAAAACGTTCTTTCATTACTTTATCATTTCCAATAATCACCACAACTCAAAACATTTCCAACATTCCATTGAACTTAAAATTTAAATAACTACATAAATTAAAAACAACTAACTCAAAATTAAATATTTCTTATTAATCATAACTTATAAAGCTTAAAAGCTAAAACACACTCAACTTAACAAACAAGAGCAAAACATAATAAGATCAATAAACGATAAGTAAACAAGATAAAACTCATAAGGGACAAAATGAGCAAAAGCTTAGTAATAAGCTTCTTTATTCTTCCACATCACATGCTTCCTTTAATCAAAATAACTCCCAAACCTTAGAATATCCTCCGAATGAAATTTCCCCGAAAGAACTCTATCAGTTTCCTTTGTTTCGAACTCACGAGTGAAACGGCGTCCACCCGGACTAGTAATCTCTATCTTAGTGTGCCAATCATTGTCTCCTTCAACCTTTTGATATTTGCTATACCCATCCGATGTCCATTCAATATTTTTAAGCTTAATTGGCATAGAACCAAGGAAATCAACCATCTTCTTGTACACTATAATGTTCTTGATAGGATGGAAGTAATTCTCCATAGCCAATGCTCTCTCCATATCATCTTCAATATGATCAAACGATGGGGCTATTTTCCCATATTTTGGATTGCCTTCATTGTCATGGCTAATATCAAATACATTCAACCAATCTTCTTCATCTGATTCTTCATCTGCTAGAACTTTGTTTCTTTTCTTAGTGTGTTAAATCCTTCTAGCCACTCCATCATCGATTTCCATAGTTCCTTTTCCATTATCAATTATTGCTCCTCTCGTACTCAAGAATGGGTGTCCAACCAACATAGGTGTCTCTTTATTAATAGGTACATGCAAAATCGAAAAGTCACACAAATATATTTGGAATCCAATTTGTAATTTCACATTCTTCACTTTACCATAAGCTTTTGCCACGGTATTATCGGCCATCAACAACACATCATTGGAAGGATAAGCTCTTCCGAACTCCATAATCTTGTAAAGCTTGTAAGGCATTATACTAACACTTGCCCCTGTATTAGCCAAGGCATTGATTGCAATGGTTCCATTCACTTTTAGTGGAATAACATAATTCCCCGGATCTTCTTTCTTTTTAGGTAGACCTTTTTTCATCACCTTCTCCTCTTCTTCTTCCTCAATTTCATTCTTCTTATCAAGTTTCATTTTCTTCATTGAAATTTCATCCAACAACTTCCTATAGTGAGCATAGTGTTCCAACACATGAAGTATTGGTTTTTCATTTAGCAATTCTTTGAACTTTGTAGTAATCTCCTCAACACATTTTGCTTCATCAATGGGTTCTTTAGTTGGTTTTTCTTTTGGTAAGGATGTTTGGTTAGAAGAACTTTCTCCTTTAATTAGTGTGGTGGGTTGTGGTAATGATGACGGTGAAGGTATAAGACCTTTAAAAGGTGGGTATTTTTATTTCAAACGAGTAGCTTTTCCCATCTTAACCATTTCCATGCTCCCAAGAATACCATCTTCATTTTCACAAACTTCCTCCATTTGTTCAATTAACCAATTAACATCTTTATCATCTTGTAACTCTCCAACCTTAACTTGCATTTCACCTAGACCAAAATCAATGGTGCACTTTGTTGCCAACAAGAAGTTTCTACCAAATACAACGGAAGGATCCGTCGTATCTTCATACTCATCAATAATCAAATCCATAGCAAAGGTATAGCCATGAATGTCAATTTTCACATCCCGTGCTATTCTCCTATTATACTTGTCCACTTCATATTTCCCATTTCCAAACTTTTCATAAAAAGCAAAGGTTACATAACTATCACTTTGTCCAAGGTTACATTCCGCATCCCAAGCTACTAATCCTTCTATTCCACAAGGTGTGGAATACCTCATACTTGGCTCGTCATATTCTCTTAACTTGGCACGGGTGAAAGTAACTACCCTAGGCTTTTCATGTTCATATTCAATACGTTCAACTTCCTTTCCTTTTGCTTGCAACTTCACTTTTTCAAAATCAACCATTTTTTCCATCCTAGACATAACAACACCATCATCCATCAATTCCATTTCCAATTTTTCCAAGTAAGCCGAAACTTCGCTAGGTGAATCCATATCTAAAATAAGCTAAACATTCATAGACAACACATCCAAAATAAACGTTAGGGGTTAGTGAAAAAAAACTAATTATCTTGAAAAAGAAATCATACGAAAATCTAGAACAAATCTAAATAAACTAAATAATAGTAAAAATAAATAAAAGAAAAGATTAACAAAGAAAACAAAATTTATTATTTATTATTTTTTTTTTTTACAGGGTTCACACCCAAACTGGCGGTTTGGGTTGTGAAAAGTTTTTACTGAGGCTCAAACCGGCGCGGTCGAGCTTCAGACTGGTGATCTGAGTTTTGCAATATTTTACCGAGAGTTTGAACCGGGCGGTCGAAGTTTTGGACCGGCGGTTTGAAATTTTAAAAATTTTACCGAGAGCTGAACCGCCGCGGTCGAAGGTTGGACCGGCGGTTCAGGTGAATTTTTTTTTCTTAGTGTCGAAGGGTTGAAACCGGTAGTCAAAAGTTGAACCGCAGGGTTTGCAGCAAAAATGTTACAAAAAAAAATTTTGTTTTTCTTCTTTTTTAATTTATTTTTAACTTAACTCGAGAACGAATAAAAATAAAGACGAGAAACACATTGAAACTAGAACAAAGTAAACACTTAACAATCATTATCCAAACAATCAAACAACCACACAAGCCAAACATGAAATAAACTCTAAAATCATGCAAATAATAAGAACAAACTTTATGCTACTATTTACAACTAAACTAAACTAAACTGAAAAGGAGTAGTAGTCCCCGAAAACGGCGCCAAAAACTTGATGTGCGTTCTCTAGAGGTGTATATATTATATCCCATTTTCACTCAAATTTTAAATTTATAAAATACCTTTTTACCGTTTATTTAAGAAACACATACGAGCAAGTATACTTGTTCATTGTAGTATGGTTGGTGGTAAATAAGGATCGTCCCAAGAGACTACTAGTTTTGGTTTAAGCAATGTAGATAATAGCAATAAAAATAGTACTTAATATTGTTACGCTCCAAAGCACTTAAAAGTAATTAAACAAACAATGGTTTCAAATCGAATCAATCAAACAAACAAATACTTGTTTAGGAACCATGACTAATCGTGATAGAATGTTGAACATGTTTGGGTGAAACTTAGAAGGCAAATGTCAATTTTCACAAGGACTTCTAGTCAATGGGTAATATCAAGAAAATCCATGTTTCTACTAGTTTCAAGGGTGAGTCCTTTCGGCCTACTCTCATCCCATTACGCTAGCTCTCTTTTTTAGTGATCAAAATGTATGAAAAAGATGATTAGTTAAATCAGTTCTAACGAGTCTTTTTAACCGAATCTCGTGATTAAATTATGGAAAACGTAGACGGGGGGGGGGGGGGGGGGTTGAATACATTTACCGTTTTAAAACTTAAAACTTGTTGTATCAAATTTCCAATTTGGCTAGTTCTAATATGAAAGATGTTTGTTGTAGTTTATGACTACCAAGTTGTCACACAAGTATTATCAAATAATCACAACACAAGTAATCACATAATGCAAACATAAAAGTAAAGAGATAAGTAGAAGAAAGTGCAAACCGAACACGATGATTTATAGTGGTTCGGTCACGGAGCTCCTCTCCGCCCTACTCCACTCCCCGAGTACCCAACTTGAGAGTTACTTCACTTAGATCAACAAGCTCCCTTTCTTAGGCGGAGAAAACCTTTACACGTCGCTTACTTCCTTTTCCGGTACTAAGCTAAACACCGAGTTCTAGTTTAAGGTAGAACCAACCTAACATCGCTTACTTCCTTTTCCGGTACTAAGCTAAACACCGGGTTCTATTTCAAGGTAGAACCAACCTAACGTCGCCTATACAATTACCGACACTAAGCTAGATGTCGAGTTCTTTACAAGGGTACAACCACTCCCGTTTGGTTCTTTCACAAGGGTACAACCACTCCCTACACTCTTTGTGTTTTGAGGACTAAAACACTAACCACACTCACTGAGATAAATGATGTTTACAATGATCCATGACATAAATGTTCAATGGATATGAATGACTAATCTATATGAACTTCTTGAATAAGAAGTCTTCAATCATTGAGGATGTCAAGTACTCTTGAATCTTCATATGTTGGAATGCTATGGTGGATAATGACTTCAAGATCTTCTAACCTTCTTGGTGGATCAGGAAGTATGCTATGGATGATGTCTCATGATCTTGAGCTTGCTTCACAGGATCATTAACAATATATGCTTACAACATGATGAAAGTTAGTAGCATTATGATCATTATGAAATGGATGATTAATGTGTGTTTCTACATGATTTACTAATGATCTAAATGTATGCAAAGGGTAGAGGGAATGTGTGTTTGAGTTAGATAAACAATGGGTAAACAATGGGCTTCTATTTATAGCCAACAAGATTTTTGCCCCGCAGATTTGAAGGATCCCTATATTTGGATCCGCGCTTTATACCATTTGGATCCGCGGGATCCGCCAGACCAGACAGCTAAGAGTTTATGGATATCTTTCCAAATCCAGCTGTATCCTTCACATCCTTGTTATGTCACATCAAAATCTCCCAAAGTCAACTATCTTGCTTGAAGATCTAGCCAAGATATTACATAATCTATGTATGATGCATGCCATGATGTCATTGTATCATTTTAAAAATAAAGTTTCCTTTTAAGGAAATACATATGTAAATGTATAAGATGTTATTCCTAAAGTATGTTTATTAATATGTATCATGTTAGTTTGACACCTAAAGTGTACTTATCCTATTAATCTTAGGAAACATGATGTACAAGTAAAAGTACTTGTATATGCAAAATGTGAAATGAGGTTCTAAGTAGAATGGTTAGTCTTTTTAAAATACTTAATGTCCTAGCCGTATTTTAAACATTCTAAATGGTTTGTTAAGGTTTGATCATAATGCTAGATAACAAACATGTACGAACCTGTGTTGTATCATACGAGGACTTGAGAGGTGTTGAATGTATGTTGAGACAAGATATGATTACAAGTAACTTGTACATTTTACGCTATGTATCAAGTTACATGTTTGTCATCAATCAATGTTAGGAATATGAATATTCAGCAGAAGACTCGGTCACCCCGAGTACTTATTAGATCATCATAGCTCATAAGATTATCAGTAATATTATTAGTAGCTTAGTTATTAATTACTATTGTGGAGTGGGTCGGGTCTTTACCCTCTGTCAGCTCGCTCCACAGTCCACTAGGGACATAATATGTAGTAGTATATATACCCCTTCCCACACAAGGGAAGGGTTGGACCTTTTCAATCTAATATATCACTAGTTCATTTCTCTCACTAAAAGGCTCCCACTTCTCTCTAGAACTTCTCTTCTATTCGATCCAAACAACCCTCAAACAAGTGATTCATGTATTGTGAATACCCTACAATTGGTATCAAGAGCCATGGTTAGGTCCATGTGAGTTGGTATTCATGAATTGGTGTAGTTTGTGAGGTGTTTTTTGTCTTTGGGTCGATTTGGAATTTTCAAGATTTTTCTTTTCGGTTTGATTAGTAGCATACGCTTCATTTTGTGTTTTGTTTAGTGATTAGAGGTTGTTTTATATTGTATTTGTGTAGCTTTTGAAGTTCTTTTGATTCGATTTGTAACTTTTTAAGGTTCTTTTGGTTCGGTTTGTTTATTAGCTTAAATTACATCTTTGTACTTTGTTTAGTGATTAGAAGTTGGTTTTCTTTGTACTTTCTAGCTTAAGAATAGTATTAGAGTGGTATTTAGTGTTTGGATTCACAGATCTAAGAACGGTGTGTGTGATTTTGAGAAAATTCGTGGGTAGTAGTTGAGTTGTTCTTGGCAGCGGTTTGTCCATTTTGGTCGATTATTGGACTCGGTTTGTGTCAATCTTGGACACGGTTTGTCCTTTTTACCCGTTTAGGCAAAAGGACAAAAGGCAGTGATAGTGACGTGCCTGGGAGTTTGTGCCTACTCGGTTTGTCCCTACTGCGCGTACTCGGTTTGTCCCTGCTGTGCACACTCGGTTTGTGTAGACTCGGTTTGTCTCTGAAGAATTTACTCGGTTTGTGTAAATTTACTAGGTTTGTGTCTACTCGGTTTGTCCCAGCTACGTGTACTCGGTTTGTGTAGACTCGGTTTGTCTCAGAGAAATTTACTCGGTTTGTACCTACTCGGTTTGTCCCAACTGCGTGTACTCGGTTTGTGTAGACTCGGTTTGTCCCTGAAGAATTTACTCGGTTTGTGTAAATTTACTAGGCTTGTGTCTACTCGGTTTGTCCCAGCTGTGTGTACTAGGTTTGTGCAGACTCGGTTTGTCTCCGAAGAATTTAATCGGTTTGTGTCTACTCGGTTTGTCTCAGCTTCGTAGACTCGGTTTGTATCTGTTGAATCTACTCGGTTTGTCTCTCAAACTTGTATGCGGTTTGTGTCTTGGTGATTTTAGAAATTCCCGCGAAAGATTCAATTTCTCGGTTAAATCACAAGATCTGTAAAATCCCGTAGTGACTATGGCTACCACATCAAGTACATCATCGGATGATATTCAAGCAGCAGGATCTGACACTCGTCCACCTATGCTAGATAGGACGGATTATGAGTCTTGGGCACAACGAATAAGACTTTACTGCTTGGGAAAAGATAATGGTGTTAACATTCTTAAGTCAATTGACGAAGGACCTTATCAGATGGGTACCACCAGAGACGTTGTTACAACTGGTGAAGATGGGACTGTTACTTTGGGTATTGATAGACCTAGAAACTATAATGATCTTAATGAAGAAGAAAAGAAGAGGTATGATGCTGATATTAGAGCCTCAAACATAGTCATTCAAGGTCTTCCTAAGGATGTATACAAGCTCATCAATTTTAACACTGAAGCCAAGGCTGTGTGGGACAACGTTAAAATGTTGTTGGCAGGGTCAGAACTCACAAAGGAAGATCGTGAGTCACAGTTGTATGATGAGTTCGAGCATTTCAAAATGAACCCAGGAGAGAATATCACAGATTACTATGTGAGATTTCATAAGTTGGTGAATGATATGAGGATGATCAGAATGACTATGCCCAATATCCAACTTAACTCTAAGTTTGTGAACAACATGACTCCAGAATGGGACAGATTTGTTACTGCCGTCAAACTCAACAAAGGTTTAAGGGAGACTAACTATGAACAGCTTTATGCTTACTTACAACAACATGAAAAGCATGCTGCATATGATCGGGTGCTGAGAGAAAAGTTGAATCCTTCAACTACAAATGACCCACTGGCCTTCATGACAAATGTACAACCAACAATCCAATCATCATCCAATCCAAGCTATCACCAACTTCACTCACAAGTACCTGCTAAGAGTTCACAACTTGACTCTGGCTACTCTCAGACCGACAAAATGATTGATAACCTTACCAATCAAGTTTCTTTACTGGTTCAACAGTTTCAAGCATCACTCCCACAAACCAACAATCAGTTAAGGAATTCTTCCAACCCACGCAATCTTGCAATGGTGGAGGATGGGAAAATTGTGGTTCAGAATGTGCAAGGGAGAGCTGGTAGAAACATGGGTCGAGGTTTGGTGCAGAATAGAGCAGGGAATGCCAATCAGGGGCAAGGGAAACATATCAAGTGTTATAATTGTGGGGGGCTTGGACACATTGCTAGAAACTGCAATCAACCTAAACGTCCTCAGAACTCAGATTACTTCAAAGACAAGATGCTGTTAATGCAAGCTCAAGAAAATGGTGCTGTATTGGATGAGGAAGAGTTATTGTTCTTGGCAGGAGATGGAGGAAATACTTTTGATGAAGACGTGGATGAGAAACCTGTTCAGGATCTGGCACTTAATGATCCTAACATCTTCAAGGCAGATGACTGTGATGCATTTGACTCTGATGTGGATGATGAACCTACTGCTCAAACAATCTTCATGGCTAACTTGTCTTCCCTGGCCTCATCTCGTCAAGCTGGTTCTTCTAATGCATCCGTGATTTCTGAGGTACTAAAAATTTATGACACATATAATATTGTCGAGGGACATCAGATTCCCGAAGAAGTACATCAGGCAGTTGTTTCTGACTCAAGTGATGTTGATATGGAAAATAGCAATATTGTCTCATATGAACAGTATTTGAATAGCAACAACTCGCCTGATGTACCAAATGGTGAATCCTTTGTCAATAATGATGTGTGTGCTATGAGTAATGTATGTGCCTTAGATAATGCGAGTAATGTAGATAATGCATGTGTGTACCATGAGAACCAATTACCTGTCCCTGATAATAACTTGATCACTAGACTTAACATCTATAAAGAACAAGTTGCTATGTATGAACAGCGTGCTAAGTTTGAGCTTAATGATCGTGAGCAGAAATTAGAAGGTCAAATGAGTACACTTATTAAAGAGTCTAGAGTGCGAGAAGAAACATTAAAATTAGAGTTAAGTTCTTTGAAAAGTCAGCTAGAACAGTCTGTCAAACAAAAACAGGAAGCACAAAAGTGTGTAACAACACTTAAGCAAGAATTCAAACAAAAAGAAACAACTCTTTTAAATGATTTCTCTAAACTCAAGACGTTAAAAAATAAGCTTGAAGATAAGTTGTACACACAAAATCAAACCATACAAACTGCTCAAATGATTCATAAGCACAGAAAGTTGAGTGATAAGCATAGTAAAATCATGATAGGTGAACCAAAGTCAACCATCCTTAGGGGTATGCAAGTACTTCAACCAGCCCTATATGATGGTAATGTGATGATTAAGCCTATTCATGACAAACCTGAGCATATCTACACTGATGAAGAGGATGAGTTAAGTGAGAAAACAAAAGAAAAAATGAATGAAAAAATGAGGGATCCCGAGTGCATAGCCAGACGAATAATAATCAAACCCCATGATTATTATGAGGAAAATCGTTTGACTGTGTTTGCTCCTCAAAAGAAGTTAACACCTGAACAGATATTTTGGAAACAAGATAGTGAAAAACTTAAGGAAGATAAACTTAAGGCCAACACCCCCCTCATTCGTAAAGTTGCGTCCATAACGGTGTATCCTCCCAATACACCTAGGAATCTGGTGCCTTTGTCTCTTCCCACTGAATGCAAAACCTTTATTAGCTTATATGTGCTTTGGCAACTGTTTGCTGATTTTGATAAAACATGCAAGAAGAGAATCACACCAACCGGCATTACTGAGGGGGAAAGGTGTTTTGAACATGCAAAAAGGTGTTACTTAACTGAGGTCATGCCATTCTTTAAACTACTTAAAGAACATTTTGAAGGGTTGCAAACTGCCCTTAAAGCCGAAATAAAAGAAATGGAAGTAGTGTTTAAAGACATGGAAAATGAGGTGAATGAATATGCAATAGAACTTAAGAGTCGTGAGATTGAAAGAAAAAATATACTCATCACTAATGACAACTTGATTGCTAAATGTATTGCACAAGATGTATTTTACACTGTCACTGATTCTGCATTGTCTGCTTGTCAATTTAATGAGTATGCTATTGCGTTAACTGTCACCCAGAATCGCGTTGTTGAGCTTGAGGGGGAGAATTTGAAATTGCTTGAAAAAATTCAAAATGATGACCATGATAACATGGTTAAACGTTTTTCAAAACTAGAAGTTGATTATCTGAATTTACAACTCAAACATCAACACTTAGAAGAAAAATGCAAAATATCAAATGTCAAGACATCCTCGGATGCTCCTGAGTTTGATACTTATTTTGAATTAAGCAAACGTGATGAGACAATTCAAGCTCACACGAACACGATTCGACTGCTGAGGGCCCAAATTGCCCAATTGAAATCCAACAAGTGTGAAGTATATGGCACCAATAAACCTTCGTCTTCAGATTCTCAGAATTTTCAATATCAAAACACCATAAATAAGTTACATTATGAAAATGAGTGTTATCGAGAAGAAAATTCAAAGGTTAAACAACATTTCAAAGAGTTATATGATTCTATTAAAGTTACAAGAAGCAATCATAATGATCAAATAACCTCTTTGACAAATGAAATTGAGAATCTTAAGGCTCGGGTGAAAGGTAAAATGCCATGCACCACTTGTAATTGTGATACACCAAAGGCTACTGATAATAAAAAGTATGATGTTGATGTTGGGCGTATTCCAGTTAAGCTTAGAAATAACAACCTTGCCCATCAAACATATCTAGATCATCTTAGAGAAGGCCTTGACACACTTCGTGAGGTAGTTGAAGAGGATAGGAATGATAAGCCACTTGATCAAGCAGTCGTCTATGCATGCAAACTCACGAAAAGGATTCAGGAAAACTTAGAATATGCCATAGGCTCAATTCCTAAGTTTAGAGGCCATAGAGATAGATTTATTACATCATCATCCAATGTTGTGAACAAGCATGTAGCCGTTGATCTACCACCCAAAACATCAGAATCCAACACATCATTATCAGGAAAGCATGTGACAGAAAAACAAACTAATGTTACCTTCGATGCTTCTACAGGAGTAAAAAGTGACACCCAAGCTAGCGGGTCAAGGTCTAGAGGAAATGAAAGAAAGGATATGACTACGCCAGCTAAGAATGATCACTTGAAGAATGTAGAAGCCCAACCTAGGAACAATAAGTTTACAATGAGTAGGATGAATCGTGTTGATTCTAGTATCAAAAGTACTGTAATTAATTCGAATTCTAATGCTATCTGTAAAACTTGCGACAATTGTTTAATTTCTGCTAATCATGATGAATGTGTTGTGTCTTTCCTGATGTCTTCTGCATCATCCCATGATAAGAATGGTAGGATAACTGATGCATGCAAAAAGGTTTGGAAAGCAACAGGAAAAACATTTGCTAGCATAGGCTATCAATGGAGACCTACTGGAAGGAAATTCAATTTGGGAAAACAGTGCACGTTACCTAAAATGAACAAGCATAAAATTGTGAAAGTTAAGGAATGGAGACCCACTGGAAGGAAATTCAATTTAGGAAAACAGAGACCTTTACCTAAAATGAATATGCATAAAATTGTGAAGAAAATGGAATGGAGACCAACTGGTAGAATCTTGCCTTTAGAATCACAATGCCTTCCATCTAGGTCTTGTCCTGTCTCAAGTTCTGTCTCCACAGTAAAGATAGTAGCATCTGTGAAATCTGTGGTTCCTGAATATGTGTGTGCTGACCAAATGGACCCCAATTGCACTTGGGGATCCACATTTTTCAGTTATCCATTGTTGTCTGGTTTCAAATGCAGGTCGTACAAATCGTCCTGTGGTATTTGGACTCAGGCTGCTCAAAACATATGACTGGAGATCGCTCACGGCTCAAGAACTTCGTGAAAAAGTTTATCGGGACAGTTAGATTTGGGAACGACCACTTTGGTGCTATTATGGGTTATGGAGATTATGTGTTTGGTAATAGTGTAATCTCAAGGGTATATTATGTGGAAGGACTAGGACACAATTTGTTTTCTGTGGGTCAATTTTGTGATTCAGATCTGGAAGTGGCTTTCAGAAAGCATACATGTTTCGTCAGAGAATTGGATGGTTTAGATCTCCTCAAGGGCAGTCGGGGCACCAATTTATACACCATCTCAATTGAAGAAATGTTGAAGTCCTCTCCAATATGCTTGCTTTCTAAAGCCTCTAAAACAAAATCATGGCTGTGGCATCGTCGTTTGAACCACTTGAACTTCGGTACCATAAATAATCTTTCCCGTAAAGATCTTGTTAGAGGGATGCCCAGACTGAAATATGAGAAAGATCATCTCTGCTCTGCATGTCAACTGGGTAAAAGCAAGAAACAAACCCACAAGCCTAAAACCGTCAACACCAACTTGGAAGTTCTACACACCCTCCACATGGACTTGTGCGGTCCAATGAGAATACAAACCATAAATGGAAAGAAGTATGTTCTGGTGATAGTAGATGATTATTCTCGGTTCACATGGGTAAAGTTTTTGAGAACCAAGGACGAAACTCCAGAGGTTATCATTAAACTAATAAAACAGCTGCAAGTAAGGCTAGATAAAACTGTCAGAATCATTCGCACAGATAATGGTACTGAGTTTGTTAACCAACAACTCCGTAATTTCTATGAAAGTATTGGCATCACGCATCAGAAAAGTATCCCTCGCACGCCTCAACAGAACGGGGTGGTTGAACGAAGGAACCGTACTCTGGTGGAGGCTGCAAGAACCATGCTTATATTTTCAAAGACACCGATGTTTCTCTGGGCAGAAGCTATAGCAACAGCATGTTACACTCAAAACCGATCCCTAATTCATCCGGTTCATGAGAAGACTCCCTTCGAGTTAATTCATAACAAGAAACCAGATCTTTCCTTTCTGCGTGTGTTTGGTGCTCTTTGCTATCCAACTAACGATAGTCAAGACCTGGGAAAATTAAGAGCTAAAGCAGATATAGGTATTTTCGTTGGATACGCACCAGACAGTAAAGGGTATCGAATCTACAATAAAAGGACCCGTAAAATCATGGAAACCATTCATGTTACGTTCGATGAGCTGAGTGAGCTACCTGTTTCAGGACAAATCAGTTCTGGACCCGATCTTCACCTTTTGTCTCCTGGACCCATTAGTTCAGGACTTGTACAGAATTCCACGCCTGCAGATTCTTATGTGCCACCTACATGTGAGGAGTTGAAGAAGTTATTCGATCCCATGTTTGATGAATACTTTGAGCCAACAAATGGAACCATCCCGAGTGAATCAGCTGTAATTCCTATGGATGAGGTTCAAGCCCCACAAGATTCAGAAGGACCTGCAGCTTCAGTATCAGTCAGTCACAATGCTCCTGCTGCCAGTCAATCGCCTTCATCATCAAACACTCAAACTTCTCCAGTAATGCAAGAATCTTCAGATAATAACTCTTTGGAAGTTAATCCTTTTGCTCATGTTGAAGAGGCTCCTTTTGAAAACATCTTTGCTCCTGAACATTCATCAGACACATCCTTACTTGAAGATCACAGCACTGCTTCGTCTATTCACAACCATCAACCTCACGACCATCTCAGGAAATGGACCAATGATCATCCAATCGACAACATCATAGGCAATCCCTCACGTCCAGTATCCACTCGTAATCAACTAGCCACTGATGCACTATGGTGCTTCTTCAATTCCGTACTGTCTAAAGTCGAACCAAAGGATGCCAAAGAAGCAATGACTAAAGATTGCTGGTTCCAGGCCATGCAGGATGAAATCCATGAATTTGATCGACTTGAAGTTTGGGAATTAGTGCCTCCTCCGGAGCGTGCAATGATCATTGCTTTGAAGTGGATCTTCAAAGTGAAGCTTGACGAGTATGGTGATGTCCTAAAGAACAAGGCACGGCTAGTTGCTAAAGGGTTTAGACAAGAAGAGGGCATTGATTTTGAAGAATCGTTTGCTCTGGTTGCTAGAATTGAAGCCATAAGAATCTTCCTGGCAAATGCTGCAAGTCGTAATATGATAGTCTACCAGATGGATGTCAAAACGGCATTCTTGAATGGTGACTTAAAGGAAGAAGTTTATGTGAGTCAACCTGAGGGATTCGTGGATGCTGAACACCCTACTCATGTTTACCGCTTGAAGAAGGCTCTTTATGGGCTAAAACAGGCGCCAAGGGCATGGTATGATACATTGTCCAAGTTCCTCCTAGCGAACAGATTCTCCAAGGGTGTTGTTGATCCTACACTATTCACCAGGAAATCAAGAAACCATCTACTGCTAGTTCAGATATATGTAGATGATATCATCTTTGCTTCAACAGATCCTGGTGAATGTGATAGTTTCTCAAAGGAGATGAATTCCAAATTCCAAATGTCCATGATGGGACAAATGTCATTCTTCTTAGGACTACAAGTTTCTCAAAGTCCCGGAGGCATATTCATCAATCAATCCAAATACGCCAACGAGATCCTGAAAAAGTTTGGATTCCATTCAAGTGAACCTGTTGACACTCCCATGGTTGATAGAACGAAGCTGGATGAAGATCCTTCAGGGATTCCAGTTGATATCACACAGTATCGAAGCATGATTGGATCTTTGATGTACATCACGGCTAGCAGACCAGATCTTCTGTTTGCTGTGTGTATGTGTGCTCGGTATCAATCCAGACCAACCAAGAAGCATGTTGAAGCAGTGAAAAGGATCTTCCGATATCTTCAAGGCACGGTTCATATGGGTCTCTGGTATCCTAAGGACACTGCAATGGAGTTAACGGCATACGCAGATGCTGATCATGCGGGATGTCAAGACACACGTCGAAGTACTTCAGGAGGAGCTCAATTTTTAGGGGAAAAGTTGGTTAGTTGGTCTTCTAAGAAGCAGATGAGTACTTCCATATCATCTACTGAAGCTGAGTACATTGCTATGTCTGCTTGCTGTGCACAAATCCTTTGGATGCGATCACAGCTTTCGGACTATGGATTCTCATACAACAAAATTCCCCTATATTGTGACAACAAAAGCGCCATTGCTCTTTGTTGTAACAATGTTCAGCACTCCAGGTCAAAACACATCGACATCAGGCATCACTTCATCAGGGAACAGGTGGAAAAAGGAATTGTGGAGCTATACTTCGTGAGGACAGAGTTTCAGTTAGCTGACATCTTCACCAAGGCCCTCCCAAGAGAAAGGTTTCAGTTTATTCTCCCACGCCTTGGCATGAAAAGCATGACTCCTGAAACCCTCAAGTGTCTTCAGGAAGAAAAGGAGGAGTAAAGGATTGTCTTCTTATATCCTTGTACATAGTTGTATATATCTTAAATCAAAAAGAAAAATACAAAAATATAAAACCTATAAAAACCATAAAAATCAAAAAATCAGAAAATACCAAAAAAATAGTTCTACCTAGGCATGTCTTCTATTTATCGATAACATTTACGTATCTAGAAATGTCATTCAACAATGGCACGGATTCTTAAATGAAGCTCGAGCAGAAGTTATACTAATCAGTTAAAACATGTCTTAATGGCTTGCAGTTACTTCATACTGCAACCCGTGCTATACAATGGGGAAAGCATGTCGCCAAAAAGACAGCTGTTCCTCCAACCGGGTGATGTTCACCTGGGCATGGATTACTTTATATCCATGTTCTCTCCGACTTGATGTACGTTTCAGTGCATCACTTCGTATATAAGAAGAGAAGTCTTCTTTTCATCAAGATTCTCTATCTTGTTTGATCCTTCAAGAGAGTCTTGATGTTACACAAGGTGGTAAATTGAACTAAATTTTCACAAATGTCCGTCGCTCAATTGAATGACTACAGCTCTTTTAATGGAAAACGGGTCATTAATTGAGGGGGAGCATATTTGTTCAAATTTCCGACACCTTGCCATAGTTGTGCAAACATCAGCAGTGACACTCTCTCTCGCTGTTTCAAGGAGAGCATAGTATGCTCCAAAATCAGAATACATTTTTAAACCTGACCACATTTTCTCCCAAATTTTTCTAAATGTATTTAAATCAATTGAGATCACAAATCTCAAATGGTTTGAAATTTTTGATCGGGGGAGAGAATGTGATTTAAATAGGAAATTCTGATGAAAATGTGATGATTTGAATGTTAATGTATGCTCTCCCGTATGTGCTAAACCATTTTGTTTATCAAGGCACATATTAAGGGGGAGCAAAATGTTTTGGTCATAAAAGCAAGCTCCCATATGTGTTAAACCATTTTATATATCAATGCACATATTGAGGGGGAGCAAAATGTTTTTGATAAGAAAGTAAGCTCTCCAGTAAGTGCTAAACTCTTTTGTATACCAATGCACTTATTGAGGGGGAGCAAAGGATTTGGCATGCATCTTATGTAAGCAAGGCTCAGACTTCACCAATGAATTGACGATAGCTAAAGTCAGTAGTTGAAAGGACATGTCCTGGACGGGTAATAATTTCAAGCCAGTTTATCTGGTGATGTAAGCGTGTCTCGCAAAGGACGTGTCTGAGTAGAATGTACCGATTTCGAGCGATCTTCCTTGAATGTGATCTGGACGGGTAATAATTTCAAGCTAGTTTACTAGTGATGTAAGCGTGTCTCGCGATGATCATGTTCTTGGAAAATCAATCAATTCAAAAAGTGCGAGCTCTGCCTAACATGTGCAAATTTATAAAACAATCAACCGAGCACATGTTGAGGGGGAGCATTTGAAAAATATAAAACTCTCAAGTGTTTAAAAAAAATGTGTTTCAAAATCATGAACACTTTGAGAGATTTTTTCAAAGATTTGGTTTATGGCAATCGTGGAAGTATACCAAAGACCGACCATTTTAATTAATGCATGGAGTTATAAGGATGGTTAGGTCAGGCTCGAGTTCCCACGATCCCGCCAGAGCCGGAGGGATCTACCCAGGGACAATCCACTAGTTAGTGTAGAAGTCCTTAGGTATGATTAAAAAGGAGAAAAGTGAATGAGGGAATAGTGCCGACTGAGATGGAGCTAACACTGGAACAAACCCAACAAGGTGTTAGTTATGAAGTCTCGGTAAGCACTGAAGGGGTTGAAGAATGAAAAAGAATTGTAAAGAGAAAGGGTGAAAAGAAATAGCCCTCCTTACAACTTAGGCAGAAACCGGGTCAATACATATGCTGTCAGAATCACCTAGTTGATTGCTGGCATTGAAGACAAAGTATCATGGACCCAGTGATACGCTGCACAACCCTCCCTAGCCACTCAAGGTCCCTCAAAGGATTCTTGTTTCAATTGTCACGGAGTTCAATACGTTCCTATCATCTCTCTCACTCCGAGTTAGATGATATTGAAAAGGTGGCAGTCCTCTCCAGCCTCCGATCACCAAATCAAAACGCACAATTGAGTCTAGAGCCACGAGATACATAATAAGATCTCATAGGGACACGAATCATTTCTACACTGGTTGTTCAATAGTAAGGACGCCAGTTGTAATCTCATGAGTCCTACGCAGATCTTAGCAATCTGCCAGAACATTTATGAGAGAATTTACTTATGTAATTCTCAATGATTGAATGGAAATTCCTGCCAGGGTCAACATCAAGCAGCCCTGAAAGCAGGTCACTTCGGTAATTCCTCGTGGATTACGCTTAGTGGTCGCGGCGATTTCAACCGGTCTACAGTCGTGGAGTGATCTCCAGCGACTCACCTAATCGCTGATTTACTACGGTAAAATCTTAAAAAGCTCTCTGTGAGTTTTCGATTAGGAACGGTCTTGGTAAGGATTAGAGATAGTTTTCACATTATGCTGTTGACTATCTCGAAGTCCAAACTTGTAAGTACCGGTCGAATTATTGCTAACTGTCGTATGCAGGAACTTCTGGCGAGTGTAGCAGTGGAATGCTGTAGCTGGTTGCTGTTGTAGCTGGTTGCAGAAAAGATGCCAATCCATCACCACATGTTCACACTACATCATCATCAAAGAAGTCATGATCACTCTAAAAGACCTTCAACACAGCTTCTGCTAACTCTGATGCTGAAGATCATGACCCCATATCGTGTGAGCATGTCGGCTCTAAGTATATTTCATCACATGGAGTATTACTACTGAAAGATGACTTGTAGACTCAAGTGGGATGATACATTCAGAGGATATTCAAAGGTCATCCAAGACAAAAGAGAAGTCATCTTCAGATCACTGACGTTTGCACAGCAATCTATGACATTGAAGATTCAATGAATACGAGCTATGATGTCTAGATCCAAGGAAGAAGTGCTGAATTTCAGAACATTACTTCTGGGGTGACCTCCCTTAGGGGGAGATTGTTAGGAATATGAATATTCAGCAGAAGACTCGGTCACCCCGAGTACTTATTAGATCATCATAGCTCATAAGATTATCAGTAATATTATTAGTAGCTTAGTTATTAATTACTATTGTGGAGTGGGTCGGGTCTTTACCCTCTGTCAGCTCGCTCCACAGTCCACTAGGGACATAATATGTAGTAGTATATAACCCCTTCCCACACAAGGGAAGGGTTGGACCTTTTCAATCTAATATATCACTAGTTCATTTCTCTCACTAAAAGGCTCCCACTTCTCTCTAGAACTTCTCTTCTATTCGATCCAAACAACCCTCAAACAAGTGATTCATGTATTGTGAATACCCTACAATCAAAACAAACAAGATTGTTTGAACTAGCAATCTCCCCAACGAGACTGCTTGCACTAACAATCTCCCGCTTTTTGATGATGACTAAATATGTAAACGTGATAGAGAGTAAAATGCAAAAAGTTACTTGTGTCCGTAATTACTTACTTTATCCATGTGTCCGTTTCTCCATTTACACCTTTCTCCCTTTTCTCTTTGTGTCCATAATTACTTACTTTCTCCGTTTACACCTTTCTCCCCCTTTCGTCGAAGCAAAAAGGGTGTGTCCTTGGAGTTAACTTCATTTCTCCCCGAAATGGCGAGCTTGCATCTTCCCTAGTGAAGTTAAATAGACTACTCCAATCTCCTATGGTTGTTGCATCCCCTAGGTTGTTAGCGGATCCATGGATCAAACTAGACTCTCAACCTACATCAAGGTTAGTGGTGTGAAACATAAAAAAATATATATATGAAAAATGCATGATGAATGAAATGCATATAATGCATAGCGGAATGTGATTATGAGAAATTTGAAGCTCCCTCTTGATTTATACTCTCCCTTAAATGGAGTGACAAGGATATGATGTATGATGATGCATGATCCTACAAAATAAATAGTTAGACTATAATATGCTCCCCCTTGATGTATACTCCTAATTGCTAGAGTACCAACGTATACGGTTCAAGGATGAGAAAAGCCAAAAATGATGAGTTAGTATATGATATACTCCCCCTCGATCTATACTCCCCGTTGCTAGGGTACCGACGTATATGATCCAAGGATGAAGAATCCTACAAAATAAAGGTTAGTATAAAACAATATTTGTCCAAGGACAAGTATGTGATATACACCAATGCGTATATATGATGTATCCTAAAAAATGCTTGACGAAAACTCCCCCTTGTTCTAGGGCGTCAAGATGAACCTATAAAAGAAAAAATAATTGATGCAAACTTCATCCTATGATGAGTAAGCTATATACGATCGAGTGTATATGATGATGAACCTACAATGAAATGGTTAGTGCAATATATTTTATCTCAAGGAAAAATATTATGCAACATATCAATAATCTAATCACAAACAACTTGCCAATTGTGATTGTCTAATCAAAGAAAAAATATGATGCAGCATACCAATTGTGATATCAATCGAGATTGTCTAGTAAACCATGTTATAAAGAGTGTAATCTTTTATGAAGCGAAAAGTGTACCGCTTTTAGTGGGTCATTTAAGCCCTAAATCGTATTTATTTGATCAAATATTGCCCTAAATCGTTCCTTTTGTCATTTAAGGTACTTTGGAGAAGAAATCTGGAAAAGGAAGCATTTTGGACGTTTTTGGAGCATAAAAGTGAAGAAAACGACAAAGTCTCTAAATCTGCTGGAAAAGTACCTTTGACGGCGTCAAGCCCTAGTGTGACGCCATCAGCCCTTGATAAGCCAGAGAGGATTTTGGAAGATTAAAGGGGGACGGCGTCAATAAGGTCGTCAAGCCTTGATAAGCCAGAGAGGATTTTGGAAGATAAAAGGGGGACTGCGTCAAGAAGGCCATCAAGAAACCCTAACCGCGGTGAGGTGACGGCGTCACGACCCAAAGGGTGACGCCGTCAGATCTGTTTTCCTATATATACTTTCATAATTTTTAGTCATTAGTGTGAAACTTTGTGAGGAGAAACCCTAGACGATTTTTCTGCCATTTTTAAGGGTTTTATACCCTAGGATCTCCCATGTTCAATTGAAGATAAGTAATCAATTAATCATTCAATATGTCTATGTGTTGTTTGATTATATCTTGTTCTTGTCTTTTATTTAACATGCTAGGCTAGATTTATCTTGTGTTTGCTTAGATCTAATGAAACCTAACTATTGATTATTGGTTGTTGGTGTGTTATTGATTGTATTGGATGATTGTTTATCGATGTTAGGCTTAAGAAAACTGGCTAACCTCCTATACGGTAACTTGCTTGAACGTCTTAAGAAACATGAACCAATGCGTACTAAGGTTATTATGGTTGTATTTAATGCATGAGCGAATTCTAGTGATCCCATGTTAGGAGCTTCTTAGCCGGCTCGACATAGGAGTGAAGTAGGAGCTTGTAGAGTTGGGGAAGTACGTACGCCACCCCACGATTGGTATTCAGGAATACACCCATCATCCACGCAATTAATACACACTAATCAACCGGTAAAAGATAGTTAGGGAGTAAGGAAATCTAAGTAAACACATTTCTCTCCATATAAGTTTCACAACCTTTTTATTTTCAGTTATTTTATTTTATTTGTAATTGTAGTTATTTGGGTTAGTTGACTAGCAACTAATTCCGCCCACTCCTTCAAACCCGAGATTTTTACTTGCTTTCCATAAAATATAAAAATACAAAAAGAATCTTCCCTCACCCTTAGACCTATTATAGTAGTTTTTCAATCCTAACGACACTATTCCCCTAGAGAACGATCAATCCCCCGGTACTTGCCACTACACTATACTACATCGGTCAGGTACACTGCCTGGTGGGGATTGCAAGCCTCTTGAGATCCCTCAAGAGGTAAAACCTGTTGTAAGGTCGCAAAACCACGCATCAAGTTTTTGGCGCCTCTGCCGGGGAATAGTTATTGTTTAGGTTGAATTTTTATTTTATTAGGTCTACTCACTAGATTCCTTTCTAGTGAGATTTTTATTTTATTTTTCTAGGTTTTCTTTAGTCTATCTTTTTTCTTCGTTTCTTTGTTCGTAACCATTACCATCCGACATCATGGAAGGTGGTAATATCCTCGATCCCAACAACCCACCACCACAACAACACCCACCTCCTAGAGCCCTTACAACTCCATGGATTAGAGAAAAACTTACTTAATAACTAAATATTGATGCAAGTAAGTTTTTCTCTAATCCATGGAGTTGATGATTAGTGAAAGAGGTGATGGAAGGTGGTGGTTATAATGAAAGCAATGAATTCAGAAACTCTAATGTTTAGCAAATGCTATAAGAGTATTGAAGATGGTTATGGTATTATCATCTACCAAATATGATGAATCGTGCCATGTTAAATGCTTGAATGGAAATAAGAGGAAGTGAAGACAATGATCACTTAGGAATTGAGATTCCATATGCAACAATTAGAGATACTAGATACCTATATGCGGATGAAAATGACATCATATGATGAGAGTGTTGGTTGAACCAACGTGTTGAGAATGATGGTTCTGTTTGCACTGACAATGACGTGCTTGATATGTATCAAGAATGAAAAGGATGAGATCCTATGATCGTGTTCTAGACAATGATGATGTGAAAGTAAATCCTATAATCGTTGGTTGTGAAAAGGTTGTCTGTTATGAATGTTTAAAAGCAGAACTTGGTACCCGCGGATTGGGCGGAACCAAAACTTTGGTTCCGTCCGTCTTATCGAAAGGTACCGTGGGACCAGAATTGATTTGGTCATGTTTTGTCGTTTTTGATCAAACGAAGGTTCATGCTAAGGTTTATTTACTTATAACTTCTGATTCGATTTCACTAATCCTAGTTAAAGTCTAAGGAGACTTAATGCTTCTTATTTAAGAGGTTTGTCAAACACATGATGTGTTTTTCACTTGACGAGGTATTGGTACAAAGCTGTGATGTTGAGCTAATTTTAACTAAGTGGTGTGAACCTATGTGTTGGTATTAGAGAATGTAAGAAACATGAGTACATGTTCTTTAATGTGAAAGATAATTATGTGAATGAATTTCTCTTCCCCTTAATCGGTGGACATCCATCATAATGTGTGATGTGAAGAATGATGATGCAGGTTAATGAAAGCAAAGAGCTTGGTAATGTTTTTTGCGGATGTTGGTTAGCATACAAAGAACTTCATCCTTGAAGTTACGTAGCTCTTCTCTATCAATGCGAGATGATCGCACGACGAGGCATGTGGTTTTCTCATGGAAGGTGTATTGTTATTACTAAAAGATGATGGAGATGTTGTTAGGAAAGCGGAAGCAACAATACGATTTGGAGAGAGGTATGTTGAAAGATATCCAAACACAAATTTCAAACCTATAAAACTTAATCCTATTAGCTTTTAAAGCTATATGCAAGAAAATGGATCCTATAAACATATTATTAGCAATAATGAGACAACAATTACGCAAAACAAGTATAAAAAAAATAACAAATAATTTGTTTTCAATCTACAAGACAAAAGTCTTAATGACAAAAGATTTGAATATCATAACATCTTATGTAAACAAAAACAAATATTCATCTACCAGACAAGAAGCTACCTCATGGCATTAAGACAGATAATCATTTTGCAAGATAGCATGACATTGTTTTAGATACTATATTTGTGAAATTGATTTGAAATTAGGCTTAGTTACTTAAGCATACTTACCCATTAATTAACACAATGATTTAAAAATAAAATGACTTCTAAATGTTCATCATACCGAAACCATTTAGACAAAATGCACACATTGGCAAATAGTGTGACAAAGAAGTGAGACTACAGATTCATGTAAACCATTACAACATTTAAGAGCATGTATCGTTTAGATTATCCTACGAAAAGAAACTCAATATATGTCAACTAAAGACAAAGGCTATCTAACATCATATAGTGAGTTAACAAGTAATACGTTAATCTTGCGAAATAGCATATAACGAAAGAATGAACATATCATACAAATCATGTTTATATAAAGCATATAAGCATGCAGACAAAACCTTTCCAAGGTTTATACATTTGACTATCAATCATGATAACGTCAAGATACTAAATCATATTAAACAGTTAACATGTAATTAACACATGTATGCGTAATGCAAGTAGTTTTAAAGAAAAATAACATCTACTACTTGTTTGATTAATATTCCTAAGACAAGATAATTCACCAATACATGACTTAATGAAACTCAACTATTTCTATTAAAACAAAAGTGATGAAGATGTCATGATATACACGGAAACAGATTTTAATCTTTGTGTTTGGAATCTAAAGTTGAATGATCTAAAGGATGACATCTTTTATGTTGAGTTTAAGTATGTGTTGTGCAAGTGATTTGATCATCTAAGACCAAGAGATGTGTTTGTGTGAGATAATGGAATATGTTAAGAACGTTCTCAAGAAAGTTCTTTGGAACAAGAATCTAAGTAAAGTTACTAACTTTAATAGGTCTTGTGTATGTGCAAAATTTGAGTAAGGCTTGGTTATGACATATGCTTGAAAGGAGATAGATACATAAAGTATCTTTCAACAAATAAGATTGTCATGCTTATGAAAACAAGTATGACAAGATGAGAGGGATAGTTCATAGTACTTGTAGGTGTAATGAAATCTCTTGTAACATAACCATTCATATTGCAAGAATGATGCATAGGATATACATTATCCTAAACGCATGATGTTTTCCCAAACACCATGTTTTCCTAAATGAGGCCAAAGTGTTTGATAGTCCTAAATAAACTTTGGGGATGATATGAAGAATTCACTTGAGTTTCTTATGTATACTCCTCGAGAGTCATTGTTACTTGGGGTGCATGAGGTTGTCTTTGAGATTATGCATTTTAACATATGTTGTTAAAATATTGATTTGAGACATATTCAGAAGCTTGGTGACAAAGTATTACTAATACTTTGATCACTTGTGAAAGTTGTACTACTTAAACCTAGTGTAAATGAATGTGAGCTTTATTCTCATTTGATGTTTAAGGTTCTAATCCTATAGGTGGTAAAATATGATTGAGTTTGTTTAACGAGTGTTTAGACAAAGGGATTTTTGAGAAATGCACTCAATGAATCAGATTTTGGTGTTGTAGGAGTTTGTTGTACTATGGATGAACTTTTGGGTTTCATGACAAGAATGGTTGCTAATTCTTGTGGTTCACTAGTGGATAAAGTGCTTGTGAAACCTAGGAGTTGAATGGGATGAAGAACAAATGTTCTAGTTAGGATAAGTGTTTTAACATACGTTGTCAAAATACTTGGGAGTTAATTGTTTCGGATATGACTTTTAATGACTACAATTGTAAGTCAATTTCACTTGAATATTTTGGATGAAATACTTAAGTTGTTGGTATGTGTTAAATTACACATACCTTTTACCTATTTATACGGACCAAATAGACCAAAAACCGGCCGAATATGCCAAATATATGTTGTTTTTGTGTTTGTGAATATGCAGGTACGGATATCTAGAAAATTGGATAAAAATCAAGAAAAAGACAAAGACGAGCACGGGAAATGGAAAAGAGCTCAAAAGCCAGGACCCGGGAAGAAATTCACGAGTTTGGTTCAAGATATTGCTCAAAAATCACAATGGCCCTTGGATTATATTTATTCGGCAGAAATGGTCCTTGAAGTTTACAACAATTACACCATTAGTCCTTGGATTAATTCTCATTTATCCTAAAACTATCCTCTAAAAACAATACAACCGGATCCACTATCACAAACACTAAACCCACTCTTCCCTAAACAAACCAACCCAATCATTAAACCAACCCACAATCCACTAAAACCAAACCCCACACCTTTCATACCCACCGGCCCAAAGCCCATCAAACTAAAACTAAACCCATTCAACCCATCTAAAAACCCGACCCAAACCTACTCTAATAACTAATACCGGGGTCAAATAATATCCCATTCGGTCAAAGCCCCATTTGCCTTTAAAACTAATAACAATTCGGTCAAACCCCCAATTAAAAGAGTCAAAATCCCTAACTCTCTATTCACCCTCCTTCTTCAACCCCTAATCTCCCGCCATTACCTGCTAACCACCATCCCTGTCATTTTCAAGCTTTCCAACTCACCCACAACAGTCCAAGGGTTCACATGGGTGTGTTTCCCACTCCACCTCATCAATCCTAGGGCCAAGAATATAATCAACGGTTCAAGATTCAAGTTGTGGAGAGCAAGTTTTGATCCAATGGTCTTGAAAGAAGCACAAGATGAAGCTCAGGAACACTCACACAAGAAAAGCACAAGATGAAGAAACCCTCTCCTATATATATAGCCGACTCTCCTCATAGAAAATTTTGTCCACTTTACATGTCTTAGAAAAGTTAGACCTTTTAATTGTTTGATGTTATTTTTGTGTAGTATTTTAATTTAAGTTGTAATTTACTCTCATTTAATTTTCTGTTAATTCAAGTTTCAAGTTTTCCTTGTTTTTCTGGTTGGTCAATGATGAAGCGAAAAGTGTACCGCTTTTAAGGGGTCATTTAAGCCCTAAATCGTATTTATTTGATCAAATATCGCCCTAAATCGTTTCTTTTGTCATTTTAGGTACTTTTGAGGAGAAATCTGGAAAAGGAGGCATTTTGGACGTTTTTGGAGCATAAAAGTGAAGAAAACGGCAAAGTCTCAAAAATCGGCCAAAAGTTACCTTTGACGGCGTCACAATTTACTCTGGACGGCGTCATGCCTTGGCAAGAAAAGGTGGACGTGAAATTTACTCATGATAAGCCAGTGAAAATAGCATGTGAATTCTGACGGCGTCACGCTTTAACATGATCAAGGGCGTCACGGCTTAAATCAAAAGGGGACGGCGTCACGTTCAAGGTTCGACGGCGTCAAGCCTTGATAAGCCAGAATGGATTTTGGAAGAGCTAAAGAGGGACGGCGTCAAGAAGGCATCCGGGAACCCTAGAAGCGGCGAGGTGACGGCGTCACACTCCATAACGTGACGCCGTCAGATCCAAAAATCTATATATAGTTTTCTAATTTTTTGTCATTAGTGTGGAACTTAGTGTGTGGAATTTTGGGAGAAAACCCTAAGACGATTTTAGCTTCTTTTTCAAGGCTTTTTGCCTTGAGATCTTCCATATTACATTGAAGATAAGTTATCAATTAATCATTCAATATGTCTATGTGTTGTTTGATTTTATCTTATTCTTGTCTTTTGATTAACATGTTAGGCTAGGTTTATCTTGTGTTTGCTTAGATCTAATGAAACCTAGCTATTGATTATTGGTTATTAGTGTGTTATTAGTTGTATTGGATGATTGTTTATCTATGTTAGGCTTAAGAAAACTGGCTAACTTCCTATTCGGTAACTTGCTTGAACGTCTTAAGAAACATGAACCAAATGCGTACTAAAGGTTTTTATGGTTGTATTTAATGCACAAGCGAATTCTAGTGATCCCATGTTAGGAGCTTCCTAGCCGGCTCGACATAGGAGTGAAGTAGGAGCTTGTAGAGTTGGGGAAGTACGTACGCCACCCCACGAATGGTATTAAGGAATACACCCGTCATCCACGCGACTAATACACACTAATCAACCGGTAAAAGATAGTTAGGGAGTAAGGAAATCTAAGTAAACACATTTCTCTACATATTAGTTTCCACCAAACTTTTCATTTTTGTTATTTTATTTTATTTGCATTCGTAGTAATTTGGGTTAGTTGACTAGCAACTAATTCCGCCCACTCCTTCAAACCCAAGATTTTACTTGCTTTCAAAAAAAATTATAAAAACATAAAAAGAATCTTCCTCAACCCTTAGACCTAATTAGAGTAGCCTTTCATACCTAACGAACACTATTCCCTGTGGAGAACGATCAATCCCCCGTACTTACCACTACACTATACTACATCGGTCAGGTACACTGCCTGGTGGGGTTGTAAGCCTCTTGAGATCCCTCGAGAGGTAAAACCTGTTGTAAGGTTGCAAAACCCACGCATCAAGTTTTTGGCGCCGCTGCCGGGGAATAGTTATTGTTTAGGTTGAATTTTTATTTCTATTAGGTCTACTCACTAGATTCCTTTCTAGTGAGATTTTTATTTTATTTTTCTAGATTTTCTTTAGTCTATCTATTTTCTTCGTGTCTTTGTTCGTAACCATTACCATCCGACATCATGGAAGATGGTAATATCCTTAATCCCCACAACCCACCACCACAACAACCACCACCACCTCCTAGAGCCCGTACTTTAGGAGAGTATTCCCGTCCTAGCCACCACGGCTATCGAAACACCATTGAGCTCACTCAAGGAGCCAATGTCACACCCTTGCGATCCGACACCATCCGGTTGGTGCAAAGCGGATGCGCATTCCATGGACTTCGTTCTGAAGATCCTAATCAACACCTCAAGGACTTTCTTAAAATCGTTGATTCTATAGACCTTGATGTTGCCACTCGAGAGACGACCCGATTGCGTCTCTTTCAATTCTCTCTGCGGGACCAAGCTAGCCAGTGGCTAGAACGTCAACCCGCAGGATCCATCACCTCTTGGGATGATCTCACTACTCGTTTCCTTGCTCAGTTTTTCCCACTGGGAAGAACTACCAAGCTAAGGAATGATATCTTGATGTTCCAACAACGTCAAGGCGAAACTCTCTACGAGGCATGGACTCGATTCAAGGACTTACTCCAAAAGGTCCCTCACCATGGCATAGAACTTTGGCTCCAAGTCCAAATCTTCTATGACCATATCAATCTCTACACAAGGCAAACCATTGACCAATCGGCCGGTGGCAAGCTACGTGATCTAAGTGCGGAACAATCATGGGCTCTCCTAGAGGATCTTGCTCTTTATGACAACGAAAGTTGGAGTGATCCCCGTGATTTGAATAAAACGGTCAAGGCAATATCTTTGCCTTCGAACAATTCAAGCACTTCTGACCGTAGGATCATAGAACTTGAAGACCAAGTCAAGTTTCTCATGAAATCCTACGAGGCTCCTAACCCTTCAAGCCAAGTGAACAAAATCACTTCTTCATGTGAATTATGTAGTGGTCCCCACGACACTCGTGATTGCATGGAACTCCCCGAACAAGCTTTTGTGGACTACGCATCCTCGCGTACCGACAGAGCGGGAGACAAGTGGTACACTTTCAAACCCGAGCCAAACCATTACGGTGATTCATACAACCCCGCATGGAAAAATCACCCGAACCTTAGGTGGAAACAAAACCAAAACACGCAACAAACCAATTCTTCCAACCCACCTAATCGTTTCCAATCAAGCGGTTCCAACTCGAACCGTACTTTCAACAACATTCCTTCCGGCAATGGTAGTACCGATAACTTTGAAGGATTGATGTCTCAATTTATGGCATCTCAAGAAGCTCGTTTAGCCAAGTTTGAAGCCGATTTCAAACAAAAACAAAGCGAGATGACCGATAAGATTGACACCTTGTTGAAAGCCCTCAATGACCGAGAAATGGGAGCACTCCCTAGCAACACGGTCAAGAACCCGAAACTAAACGTCAACGCTATTTCATCGGTTTCGTCCCCTAGTTCTTGTCCACAATATTATTCGGTCAATTCCATGAGCACGTGTTTCAAACAAACCCAAGTCGTTCCAAATGACCAAGAAGTTATGACATCCAAATTGGTCAACAACATAGTTGAAACACCTCCCACTCAAAACCTTGATGAAGAATTCAAGGAGCTCCACCTTGAAAGTCCGGTTGTTGATGAGTTGGATGAGAAGAAGCTCAAGTTAGGCGAAAAAGGGACCGCCTTTGTTCAAAACAAGCTACCTAAGAAGTTAGATGATCCGGGCTTATTTGTTCTACCTTGCAAGATCGGTAATTCGGAGGCTTATGACACATTAGCCGATCTTGGATCAAGCCTTAACCTACTTCCGTTACCTCTCTACACCTCTCTAAAACTTGGAAAACTTGAAGAAACCGAGGTGATAATAGGCTTAGCGGATGGAAGTGTTGCTTACCCGGTTGGAGTAGTTAAGGACGTGTTAGTGCACATTGGAAAACTAACCATTTTAGCTGATTTCCACGTCCTTGATATGGTTAGCGACCCTACATGCCCCTTGTTGATAGGTAGAGGATTTTTGGCGACCGCTAGTGCTATGATTGATTGTAAGGAATCCAAGATAGCGGTAGGAGAAGGAGATACTTGGTCAGTCTATGATGTTAAGAAACATGCCTATGATACTAGTGAGGAACCAACACCACATTGGCTAGAATCAAATAGGAGACCATCTAGATATGGACCTTGGATTGATAGAGACTTCATAGGACCCCAACGCCCATTTTACCTAGAAGAGGACTTTGTTAACCGAACGCATACGGTAGAGCAACTCTTGGCTAGGGACACCGAATTGGATCCATTTGAAGATTCTCTAGTTTTTAGAAAGATGATTGATTTCCTAGGAGTTTTGCCAATTAACCTAGGAATGAATAAGTGGATTTGTGAGGAAGATGATCATAAGTGGAATTGGGATAAACCACCCAAAGATGGAGATGGGTCATGGCATATTAAGATGACATTGTATGACCCGGATGGAGAGAAGTTTGAAAAGATATATCGTACTAAGCGGACCAATAGGAAACTTCAATCCAAGCTTAACCCTAAAGACGTCCTCGATGACGAGCTTACTTACATAGGGTAGCGTGACTTTGAGTCTAGCTACAAGACTCGTTAATAAAGAAAAGCGCTTCTTGGGAGGCAACCCAAGCTTTATTTGTTTTATTTGCTTTGTGTGTTTATTTGTTTGTTTGTTTGTTTTTATTTGTTTCCGTACGTGTGTTTAATTTTTATTAGTATTGATTCATGTTCAAAAGTAAATTGTGAAAATGCTTTATTTTGTTTTTAACTTCGTCTTAACTACATATAAAGGTATTTTGCAAAAGTTAAGTGTAAGGGAAATCTAAATCGGTTTATTAGAACACAAATTAACATGAATCGTAATAATAATAAATTAGCATACATATTCGTATTTGTTTGAGTCAAATGCTTGTATCGAGTCATAATGATGTTTTGCAGGATTTCCAGGAAGTAAGGTAAAGGTTTTTCCAGAAATTTTCCGGAAACTTAAATTGAGAATTTTTGTCAGGTCATTTCTGACGGCGTCAGGGTTTATAACCTGACGGCGTCAGATTTAATTTCCAGAAATTTTTGAAAGTTTTGTTTTCATAAAAAGTTTTTTTATTAAAATCTCCAACTTATAATCTCCAGGAATCTGCAAAATTATCATTCCACAAGCATTATATCCTTATATATAGATTTATCCCGCCGATGTTATGCAGGTTTTCGTGTTTGTTTTCTCAGGTTTAACAGGTTATTTTGGACAAGGAAATGTTTTGAATCAAGCTTGTGGCGATGCATTAGTCATGGAGCTTCAACATTCTCCTTGGAGGAAGATTTAACCGTGTAATTTCATTATCCACCGAGCGAATCAGGGGAGTATTTGATTTCATTCTTTTACTTTTTGCTTTTACATCTTGTTATTTGAACATTGGGACAATGTTCATCTTAAGTGTAAGGGGGGGTAAAAGTACGATTTTTGAGAATGCTCTTACGCTTGATTTTTGTTTGTTTAATAGTAGATGTGTAATAAAACTGAGAGAAATACTTGTTAAGGTAATTTTAGTGCCAAATTTAAAATTTTTTACAACATATAGGAGTGAAACTTTGATCTTAATGAGCGTCTCACGGATAGGAGTTATATGACTAGCACAAAAATCGTACCACTAAAAAATTTTCCACCCCAAATATGTGAGGTTCGCCCCTAGAATTGGTAGGAAAAGCATTTATGCTATGATGTGTGTACCGGTAGCACTTAGATTCTAGAACTTGCGTTAGGACCATTCCGAGGCCACAAGTGAGACTACATTCGTGTAGTTAGATTTACTACATGATAAGAGGCATTAGGATTAACCCATTGTTTTACACCTGTGTTTTTGTTATAATTACGTTTGCTACATTGGTCAAGTAATTCTCCCACACCCTTTGCGTTGTACTCATTTTTAGTAAACGATACCCCTAGTACACCCCTCAGAGCCTATCTTTTCGTTTCTAACTTTAAGCATTTTACTTAAAGTAAGAATTTGTTTACACCCCACTTAAATGTACACCCAAATCGCCTTAGCCTACCTTGTATGCACTCATTTTTAGTGCATTATTGTTACAACATTTGTTTAAACCCAAGTTAATTATCTAGTTGATTACATGGTTGCTAAGTCGAGTCATATCCATGTACATATTGTTTTGGGACGATTGGGACTCATGGGTAAAGTACTAGTATAATGGAGTAATGGGGAAGAACATCATTTATTACCCCCATATGTGCTAAATGTTTTAAAAGTACTCCAAGTTTTTCAATTATCTTAATTCGAGTCATTAGATTAGTATTTGTAAAGTTATGTAAAAATTCAAGTGTAAGGGGAATGCAACGCCCCTATGATGTATTATTTTGGATGGTAGGGGCAAGAATGTATGTCAAAAAAAAAAAAAAAAAAAAAAAAAAAAAAAAAAAAAAAAAATCGAAAAAATCAAGAAAAATACAAAAAAATGAGAAAATGAAAAATAGAAAAAACATACGGACTACCATCCCGTTTCATTTTATGTTTGCTTTATATTTTTGTTATTTTGTTATTTCGTTTTTAGCTTAAGATCGAGTCGAGTCTTGGCTTAGCAACATTGTATAGTACATGTAATTGATCAAGATCTTTAACTCGCCACCAGTAAAATATCCCGTATCCAACAAAACCGTGTTTTCCTTTTCCCTACACCTAACGTTATAACCCATTTAAAAGCCCTCCATAACGTGACGCCGTCAGATCCAAAAATCTATATATAGTTTTCTAATTTTTTGTCATTAGTGTGGAACTTAGTGTGTGGAATTTTGGGAGAAAACCCTAAGACGATTTTAGCTTCTTTTTCAAGGCTTTTTGCCTTGAGATCTTCCATATTACATTGAAGATAAGTTATCAATTAATCATTCAATATGTCTATGTGTTGTTTGATTTTATCTTATTCTTGTCTTTTGATTAACATGTTAGGCTAGGTTTATCTTGTGTTTGCTTAGATCTAATGAAACCTAGCTATTGATTATTGGTTATTAGTGTGTTATTAGTTGTATTGGATGATTGTTTATCTATGTTAGGCTTAAGAAAACTGGCTAACTTCCTATTCGGTAACTTGCTTGAACGTCTTAAGAAACATGAACCAAATGCGTACTAAAGGTTTTTATGGTTGTATTTAATGCACAAGCGAATTCTAGTGATCCCATGTTAGGAGCTTCCTAGCCGGCTCGACATAGGAGTGAAGTAGGAGCTTGTAGAGTTGGGGAAGTACGTACGCCACCCCACGAATGGTATTAAGGAATACACCCGTCATCCACGCGACTAATACACACTAATCAACCGGTAAAAGATAGTTAGGGAGTAAGGAAATCTAAGTAAACACATTTCTCTACATATTAGTTTCCACCAAACTTTTCATTTTTGTTATTTTATTTTATTTGCATTCGTAGTAATTTGGGTTAGTTGACTAGCAACTAATTCCGCCCACTCCTTCAAACCCGAGATTTTACTTGCTTTCAAAAAAAATTATAAAAACATAAAAAGAATCTTCCTCAACCCTTAGACCTAATTAGAGTAGCCTTTCATACCTAACGAACACTATTCCCTGTGGAGAACGATCAATCCCCCGTACTTACCACTACACTATACTACATCGGTCAGGTACACTGCCTGGTGGGGTTGTAAGCCTCTTGAGATCCCTCGAGAGGTAAAACCTGTTGTAAGGTTGTAAAACCCACGCATCAGTCAACCTTTGGTCAACTGCTGAATTTACTGCTTTTGTTGCTTTTGTTACTGCTTTTGTTGATTTTGTTGCTTTTATTGCTTTTGTTACTGCTTTTTGTTGCTTTTTATAAATTTAGGTAGTTAAAGGCCTTTGTGATGTTTGTTGCTTTAAAATTCCTTATGCAGCCTAGGTTGGAATTTAGATTAGGGTAGGTTGGAATTTAGCTTGTTGTCTGTTATTTGTAGAGTATTAGTTCATTTCAGCCTCTAATAGGGAATTTTTGGTTTAGGCTGTCATATGGGTTAAAATGGTTAAGAAATGGTTTCTAGTGTTCACTTGCCTATTTGTGTACTTTGCTTGAGCTTTTAGGATTATATAGTAGTAGTTTTCAGCAAAAACTGACCGACCTGGGCCTCGAACCCAGGTCAGCCAGCAACCCAACACAACACTCCACCCACTGCACTCTTTGCTTTTCTTTGTTTAAACATTACAAAATTTACTTTAAAACCTTTTTTATCTTTTACCCTTTTTCTTCATTTTAGCTTATCCGAGCTAGTTTGCTTTTCCCAGCTTATTGAAATAAGCTGGGACTTTCTTTACATTTTTCCTAGCTTCATTTTTATATAAAGTATTTTAGAAAAAAAAATTCAGAATTTTCTTTTTCCGTTTAGTATTTTTAATTAATTATTTTCTTTTAATTAGTTTTTAATTCATAATTAATTATTAAAAAGTCAAAAAAAAATATTTTTCTTTTTTTCCAAAATTTTCTTTTGTCATTTAGAGTTTATAAAAATTAATTTGGCACCCGTAGGATTAGTTTTTTTAAATATTTTGACGTTTTTACTCGTTCGTAGTTTATCGTTTACGTTATTTAATTTTCATTTTAGTAGATATTATAAACCAATCGTTTTTACTCGTTCGTAGTTTCCGTTTTACGTTATTTATTTTTTGTTTTAGTAGATTTTAGTAACCCAAGAAACCCTCGTTATTTCAAGCATTTTAATTCCGAACCTCAAACGATATTCTCAATTTCACGCCTCGCAGGGAGAACGACCCGGGTACACGCTTGCCCGGTTTATTATAACTTGATTTTTGCGTTGAACCGTTCCTCGTTGACTTTTCTTCGTGAGAGGTTGACTTGCGAGTTGTTTAAACGACCTAAATCAAATTTTGGCGCCGTTGCCGGGGAGGTGTGTTGCGACAATATCGTCACGGTTTGACGATTAGTGACTTGAAGATCCTTCCTCGTGAAGTTTCGTAAATATCTTGTGAATATTTTTTATCAAAAATCCAAAAAAATTAAAAAACTTTGAAAAACCCAAAAAGATTTTCTTTTCAAAAATTATTTTCCTTTTTCTTTTAAATGTTTCAAAATTTTAAAAACCTAAAAATATTCTTCTTATTCCTCTTATCCGTTTAATTCTTTATCTCTCACCCTCTATTTGTTTAATTCTATCTTCTTAACCCTCATTAATGTTTAATTCTCATGTCGTCACTGGGCTATACTTGTTTTGATTGTAAAAGCCCGTTGATTGACAGTCTTCGTTGTTCAAAGTGTGCGTGTGAGCGGTGTGGAAATCACAACCCAAGAGGATCTTGTTATTGGTGTGAAGTAGCCCTCAAAGAGCTAAATTCCATCGATAATTCTCAAAGTTTTTCCGAACCCCCTCCACAACCCTAGCCATCCTCACTCACTCAGCATAATTGCTTTGTATGTGGAGATCCGTTGGGGGATGATTCACACTGTGAACGATGCTTCTGCAAAGGATGTGGATTTACCCATGGACTTTGCGTGTGTTGCACTTCTGAAATCGAAAATACAAATGCTTATCCAAATTTTCAAAACGATTTCAACCCTCCTCAAGATTCATTTTGGCAAGAACCATGTTATCAAAACTTCAATGATACATCATTCCAAAATATGCCAAATGATCTTTGTGAGTGTTGTGGAGGTCCTCATAATGGTGGGAATTGTCCCGGTTGTAGCATGGTGGAATTGGGAAACGGGTTTGTCTATGACCAAAATCCTTATTCTTACCATGAAACAACCGACTTTTTCAACCAGCCCCCACAACACCAGATGGAGACATATTCTTGTGAATATTGTGGAGGTAGTCCTCACCCGGGTTTTGATTGTCAAACAGGGAACACGTTTGTCTATGAACAAGTTCCATGTAATCAAAATTTTGGTTATGACCATTATCCATATAATTCACCGAATCAGTCACAACAATCATATTGTTGTGAGTACTGTGGAGGTCCTCACTATAGCTCTGATTGTCAAACGAGGAACCCGCTTGTCTATGAGCATGTCCCTTGTGACAATTATGACTTTTCTTATCATGACCAACCTCCACAGTACCAAATGATTCAGCCACCACCTCAGCCACCGTCTCAAGAACTTTCAGAAGACGTTCTTCATATTCTTGATTTACTTCAAGAAGTCAGGGATTTGGGTAAAATACATACCCAAGAAAATCCTCATGAAGAGTCTATGGCAGAATTACTAGCCAGAGAACGAGGAGCAAAAATGCATTCCATATTTCTCAGGGCTGCCCTTCTTGATGACGATGATGAGAATGAAGAAGACGAAGAGGAGAGTGTTATTCCTTTAAATGATACCAATTCTCAACCCTCTCAGTCTAGACCCGAGGACTCTCTAATTATGGGGGATGAGCATCTTAGCACCATTCCTGAAAAGGAATCGGACGAATTCATAAAGTCTAGTGCTGAGAACCTTGTCCCAACCCCAAGTGAGTCTGAGGAGATATTTGACAGAGATTGTGATTCTCCAATTTTTGGAGAATCTCTTGACATCTCTGAGGTTACTTCCGGGATTTTCTCTAACACTCTTTTTGAATTTGATGACGATTGCTTTTCTAGCAACGTTAATCCGCTGTTTATTGAAGTGTTAGAGAACGATGAGGTCAAAGACTCTAATGTTTTTGATAACAAGACCTCAATTGTTAATCCCGAGAATCAAAAGAATATTCTTTCTCCGACATATGTGACAGTGCCTTTTGGGGATCGCCCTTATATTGACTTCACATATGTCGTTCGAGTTTTTCTACCTTTCTTCTCCTATAAGGTAGATTGTCCTTTCAGTCACTCATTCGGGAGTGAGGACAAAATTTTTGACCCCGGCATCTCTCATTCTTTTAAGCCGGGTGTATCTCGTCGGAGTGGAACTTTCAAGAACTTCAATGTTTATCCAAACATCTTGAATGAAAGTCCGATGGAGATTTTCTCTTCCACCTGCTCCCCCAAGAACAATTAAATTCGGGGCAAGTCTAAGCTATACGACTCGAGCAAAAACAAGCGCTTCGTGGGAGGCACCCCATGCTTATCCTTCTATCTTTTTCTATTTTCTTTCTAATAAATGATGTGAGGAGGGCTGCCTCTTCCATTTGTTGTGTTTCGTGGTTTTCTGTGCTGTGTCCAGGTTTGCCCGATTGATGAAGACTCTCGTGCTCGTGGTCTGCTTCTCTCCACTCGAGTTTCATCATTCGTTGCTCATCCGATATCCTTAATCTTATCGTTTTACGTTTATCTTTGGCATAATTCATAAACGGCCTTAGATTTATGTAGGAGAACCCTTACCTTTAAGACATTGAGGACAATGTCTCGTTTTAGTCTGGGGGGGGGGGGGGTAATCTTTCGATTTGATTTTTGCCTTGCATTTTTGCCGTTTTCTCTCGCAACCCCGTTTTTTCCTCAAAATTTGAAAAAAATCCAAAAAAATGAGAAAAATTTTAAAAAATTTTGCAAAAATATAATAAATTTTGATATTTTTGTTGACTTTCCGCTGGTGAGAGTAGGAATAAAATTCTGACTTGATCGGGCGTGTTGAGCCCTAGCTTGTCCCCTTAACCATTTATAATCTATAAGTTCGTGCTAGTCTTTTACACAAGGAGCTATAAAATGCGAATTCTTTTCAAGAGTTTGCAAGTTCCCGTATCGACTTTATATATGCATGGCTTGATTATAAGGCTAAGCATTCGCGGATCTTATTATTTAAGATTTTAAATTTGCGAAGAACGAGAAATGATAGAGTTTATTTAGAAGTTAGATGCTAAGCGTGGAGTAGTTGGTTCTCTTTAGAGCTCATCGAAGTTACTTGTGGCCTTTTGCTCCCACAAAATTGTTTCACTATATATATCTGTAAGAATAATTAAAGATGTTAGGTTTTGCCGATGATTAGTTCTTGGTCTTCTTAAAAGAATCCTTGTTTTGAAAATTGGGCACACATCAAGGTTCCTTAATAAATAAGTTTAATAATAATAAGTTAAGTGCTCTAAGCTACGGATTCGAGATCGGGCCTTGGATCCTTATTTCCAAAAGGCGTTTAGGTCTTGGCTACCCTCTTACACCGGCCCTTGGACCTCTTGTTCAGGAATGTGTGAGGTCTTGGTCTAACCACCTTGGATCCTCATTTCAGGAATGTCTAGAGTCTTGGAACACTCCGTTGTAACGGCCCTTGGATCCTTTATTCCGAAAGGTGTAAGGTCTTGGAACTAAACCGTGAAGGTCCGTCGTTTAGGGTACGCGAGTGAAAAGTTAAAAAAAAAAAAAAAAAAAAAAAAAAAAAAAAGAAGCAAAAGTCAAAAATATAAATAAAAGCCTTGATGTGGACCTCATTTTCAAAGCAACGGTTCTCGAGAGAAGATTGAAAACTACTTAGCGTCTTAACTTAGCATCTTTATCGGCACTAAAACTTATCAAAACGAGAATATGAAGAAATTCATTTCTCACAAAAATAAAATAAATAGAGGAAATTAGGAAAAATGGGAGCATGAGGTAAATACACAAGTAACTTTCATGGGTAGTGTTGGCAGCTAACTTATAAATAGACAATGATTTCGTTTTTACGCTTAGTTTGGGGACTCGTGAAAAATCAGGAACGACGAATTTTATCCGTATGGTCACTTCTTTATGAGTCGTGTTTCCTACTCGAAGAACCTGAAAGTTATCGTGAGATAATGATTGTCAACAAAGCCGTCACATGATTATGAGAAAAATACAAAAATAGAATAAAAGGAAAATCGGGGAGTTTTTAGAACTTAAGATTTCTTAATCTCTTTTGAAAATTTTGCTACTTCTCAAAGTTAGTAAAAAGAGATTGGAAATTTTTGGTTTTGAAAACGTGTTTTTATAACATTGCGTGAGGACACAGCAATATCTTAGTCTGGGGGAATTTTGGTATGTGTTAAATTACACATACCTTTTACCTATTTATACGGACCAAATAGACCAAAAACCGGCCGAATATGCCAAATATATGTTGTTTTTGTGTTTGTGAATATGCAGGTACGGATATCTAGAAAAATGGATAAAAATCAAGAAAAAGACAAAGACGAGCACGGGAAATGGAAAAGAGCTCAAAAGCCGGGACCCGGGAAGAAATTCACGAGTTTGGTTCGAGATATTGCTCAAAAATCACAATGGCCCTTGGATTATATTTATTCGGCAGAAATGGTCCTTGAAGTTTACAACAATTACACCTTTAGTCCTTGGATTAATTCTCATTTATCCTAAAACTATCCTCTAAAAACAATACAACCGGATCCACTATCACAAACACTAAACCCACTCTCCCCTAAACAAACCAACCCAATCATTAAACCAACCCACAATCCACTAAAACCAAACCCCACACCTTTCATACCCACCGGCCCAAAGCCCATCAAACTAAAACTAAACCCATTCAACCCATCTAAAAACCCGACCCAAACCCACTCTAATAACTAATACCGGGGTCAAATAATATCCCATTCGGTCAAAGCCCCATTTGCCTTTAAAACTAATAACAATTCGGTCAAACCCCCAATTAAAAGAGTCAAAATCCCTAACTCTCTATTCACCCTCCTTCTTCAACCCCTAATCTCCCGCCATTACCTGCTAACCACCATCCCTGTCATTTTCAAGCTTTCCAACTCACCCACAACAGTCCAAGGGTTCACATGGGTGTGTTTCCCACTCCACCTCATCAATCCTAGGGCCAAGAATATAATCAACGATTCAAGATTCAAGTTGTGGAGAGCAAGTTTTGATCCAATGGTCTTGAAAGAAGCACAAGATGAAGCTCAGGAACACTCACACAAGAAAAGCACAAGATGAAGAAACCCTCTCCTATATATATAGCCGACTCTCCTCATAGAAAATTTTGTCCACTTTTCATGTCTTAGAAAAGTTAGACCTTTTAATTGTTTGATGTTATTTTTGTGTAGTATTTTAATTTAAGTTGTAATTTACTCTCATTTAATTTCCTGTTAATTCAAGTTTCAAGTTTTCCTTGTTTTTCTGGTTGGTCAACCTTTGGTCAACTGCTGAATTTACTGCTTTTGTTGCTTTTGTTGCTTTTGTTGATTTTGTTGCTTTTATTGCTTTTGTTACTGCTTTTTGTTGCTTTTTATAAATTTAGGTAGTTAAAGGCCTTTGTGATGTTTGTTGCTTTAAAATTCCTTATGCAGCCTAGGTTGGAATTTAGATTAGGGTAGGTTGGAATTTAGCTTGTTGTCTGTTATTTGTAGAGTATTAGTTCATTTCAGCCTCTAATAGGGAATTTTTGGTTAGGCTGTCATATGGGTTAAAATGGTTAAGAAATGGTTTCTAGTGTTCACTTGCCTATTTGTGTACTTTGCTTGAGCTTTTAGGATTATATAGTAGTAGTTTTCAGCAGCCTTGAGCTTCTTTTGAGTTTTTTTCTAGTTTATTAGTAGGATAAGTCAATAGTGCACCCTTGAACTGCGCCAAAAGCCATGATTCTGCCCTGTTCTGCTTGCATCAGCAGACTCTTGGTCCTCTTTTGATTATTTTGTGCTCTTGAAACTTATTTCTGTTTATTCATAGTTGAGTGAGATTGTTACATTTAGTTTATTTGTTATCTTTAGTTTTAATTGTAAACTAGTCATCTAGCTTATTGCACACTTAGCTTGTTTCTTTTTATTTATTTCTTTTCATACTTTCAAAACTGATCTGATAAACATTTGAGGCTTATTCTGAGCTTAAAATTGTTGTCAAAATTTTTTTTCCAGTTTAAAAACTGCTCTTTATCATTAGTTAATTAGTTTTTAAAAAAGAAAAACCAAGAAAAAAATTAAAAGCAAAAACTGACCGACCTGGGATTCGAACCCAGGTCAGCCAGCAACCCAACACAACACTCCACCCACTGCACTCTTTGCTTTTCTTTGTTTAAACATTACAAAATTTACTTTAAAACCTTTTTTATCTTTTACCCTTTTTCTTCATTTTAGCTTATCCGAGCTAGTTTGCTTTTTCCCAGCTTATTGAAATAAGCTGGGACTTTCTTTACATTTTTCCTAGCTTCATTTTTATATAAAGTATTTTAGAAAAAAAATTCAGAATTTTCTTTTTCCGTTTAGTATTTTTAATTAATTATTTTCTTTTAATTAGTTTTTAATTCATAATTAATTATTAAAAAGTCAAAAAAAATATTTTTCTTTTTTCCAAAATTTTCTTTTGTCATTTAGAGTTTATAAAAATTAATTTGGCACCCGTAGGATTAGTTTTTTAAATATTTTGACGTTTTTACTCGTTCGTAGTTTATCGTTTACGTTATTTAATTTTCATTTTAGTAGATATTATAAACCAATCGTTTTTACTCGTTCGTAGTTTCCGTTTTACGTTATTTATTTTTCGTTTTAGTAGATTTTAGTAACCCAAGAAACCCTCGTTATTTCAAGCATTTTAATTCCGAACCTCAAACGATATTCTCAATTTCACGCCTCGCAGGGAGAACGACCCGGGTACACGCTTGCCCGGTTTATTATAACTTGATTTTTGCGTTGAACCGTTCCTCGTTGACTTTTCTTCGTGAGAGGTTGATTTGCGAATTGTTTAAACGACCTAAATCAAATTTTGGCGCCATTGCCGGGGAGGTGTGTTGCGACAATATCGTCACGGTTTGACGATTAGTGACTTGAAGATCATTCCTCGTGAAGTTTCGTAAATATCTTGTGAATATTTTTTATCAAAAATCCAAAAAAATTAAAAAACTTTGAAAAACCCAAAAAGATTTTCTTTTCAAAAATTATTTTTCTTTTTCTTTTAAATGTTTCAAAATTTTAAAAACCCAAAAATATTCTTCTTATTCCTCTTATCCGTTTAATTCTTTATCTCTCACCCTCTATTTGTTTAATTCTATCTTCTTAACCCTCATTAATGTTTAATTCTCATGTCGTCACTGGGCTATACTTGTTTTGATTGTAAAAGCCCGTTGATTGACAGTCTTCGTTGTTCAAAGTGTGCGTGTGAGCGGTGTGGAAATCGCAACCCAAGAGGATCTTGTTATTGGTGTGAAGTAGCCCTCAAAGAGCTTAATTCCATCAATAATTCTCAAAGTTTTTCCGAACCCCCTCCACAACCCCAGCCATCCTCACTCACTCAGCATAATTGCTTTGTATGTGGAGATCCGTTGGGGATGATTCACACTGTGAACGATGCTTCTGCAAAGGATGTGGATTTACCCATGGACTTTGCGTGTGTTGCACTTCTGAAATCGAAAATACAAATGCTTATCCAAAATTTCAAAACGATTTCAACCCTCCTCAAGATTCATTTGGCAAGAACCATGTTATCAAAACTTCAATGATACATCATTCCAAAATATGCCAAATGATCTTTGTGAGTGTTGTGGAGGTCCTCATAATGGTGGGAATTGTCCCGGTTGTAGCATGGTGGAATTGGGAAACGGGTTTGTCTATGACCAAAATCCTTATTCTTACCATGAAACAACCGACTTTTTCAACCAGCCCCCACAACACCAGATGGAGACATATTCTTGTGAATATTGTGGAGGTAGTCCTCACCCGGGTTTTGATTGTCAAACAGGGAACACGTTTGTCTATGAACAAGTTCCATGTAATCAAAATTTTGGTTATGACCATTATCCATATAATTCACCGAATCAGTCACAACAATCATATTGTTGTGAGTACTGTGGAGGTCCTCACTATAGCTCTGATTGTCAAACGAGGAACCCGCTTGTCTATGAGCATGTCCCTTGTGACAATTATGACTATTCTTATCATGACCAACCTCCACAGTACCAAATGATTCAGCCACCACCTCAGCCACCGTCTCAAGAACTTTCAGAAGACGTTCTTCATATTCTTGATTTACTACAAGAAGTCAGGGATTTGGGTAAAATACATACCCAAGAAAATCCTCATGAAGAATCTATGGCAGAATTACTAGCCAGAGAACGAGGAGCAAAAATGCATTCCATATTTCTCAGGGCTGCCCTTCTTGATGACGATGATGAGAATGAAGAAGACGAAGAGGAGAGTGTTATTCCTTTAAATGATACCAATTCTCAACCCTCTCAGTCTAGACCCGAGGACTCTCTAATTATGGGGGATGAGCATCTTAGCACCATTCCTGAAAAGGAATCGGACGAATTCATAAAGTCTAGTGCTGAGAACCTTGTCCCAACCCCAAGTGAGTCTGAGGAGATATTTGACAGAGATTGTGATTCTCCAATTTTTGGAGAATCTCTTGACATCTCTGAGGTTACTTCCGGGATTTTCTCTAACACTCTTTTTGAATTTGATGACGATTGCTTTTCTAGCAACGTTAATCCCTGTTTATTGAAGTGTTAGAGAACGATGAGGTCAAAGACTCTAATGTTTTTGATAACACGACCTCAATTGTTAATCCCGAGAATCAAAAGAATATTCTTTCTCCGACATATGTGACAGTGCCTTTTGGGGATCGCCCTTATATTGACTTCACATATGTCGTTCGAGTTTTTCTACCTTTCTTCTCCTATAAGGTAGATTGTCCTTTCAGTCACTCATTCGGGAGTGAGGACAAAATTTTTGACCCCGGCATCTCTCATTCTTTTAAGCCGGGTGTATCTCGTCGGAGTGGAACTTTCAAGAACTTCAATGTTTATCCAAACATCTTGAATGAAAGTCCGATGGAGATTTTCTCTTCCACCTGCTCCCCCAAGAACAATTAAATTCGGGGCGAGTCTAAGCTATACGACTCGAGCAAAAACAAGCGCTTCGTGGGAGGCACCCCATGCTTATCCTTCTATCTTCTTTCTATTTTCTTTCTAATAAATGATGTGAGGAGGGCTACCTCTTCCATTTGTTGTGTTTCGTGGTTTTCTGTGCTGTGTCCAGGTTTGCCCGATTGATGAAGACTCTCGTGCTCGTGGTCTGCTTCTCTCCACTCGAGTTTCATCATTCGTTGCTCATCCGATATCCTTAATCTTATCGTTTTACGTTTATCTTTGGCATAATTCATAAACGGCCTTAGATTTATGTAGGAGAACCCTTACCTTTAAGACGTTGAGGACAATGTCTCGTTTTAGTCTGGGGGGGGGGGTAATCTTTCGATTTGATTTTTGCCTTGCATTTTTGCCGTTTTCTCTCGCAACCCCGTTTTTCCTTAAAATTTGAAAAAAATCCAAAAAAATGAGAAAAATTTTAAAAATTTTTGCAAAAATATAATAAATTTTGACATTTTTGTTGACTTTCCGCTGGTGAGAGTAGGAATAAAATTCTGACTTGACCGGGCGTGTTGAGCCCTAGCTTGTCCCCTTAACCATTTATAATCTATAAGCTCGTGCTAGTCTTTTACACAAGGAGCTATAAAATGCGAATTCTTTTCAAGAGTTTGCAAGTTCCCGTATCGACTTTATATATGCATGGCTTGATTATAAGGCTAAGCATTCGCGGATCTTATTATTTAAGATTTTAAATTTGCGAAGAACGAGAAATGATAGAGTTTATTTAGAAGTTAGATGCCAAGCGTGGAGTAGTTGGTTCTCTTTAGAGCTCATCGAAGCTACTTGTGGCCTTTTGCTCCCACAAAATTGTTTCACTAAATATATCTGTAAGAATAATTAAAGATGTTAGGTTTTGCCGATGATTAGTTCTTGGTCTTCTTAAAAGAATCCTTGTTTTGAAAATTGGGCACACATCAAGGTTCCTTAATAAATAAGTTTAATAATAATAAGTTAAGTGCTCTAAGCTACGGATTCGAGATCGGGCCTTGGATCCTTATTTCCAAAAGGCGTTTAGGTCTTGGCTACCCTCTTACACTGGCCCTTGGACCTCTTGTTCAGAATGTGTGAGGTCTTGGTCTAACCACCTTGGATCCTCATTTCAGGAATGTCTAGAGTCTTGGAACACTCCGTTGTAACGGCCCTTGGATCCTTTATTCCGAAAGGTGTAAGGTCTTGGAACTAAACCGTGAAGGTCCGTCGTTTAGGGTACGCGAGTGAAAAGTTAGTAAAAAAAAAAAAAAAAAAAACAAAAAAAAGCAAAAGTCAAAAATATAAATAAAAGCCTTGATGTGGACCTCATTTTCAAAGCAACGGTTCTCGAGAGAAGATTGAAAACTACTTAGCGTCTTAACTTAGCATCTTTATCGGCACTAAAACTTATCAAAACGAGAATATGAAGAAATTCATTTCTCACAAAAATAAAATAAATAGAGGAAATTAGGAAAAATGGGAGCATGAGGTAAATACACAAGTAACTTTCATGGGTAGTGTTGGCATCTAACTTATAAATAGACAATGATTTCGTTTTTACGCTTAGTTTGGGGACTCGTGAAAAATCAGGAACGACGAATTTTATCCGTATGGTCACTTCTTTATGAGTCGTGTTTCCTACTCGAAGAACCTGAAAGTTATCGTGAGATAATGATTGTCAACAAAGCCGTCACATGATTATGAGAAAAATACAAAAATAGAATAAAAGGAAAATCGGGGAGTTTTTAGAACTTAAGATTTCTTAATCTCTTTTGAAAATTTTGCTACTTCTCAAAGTTAGTAAAAAGAGATTGGAAATTTTTGGTTTTGAAAACGTGTTTTTATAACATTGCGTGAGGACACAACAATATCTTAGTCTGGGGGAATTTTGGTATGTGTTAAATTACACATACCTTTTACCTATTTATACGGACCAAATAGACCAAAAACCGGCCGAATATGCCAAATATATGTTGTTTTTGTGTTTGTGAATATGCAGGTACGGATATCTAGAAAAATGGATAAAAATCAAGAAAAAGACAAAGACGAGCACGGGAAATGGAAAAGAGCTCAAAAGCCGGGACCCGGGAAGAAATTCACGAGTTTGGTTCGAGATATTGCTCAAAAATCACAATGGCCCTTGGATTATATTTATTCGGCAGAAATGGTCCTTGAAGTTTACAACAATTACACCTTTAGTCCTTGGATTAATTCTCATTTATCCTAAAACTATCCTCTAAAAACAATACAACCGGATCCACTATCACAAACACTAAACCCACTCTCCCCTAAACAAACCAACCCAATCATTAAACCAACCCACAATCCACTAAAACCAAACCCCACACCTTTCATACCCACCGGCCCAAAGCCCATCAAACTAAAACTAAACCCATTCAACCCATCTAAAAACCCGACCCAAACCCACTCTAATAACTAATACCGGGGTCAAATAATATCCCATTCGGTCAAAGCCCCATTTGCCTTTAAAACTAATAACAATTCGGTCAAACCCCCAATTAAAAGAGTCAAAATCCCTAACTCTCTATTCACCCTCCTTCTTCAACCCCTAATCTCCCGCCATTACCTGCTAACCACCATCCTTGTCATTTTCAAGCTTTCCAACTCACCCACAACAGTCCAAGGGTTCACATGGGTGTGTTTCCCACTCCACCTCATCAATCCTAGGGCCAAGAATATAATCAACGATTCAAGATTCAAGTTGTGGAGAGCAAGTTTTGATCCAATGGTCTTGAAAGAAGCACAAGATGAAGCTCAGGAACACTCACACAAGAAAAGCACAAGATGAAGAAACCCTCTCCTATATATATAGCCGACTCTCCTCATAGAAAATTTTGTCCACTTTTCATGTCTTAGAAAAGTTAGACCTTTTAATTGTTTGATGTTATTTTTGTGTAGTATTTTAATTTAAGTTGTAATTTACTCTCATTTAATTTCCTGTTAATTCAAGTTTCAAGTTTTCCTTGTTTTTCTGGTTGGTCAACCTTTGGTCAACTGCTGAATTTACTGCTTTTGTTGCTTTTGTTACTGCTTTTGTTGATTTTGTTGCTTTTATTGCTTTTGTTACTGCTTTTTGTTGCTTTTTATAAATTTAGGTAGTTAAAGGCCTTTGTGATGTTTGTTGCTTTAAAATTCCTTATGCAGCCTAGGTTGGAATTTAGATTAGGGTAGGTTGGAATTTAGCTTGTTGTCTGTTATTTGTAGAGTATTAGTTCATTTCAGCCTCTAATAGGGAATTTTTGGTTTAGGCTGTCATATGGGTTAAAATGGTTAAGAAATGGTTTCTAGTGTTCACTTGCCTATTTGTGTACTTTGCTTGAGCTTTTAGGATTATATAGTAGTAGTTTTCAGCAGCCTTGAGCTTCTTTTGAGTTTTTTCTAGTTTATTAGTAGGATAAGTCAATAGTGCACCCTTGAACTGCCCCAAAAGCCATGATTCTGCCCTGTTCTGCTTGCATCAGCAGACTCTTGGTTCTCTTTTGATTATTTTGTGCTCTTGAAACTTATTTCTGTTTATTCATAGTTGAGTGAGATTGTTACATTTAGTTTATTTGTTATCTTTAGTTTTAATTGTAAACTAGTCATCTAGCTTATTGCACACTTAGCTTGTTTCTTTTTATTTATTTCTTTTCATACTTTCAAAACTGATCTGATAAACATTTGAGGCTTATTCTGAGCTTAAAATTGTTGTCAAATTTTTTTTTCTAGTTTAAAAACTGCTCTTTATCATTAGTTAATTAGTTTTTAAAAAAGAAAAACCAAGAAAAAAATTAAAAGCAAAAACTGACCGACCTGGGATTCGAACCCAGGTCAGCCAGCAACCCAACACAACACTCCACCCACTGCACTCTTTGCTTTTCTTTGTTTAAACATTACAAAATTTACTTTAAAACCTTTTTTATCTTTTACCCTTTTTCTTCATTTTAGCTTATCCGAGCTAGTTTGCTTTTTCCCAGCTTATTGAAATAAGCTGGGACTTTCTTTACATTTTTCCTAGCTTCATTTTTATATAAAGTATTTTAGAAAAAAATTTCAGAATTTTCTTTTTCCGTTTAGTATTTTTAATTAATTATTTTCTTTTAATTAGTTTTTAATTCATAATTAATTATTAAAAAGTCAAAAAAAATATTTTTCTTTTTTCCAAAATTTTCTTTTGTCATTTAGAGTTTATAAAAATTAATTTGGCACCCGTAGGATTAGTTTTTTAAATATTTTGACGTTTTTACTCGTTCGTAGTTTATCGTTTACGTTATTTAATTTTCATTTTAGTAGATATTATAAACCAATCGTTTTTACTCGTTCGTAGTTTCCGTTTTACGTTATTTATTTTTCGTTTTAGTAGATTTTAGTAACCCAAGAAACCCTCGTTATTTCAAGCATTTTAATTCCGAACCTCAAACGATATTCTCAATTTCACGCCTCGCAGGGAGAACGACCCGGGTACACGCTTTCCCGGTTTATTATAACTTGATTTTTGCGTTGAACCGTTCCTCGTTGACTTTTCTTCGTGAGAGGTTGACTTGCGAATTGTTTAAACGACCTAAATCAGTTGTCAATCCTACTTTGTTGAGATTTGATAGCAAGATTAGATAATACATCTATAACCTAAGCGTGAGTTATGACTCGATGTAAATCGTCTTGAAGGATGACATGTTAACCAAGTGAGGCAACATTTGTGAATACAAGATAATATCAACAGTTATGAGTTGGACTTATGATCTGTGATATCTTTGCAAATGAGGAGTTTGGATTTATTGTGAAGTTGTCAATTAACAAATCAATCTAATGGATGAGTAAAGGACAGGAGGATGCAATGAGTGTGTGTAATGAACACAAATACTCAGTGGTTCACTAAAAAGATACTTTGGAGCATATTCATGAAATTTGAAACTGTGATTGAATATGATTATCCTATTTGGTGTAAGTGAGATGTCATGATCCTAATTTAAGTGAGCATTAGTGATAAGAATCCTAGAATCAATAATCTAAGGATCGGGATTAGTCAGGAATTTTGAAAAGTTTACTTGTTGAAACTGACGGATCCAATCGACAACAAGTGCGGATCCCATAATTGGGTTCCGCGGAATCCGCAGGGTGAGGAATGGCGGATCCAAAGTGTACAACAGGCGGAACCAAAATTTGGGATCCGGCATATCCGTCATGTGTAAGTCCTAATTCTTAACAGAGAGATATGCATATTTTGCGTTACCTGCTCAACACCCGAAAATACTCCTAAAATATATGTAACTACTAATATGTGATAGAGTAAAACTAAAAACACATATTATGACACACGTTTGCACATAGATCAATCTGATGATAATAACTTACCATAAATGGATGTTAAGCCAAATAGTGGCTTAAACACGGAAACTTGATAACACCAAAGTGTTATCGTCCTGCATGACATGGTTAGTTCGTATGATCATTCAAAGATAAGTTTCTATCCTATGACAAGATAAATACATCAAACATCTTTGTTGAAATCAACTATACCAAACACCTTTTCACAAATACTACATGTTTACTTGAAATTAAGTGAAGGTTTGTGCAAGACAATACTATTCAAGACACTAAACTAGTTACACTTAGTTCTCATTCAAGTTATGCAATGTTTTCACATAACATATGCAAACAAAAATATCTAAAACAAACACAGTTTATCAACTTAGTGTACAAGATCTAGCAAAAGACCTATTGTGCATCAAACAAGCAATTGCTAAATGAGCAAATAATTGTCATGACAAAACACTTATGTATATCCTATCAACAAATGCAATCACAATTACCAACAGGCAAATCATATGTATGCAAATAACTTAGAACAGATAGTCATATAGCATGGCATAAGTGAAAAGATACTTTTCGTCACTTTGCGTTTAAATATGACGATGTATGCCAAGCTTGATTTGTTTCCTTTATATTACCAAATTCTTTAGTTTCAATAGAAATCATATCAATTTTTAAAGGATACCAACTTACAATGCTCGACTCAAAAATTTAAGTTACTGTGTCAAAATAAAACTAAATATTTTGGACAGGTTGTGCCTTTTGATTTGTTTTACCTATTTCAATTTAGATTCAGGTTATGATATTATTTTTAAATGAAAGTAGACTTAATTCCCTTCAAAATGATAGGGGGCACGACTCCTACGGACTTACGGTTAATTAGTTATGATTTTTTGAAGTTTGACAAAAACTGCATTCTGTATGGACGGATCTGACGGATCCTTTTTGAGGGATCCGCCTTTTGTAACATTTGGATCCGCCGAGACCTGTGACAGATTCTCCTAAACTCGTATTTTGACATAGTGAAAGTGTGCGGGACTTACTAGATTAGATAGTAAACTTACACTACACTTATTTAACATTATTTCTACTAATGTGACTTATCTAAACATTACGGAGGTGATTTTTCAACTAAATTAGTGGTTATCCCAAACACTCCTTTAAAAACCGTGTTTTTCGTAAATTAGCTTTATACACACAATTTGACACTCAATCATTTTTTTTTGATTTTCCAAAGATATCTTCAAGCTTGTATACAAAGTAACATTTAACAACAAAATTTCAAAGTATACTTAGCGAAACATTTTTCATATTATATTCCGCTTCAAAGATAATTTGATACATGGATCGTACTCCATTTTAAAAACCATTTGTTTTGAAAATAAGAGCCACGTGGCTCTGATACCAATTGTGGAAAACGTAGAGGGGGGTGGGTGAATACGTTTACTATTTTAAAACTTAAAACTTGTTGTATCAAATTTCTAATTTGGCTAGTTCTAATATGAAAGATGTTTGTTGTAGTTTATGACTACCAAGTTGTCACACAAGTATTATCAAATAATCACAACACAAGCAATCACATAATGCAAACATAAAAGTAAAGAGATAAGTAAAAGAAAGTGCAAACCGAACACGATGATTTATAGTGGTTCGGTCACGGAGCTCCTCTCCGCCCTACTCCACTCCCCGAGTACCCAACTTGAGAGTTACTTCACTTAGATCAACAAGCTCCCTTTCTTAGGCGGAGAAAACCTTTACACGTCGCTTACTTCCTTTTCCGGTACTAAGCTAAACACCGAGTTCTAGTTTAAGGTAGAACCAACCTAACATCGCTTACTTCCTTTTCCGGTACTAAGCTAAACACCGGGTTCTATTTCAAGGTAGAACCAACCTAACGTCGCCTATACAATTACCGACACTAAGCTAGATGTCAAGTTCTTTACAAGGGTACAACCACTCCCGTTTGGTTCTTTCACAAGGGTACAACCACTCCCTACACTCTTTGTGTTTTGAGGACTAAAACACTAACCACACTCACTGAGATAAATGATGTTTACAATGATCCATGACATAAATGTTCAATGGATATGAATGACTAATCTATATGAACTTCTTGAATAAGAAGTCTTCAATCATTGAGGATGTCAAGTACTATTGAATCTTCATATGTTGGAATGCTATGGTGGATAATGACTTCAAGATCTTCTAACCTTCTTGGTGGATCAGGAAGTATGCTATGGATGATGTCTCATGATCTTGAGCTTGCTTCACAGGATCATTAACAATATATGCTTACAACATGATGAAAGTTAGTAGCATTATGATCATTATGAAATGGATGATTAATGTGTGTTTCTACATGATTTACTAATGATCAAAATGTATGCAAAGGGTAGAGGGAATGTGTGTTTAAGTTAGATAAACAATGGGTAAACAATGGGCTTCTATTTATAGCCAACAAGATTTTTGCCCCGCGGATTTGAAGGATCCCTAAATTTGGATCCGCGCTTTATACCATTTGGATCCGTGGGATCCGCCGGACCAGATAGCTAAGAGTTTATGGATATCTTTCCAAATCCAGCTGTATCCTTCACATCCTTGTTATGTCACATCAAAATCTCCCAAAGTCAACTATCTTGCTTGAAGATCTAGCCAAGATATTACATAATCTATGTATGATGCATGCCATGATGTCATTGTATCATTTTAAAAATAAAGTTTCCTTTTAAGGAAATACAAATGTAAATGTATAAGATGTTATTCCTAAAGTATGTTTATTAATATGTATCATGTTAGTTTGACACCTAAAGTGTACTTATCCTATTAATCTTAGGAAACATGATGTACAAGTAAAAGTACTTGTATATGCAAAATGTGAAATGAGGTTCTAAGTAGAATGGTTAGTCTTTTTAAAATACTTAATGTCCTAGCCGTATTTTAAACATTCTAAATGGTTTGTTAAAGTTTGATCATAATGCTACATAACAAACATGTACGAACATGTGTTGTATCATACAAGGACTTGAGAGGTGTTGAATGTATGTTGAGACAAGATATGATTACAAGTAACTTGTACATTTTACGCTATGTATCAAGTTACATGTTTGTCATCAATCAAAATAAACAAGATTGCTTGCACTAGCAATCTCCCCAACGAGACTGCTTGCACTAACATAAATATTTCCGAATTCATGTAAAACTTGCATACTTAATATTCGTCACTTATCAAATACCAATCCATTTGTGCACCAACTTCTTCGAATCAAACAATATTAGAAATCTTTTCACCCCTTAAATCCAATAATGTTTAACCAACAAGTTTTAGAACACGAATTATATTTAAACAAACTTATGAAAATAATCAATTTTTTCTAACCGACTAAACATCCAACTCATACGAAAGTCACCTCATTCCCAAACAAGCATCACAAATTATTCCATAACAAGCATCATCATAAAACATATCATTGCATTCAACATCAAATGGTTTAACATGATTAATTAAAGTAAAGAAAATTACCTAAAAGTAAGATTACAATGAGTAATAAAAGAGTTATAGCACTCCTTAGGGCCTCCAATTGAACAAGGGAATCTTTCACCTCTTCTCACAAGTATCTCCAACTTTTCCTTTGTTTCTACTTGGAATCTTTCTTGAGAATGGCAGAGATTATTAAGCTCTTTTGGGTTTAGTAAGTAATGTGATCAAGTCCTTATGGTGTAAGGATTGATTGTAAGTGTTGTATCTATTATGGGTGCATTAGGGGTTTATTTATACTTGAATTCTCCCCTAAAAACTGAATTAAGCCTTGAATATCCATAAAAGAGAGGGTAATGATCGGACTCTAGTCATAATGGTGGTTAAAGCTAAGAGTTAATGCAACTCTTCATCTCAGAATTTTCTCAACCTTCGGTTTGGACTATGGACCTGCGGTTTGGAATGTCTGCTGAACCTAAGGTTGAGTTTCTTGAACCTTGGGTTTGAATCTCAGCTTCAACCTTAGGTTGGGATTTGTGAACCTTGGGTTGAGACCGATTCTTGCACATAAATTTCAAATTTAAGCTAGCATATAACTCCAACTTTTAACACACTTTTTAGCACTCAATCTTGACTTCATCTTTTCATCCTTCTCATGTACAACGGAAATAATCATACTATGAATCAATATCTTTGTTTACGAACTTTTCTTCAATATTTACTTGATTTTGTAGCTTTTCTTCGTCTTTCTTGATATTTCCTTGTACCTAGACTTGAACACATCTTTAACAACTTTTAAGCGTAAAATCATCATAAACATAACTAAATAATATGCAAAAACATACAAATAACGCGATAAAAACATGTACAAAATGAGCGCTATCATGGATCGTATGGGTTAGAAACCCCATATCGGGTCTAGTCTTGTTAACTTTCGGCCCGTTGACCCTAAGTGAGTCCGTAGTGTGTGAGTTTAGCATTGGGCCGAAGCCCAATGCATTTGGCCTTGTATTTTATTTCTTTATTTTTCATTTTCCGTTATTATTTATTACACTTGTTTATCAATTGTTGTTTCGGGAAAATAATCAGATAACTTGTGATTTGATTTGGACATTGGACTTCGATATTGTAATAACCTATGCTGGGATGAGATTGGACGTTATTGGATTTACGGTATTAGCCGATGGACCTTATGGACGATTTTGGTACTTGAGACGGAAGAGTATGTTAGACTCATAAGAGTTTAACATATTTGGACCCGAACATACACAAAATGGTCGATAAACTTGACAACTAATATACACGCGAATGATAATGTCTAATTATATATATTTAACTTGTAAAATGTGACGATGAAACTTATATTCAATAGTTGTAACGACTTGGAAATGCTTTATAAACGGACGCATCATGTCCAAATTTCGATAAAACCTATTATGGCTTAATCGTTTATAACTATTTAATATCCTAAAACCTTTTCGAAACTTATATGTTTTCCTTCTAAATCATGACGTTTTATAAACTATTTGGGAAATGGGTAAAACACCGAAACAACCTATTGATGTTTTCTTTCTCGTTTTCTTATTTTATTCCTGCTTTATTTTTCTTATTTCTTCTCTCTTTTCTTTATTCTTTTCTACGTATTCATATGTGTTTGTCGACTTTTATTATTTTAACTTCTCATATCCACACGAGTCTTAAACGTTTATTTCTTTCAAACACCATTAAAACTAAACCTTTTCATTTCAAATACGAGTATTACTTTATAAATCGCTTTAAGGTTTATTTCTGAAACATATTATCCACTTATTAGGTTGTGCTGAGGTTCATTTGTTGTGTTGTACCATCTGATCATTTGTGAAATCTTGTTTCTCTACTACTACTATGATGTGATTCATAGCCCCACTTTACTTTTAAATTGTTTATAAACCCATGGGGGAGATACATGCTATTTACTTTTCATGAACACAATTGTTTAAATGTATGCTATTCCTGACTAAGATGATATTGCTAAGTACCGATCTTGCCAAGAGCAAGTCCCTCGATCATGAACCATTAATCACTTGCAAGTGAGCGCGAATATAGGGATATAGGCCTATAGGATTTGACCATCCCGCCATGTTAAATAAGTCCGGTCCGCATGTGATGTACTATATTCGATTTATCACTAGGTATCTGGAAAAGTATCTAGCTCGAGGGCAACTATTATATTATGAATTCCAAGGTTACTGTTGTCTTACGCCAATGTTATTTGGTGCCGGTTAACGTTTTGCATGTCATGAGCTTAGCAAGTGTTTGACGCTTACCTGATATATGTATTTCTTACTTATATCTTTCAGACTTGAAAATGTGTTCAACTATTTATTTTAAACCTATGGATTTCACTCAACCTTTGTGTTGACTTTTTAAGCATGTTTTATCTCAGGTAATTGATGCATACTGTTCTGGCACTGGGAGTGGCATGAAGATTATCGATGGCTTTCGGCTTTTACTAGTTGTCTACTTTTTACTATCACTTATCATTCGAAAAACCCCTTTTGAACTATGTCTTTTATTTCTGCTGCGTATGATGTTTGAGAATCTTTTGAACTCTAATGTTATTTATAATTTGAATGATATGTTTTTATTAAACGGCTTGTTATGAGGTCGATATCTATGATTGTGATTATTTTACCCGAAAGTAATACCCCAAACTATGTTCCGCTGCCATATTCCGAGTTGGGGGTGTTACAACCTTCTAAACAATCTACTTCCTTATCTTCTTTATCTTTTGTTAAACTCATTATGTTGGATGTCTACCAATTATGGGGGAGGGTAATTCATTCACATAATTATCTTTTAAAGAACACATATACATGTGTTTCTTACTCTTTAAAAACCAACACATAGGTAAACATCTCTTAGCTAAAACCAACTCACAAAACCGTACTTGCTTCAAGCCTTTCTAATCCAACACTTACTCTTCTAAACACAACTACTTCATCTCCACAAACAACAACTCCAACTTCTGGATCTTAATTTAAATGAAGGCAAGGATTGTCCTAAACTAGCACGTCACAACTCTATTGTCTAGAACACCATCATATATCCACTTCTCTCTTGACACATACCTTGCAAACCATTGTTAGTGAAAATGATTAACTAATCTAGACCACCTTTTCAACACTTACTTTGAGTTTTGATAAGTGTGAGTTATTTTTGCGAGCCCTCTGTGTTGTTTTAATTCTCAGACGTCGGATCCCTTCTAGAAAGGATCCGGAGGAACCGACTTAACAGAATCAGAGCTTCTACCCTTTTATCTCTATCTTACCTTCCAGACCTCATTAGAATAGTTGCCTATACTCTATTAAGCATAATTGATCTATCCCCAGCCTCATTAGCTCCCACATACTCTTGTGGATGACTTAGGAATCTTCTAAGATGTTTATGAATTATCATTCTTCAAATACTCACCATTCTTCCACTCCGGTGCTTATACATTCCTTCCCTCACCTTACTTCACTTATTCTCACATTTCTTACATTTATTTTAAATTTTCTCTTCCCACTATCTTTTCAAAATGCTCCAAAATCAATCTTTTAATTTTCATAATTCTTGAGATTTTCTCAATTGATTTTCTCCCCTCATCTACTGATCCTTATATCTAAAGATAATTTCTTGAGTCTTCTAAACTCTTGCTTGATCTACCATTAGCCTCCTTTACTTTCTGCTTCCCCATAAAGTCCATCATTAGTCTCCATTCATCATAGTTTTATGCTCTTAGGACTCCTCACCAGTTAAGATAGTCCTTCTCACTCATAAATCTAACTTATATAGGCTAGGAGCACTTACATACACACCAATCCTACATTTCCCTGTCTCAGTTATCCGGATCCCTTAGCTAGTGCTAACGGGATCCCTGTTGAGAAGGATCCGGTGGATCCGGGGAAACAGAGTAGTTAAAAACAGATCTTTCATCTATAATCTTCCTTTCTCCACTCAAACACTAGCTCAACCCATAGGACAATCCGTTTCTTTTAAGGCCTTGTTCTTTAGTCTTAAATCTTTTTGTGACTTTCATGGCAGAAGACACTCTTTATGCTTATAAACATGTTTCGTATATGTGACTATTTGTGTTTTTTTCTTTCATTTCCATGATATTATGTGAACAATTGTTTTCTTTTTGTACTAACTCATTTGGATTCGTGTAGGTTGACAATGGTCGATTTCAATATTAAGTCAATTTGGGCTCATTCGCACATTTATCATATTCCACATCTTGCATTATCCTCACCATCTTCCTCCCTTCTTTCACTACTCATAAATTCATCATGTCTACCACCACAACTCCATTCTATTAAACCATCACTTTCATCTCTTAAACCAACTTCTTCTAAACATACACCCCAAAACACTCCCATATCTACACAACCTACACGAGTTTCACCTCTTAAACCTCGACTTCTCTCCTCTATTACACCTCATTCTTCACCTTACCTCATCCTTTCTTGAACTCTCTAGAAGATTTACCTCCGAGGACTAACAATCCTCAATCACAACCTACTTGTGTCAACCACATCCTATTAGTATCTCACTACCACTACAATCCATGGTCATTGAACCATTTTCCACAAACATCCATGTTGTCAAAAGCCAAGTGAATTTCGTAATGAAATGCGTCTCATTGCCAAATAAATTCTTTCTACCTTAAACAACCTTACAACCTCTAAACCAACCACGATGATGCAAGTAGTAGGATTTTTTTTTTTTTTTTTTGACACTAATCTATTCTTTGTAGGCTCTTCTTGATGCCCTCGAGCAAGGGGAGCTTCCGTCAAGCATCTATAGAGTGCATCGTATAATCTACTCGTCCAAGGACGAATATAGTTTTGCACTAATTCTTGTTTTGTAGGTTATCAAAAAACACACTTGGAATACTTAACGCCCTCAATAAGGGTGGGCTTTCGTCAAAGCCAAATCATTGCAAAAGTTTGCAATACTTTTTTCTTAAGCCTTCCGAAAAACACTTGACGCCCTCACTAAGGGGGAGCACTCGTCAAGGGGGAGCAAAGACGCATCACTTTACATTTCAGTTATCCTTTTAATCTCTATCATTCTTATATCTAACATACCCTCATTATCTCATTCTAATTCTTCTTATCTCCTTATCTCTATCATTCTTATATCTCTCTAACCTCAGATCCAAGGATCATTCTTATAGTTTTCTTGTAGCTTTATTTCTCTTGTGTTTCTCAAGGTTCTTTTTACAAGACAAGATCAAACTTCTTTCATACAAGTCTTCCAAGCTTCAAGAGAAGTGTTGCTAGGCTTAGTGGAGCAATAAAGGGTTTTCTATTTAACTTCACTAGGGATGATGCAAGTTCGCCTTCTTAGAGAAAAACAAAGTCTAATACCAAGAACACACCCTTTTTGTTTCGACAAAAGGGGGAGAAGAGTGTAAATGGAGAAGGTAATGTAAAGGAAGTACGGACGCAAGTAACTTTAACATTTTACCTATCTATTACGTTTACATATATTTTTTCATCATCAAAAAGGGGGAGATTGTTAGTGCACATATTACGATATTTAATCTATACAGTCTCGTTTGTTTTTATTGATGACAAACCATGTAACTTGTTATACATAACGTAAAATGTACAAGTTACTCGTAATCATATTTTGTATCAACTTACATTCAACATCTCTCGACGCCTCAAGTCCTTGTATGCTACAACACAGGTTCGTACGTGTTTGTTATGTTGCGTTATGATCAAAACCTAAATAAACCATTAAACACATCTAGTAAAATAGTTTATATAAAACCAAAACCATTTTTATGAAACACTTATAAGTAATATTTATTACTTACATTTTCATAAAATACATTCTTTAGAATCCACTAGTTAAATGTAATATACTAATAAAATGGCTTGGACTATCCATAACCCAAAACCCATGACCCATGACCCATGTGCATTACATCATGCATGACATCACAATGGGTAAAACCCATGACCCATGCCCAAAGTCCATGACCCAAAGTCCATAACCCATAACCCAAGATGTCTTTAACATCATGCATGACATCATGTTGGGTACCCATGACCCAAAGTCCATAACGCATGACCCATGACCCACAACCCAAATAAAGAGGAGCATCGCTAGATCCCTCACGGATCCCTTGGTTTACAAGGGCCGGATCCCTTTCAAAGGGATCCGGGTGAACAGTAAACAACTTTCCCTTTTTGCCTATAAATAGCAAACAATTTCTTACCATTTAGACACACCTTTCACACACTTTCTCTCCACCATTTCTAACACATTTAGATTAGTAGGAAAACATGCAAAACACCTTCTTTCTCATATGATCTGTTGATGCAAATAATGTTCTAAAAACGTTATTTATATCTTTCGATTACTTCACGTTTTGAGGATGACAAAATGTGAAATCACGTTACGTTAAAATTAACGTAAACAAGTTTTTAATCTGAAGATCCCGTTTCTACGCAAATCAAATGGGAGTAAACTCATTAAAAACTTGTTAAAACTAATTTTAACTTAAAATGACTTTATATTTTTTCATCATCAAAAAGGGGGAGATTGTTGATGCAAATAATGTTCTAAAAACGTTATTTATATCTTTCGATTACTTCACGTTTTGAGGATGACAAAATGTGAAATCACGTTACGTTAAAATTAACGTAAACAAGTTTTTAATCAGAAGATCCCGTTTCTACGCAAATCACACTAGAAAAAATATACAACTTGACAAATGATCAAAGAAGTGAATTTGTGTTTTGAGACTTCACATTTTAATGGGACAAAACATTTTTTTTTTCAAAAATACACATGACAAATTATTTTTGAATTATTAAGAAATGTTTTAATAGAAAAATATGTTTGAAAATCACAACAGCTGTTTTTCCCCCCAAAATCGGCTCTAACCTTCCTCAAATAAGTTTTCACCAGAAAAGACAAAATTTGGAGCGTCCTAGTCTAGGACGGCTCCACGGTTCCACTAAATTTAGTGAAGCCGTGGCATGTTTAGTGGAGCCGTCCGTACAAAATTTTCTGTAACGTTCAGATTTTTCTTGCTTATAAAAACCAACCCCATTCACAGTTTTTAGGCACCCTTTCACACAGAAAAACTTCTGAGTTTAAACCTCTCAAACCTTTCTCTTCTTTAGATCATTTAGATTAGTTTTCTTTTGTTTTAAGAGTAATCCAATCATCCACCAAGAGATCCTCTTCATTAGCAAGAGAAGAACACAAGTATCCAATTTGATACAAGGTGTTATCATTCCTCTTCATTAGCAAGAGAAGAACACAAGTATCCAAGTTGATACAAGGTGTTATCATTCCTCTTCATTAGCAAGAGAAGAACTCAAAGTATTCAAGAAGATACAAGAGTTATAGTTGTTAGGTTTTTGTAACACTTGTTACAACCTTGTTGTATCATAGCATACATCAAGTTTATTTATCTTTTGTGAGTGAGAGTGAAGATCAAATGTGATCTTATAGAGATAGTGGATATCTCTTAAAGCCATTGGGCTTGTGTGATTGATTAAGAAGATCAAGGGTCGATAGATTAGTGTTAGTTGAGAGAGTGTTGATCATTGTGATCGTGTTGAGATCTTGGTGATCTCGTGTAGCCATTGGGCTTGATTGATTGGTCACGTGGACCTTGGTAGATTGGTGCTAGCTAAGATTAGCACTCGACATCTAGCTTAGTGTCGGTAATAGGATAAGCGACGTGTACGGTTTTCTCCGCCTGAAGGGAGGTTGTTGATATAGTGTTTGAAACTCTCGAGTGTGGTACTCGGGGAGTGGAGTAGGGCGAAGAAGAGCTTCGTAGCCGAACCACTATAAATCCTTTGTCTCGGTTTGATCTTTCCAACTCTACTCTTTACTTTTATTATTTACCAATTGTTAGTTTAGTGTGTAGTTCATATTGGTGTTGATTGATTACACATAGAGTTCGAATCAAAGTTTCCAATAGCAAACTTTTAAAACAAGATTTTTAAAAGAAAATAAAACCGGTAAACTATTCAACCCCCCTTCTAGTTTCCCACATTTGGTATCAGGAGCCACGTCAGTCAAGATTTTAAAGTATATTGTATTTTAAAACTTGAATCGATCAATGGATTCCGACAAATATCTAGAAGGGCAATCTATGCAAAGACCACTACTTTTCGAAACCGATTGTTTTATATATTGGAAAACAAGATTCGAAACATATGTAAAATCAAAAGACATTGATCTTTGGCATGTTATTACCGAGGGTGACTTTCAACCTCTTCAAATGAATCCGGAAACTAAAAAGGATGAAATAGTTTCTTATGATAAACAAAGTGATGAATTTAAAAGGAAATTAGCCAAAAATAATGAGGCTAAAATGATGATTTATAATGCTTTGCCTAAAAAGGAATTTGAAAGAATTTTCATGCGTAATACGGAAAAAGATATTTGGAAAACTTTGTTAGTCACTTGATGCGTGGTTTTGCGATCTTACAACAGGTTTTACCTCTCGAGGGATCTCAAGAGGCTTGCAATCCCCACCGGGCAGTGTACCTGACCGATGTAGTATAGTGTAGTGGCAAGTACCGGGGGATTGATCGTTCTCTAGGGGAATAGTGTCGTTAGGATTGAAAAACTACTCTAATAGGTCTAAGGGTGAGGGAAGATTCTTTTTGTATTTTTATATTTTTTATAAAAGCAAGTAAAATCTCGGGTTTGAAGGAGTGGGCGGAATTAGTTGCTAGTCAACTAACCTAAATAACTACAATTGCAAATAAAATAAAATAACTGAAAATGAAAAGGTTGTGGAACTTATATGGAGAGAAATGTGTTTACTTAGATTTCCTTACTCCCTAACTATCTTTTACCGGTTGATTAGTGTGTATTAATTGCGTGGATGACGGGTGTATTCCTTAATACCAATCGTGGGGTGGCGTACGTACTTCCCCAACTCTACAAGCTCCTACTTCACTCCTATGTCGAGCCGGCTAAGAAGCTCCTAACATGGGATCATTAGAATTCGCTCATGCATTAAATACAACTATAAAAACCTTAGTACGCATTGGTTCATGTTTCTTAAGACGTTAAAGCAAGTTACCGCATAGGAGGTTAGCCAGTTTTCTTGAGCCTAACATCGATAAACAATCATCCAATACAATTAATAACACACCAACCAACCAATAATCAATAGTTAGGTTTCATTAGATCTAAGCAAACACAAGATAAATCTAGCCTAGCATGTTAATTAAAAGACAAGAACAAGATATAATCAAACAACACATAGACATATTGAATGATTAATTGATTACTTATCTTCAATTAAACATGGGAGATCCAAGGGTATAAAACCCTTAAAAATGGCAGAAAATTCGTCTTAGGGTTTCTCCTCACAAAGTTGCACCCCAATGACTAAAAATTGCAAAACTATATATAGAATTTAGGGGCTGACGGCGTCACGTTGTAGGAGGTGACGCCGTCACCTCGCCGCGGCTAGGGTTCCCGGATGGTCTTCCTGACGCCGTCCCTCTTTAATCCTCCAAAATCCACTCTGGCGCGTCAAGGGTTGACGCCGTCATAATTGTGCTTGACGACGTCTCTCTTTAACTTAAACCGTGACGGCCTTGATCACCTTAAAGGGTGACGCCGTCAGATTTCCATTGTAAAACTTTCTGGCGCGTCATGTGTATTTGTCATATCCACCTCTTTTGCCAAGCCGTGACGCCGTCAGGAGCAATCCTTGACGCCGTCACGTGTACTTTTCCAGCAGCTTTGGAGACTTTGTCGTTTTCTTCACTTTTATGCTCCAAAAACGTCCAAAATGCTTCCTTTTCCAGATTTCTTCTCCAAAGTACCTAAAATGACAAAAGGAACGATTTAGGGCAATATTTGATCAAATAAATACGATTTAGGGCTTAAATGACCCCCTAAAAGCGGTACACTTTTCGCTTCATCAAATACCCTTACACTTGAGATTTGCTTGTCCTCAAGCAAATGCGCTTTTATTCTAATCAAAATACAAGTTAGGGGTCATTTAATGCTAATATAAAAGTAATTACAACAAATAGTCGTTCCACTTTAATCATAATAAGCACGGAGATTAACCTCACAAGTAGTGTTTAGATACTCACATCTCTCAGGTGTCATAAAAGTATATCTCATAAATGAAAATGGATAATATCTCTCACTACCTGTCATAGCAAATAGATTACCATAGGCTTGGGAAAGGATCAAAAACCTCCTCCACTAGGCGTAAGCACCTAAGATAAACTATCAAAGAGGGCTTTTAAACGGGTTATAACGTTAGGTGTAGGGATATGATAAACACGGTTTTGTTGGATAAGGGATATTTTACTGGTGGCGAGTTAAAGATCTTGATTAATTACATGTACAATATGGCGTTGCTAAGCCAAGACTAGACTCGACTTAAGCTAAAAAAAAATAACAAAAACATAAAATAAACATAAAATGAAACGGGATGGTAGTCCGTATGTTTTTTCTACTTTTCTTTTTCTCATTTTTTTTTGTATTTTTCTTTATTTTTTCGATTTTTTTTTTCCATACACTCTTGCCCTACCATCCAAAATGATACATCATAGGGGCGTTGCATTCCCCTTACACTTGAACATTTACATAACTTTACAAATAACTATTCTAATGACTCAAATTAAGATAATCGAAACACTTGGAGTACTTTTAAAATATTTAGCACATATGGGGGTAATAATGTTGTTCTTCCCCATTACTCCATTACACTAGTACTTTACCCATGAGTCCCAATCGTCTCAAAACAATATGTACAAGGATATGACTCGACTTAGCAACCATGTAATCAATTAGATAATTAACTTGGGGTTTAAACAAATCTTGTCACAATAATGCACTAAAGATGAGTGCATACAAGGTAGGCTAAGGCGATTTGGGTGTACATTTAAGTGGGGTGTAAACAAATTCTTCCTTTAAGTAAAATGCTTAAAGTTAGAAATGAAAAGATAGGCTCTGAGGGGTGTACTAGGGGTATCGTGTGCTAAAAATGAGTACAACGCAAAGGGTGTGGGAGAATTACTTGACCAATGTAGCCAATGTAATTATAACAAAAACACAGGTGTAAAACAATGGGTTAATCCTAATGCCTCTTATCATGTAGTAAATCTAACTACACGAATGTAGTCTCACTTGTGGCCTCGGAATGGTCCTAACGCAAGTTCTAGAATCTAAGTGCTACCGGTACACACATCATAGCATAAATGCTTTTTCTACCAATTCTAGGGGCGAACCTCACATATTTGGGGGTGGAAAATTTTTTAGTGGTACGGTTTTGTGCTAGTCATATAACTCCTATCCATGAGACGCTCATTAAGATCAAAGTTTCACTCCTATATGTTGTAAAAAAATTTAAATTTGGCACTAAAATTGCCTTAACAGGAATTTCTCTCAGTTTTATTACATATCTACTATCAAACAAACGAAAAATCAAGCGTAATTGCATTCTCTAAAGTATCGTACTTTACCCCCCCCCCCTTACACTTAAGATGAACATTGTCCCCAATGTTCAAATAACAAGATGTAAAAGTAAATAAGGTAAAAGAATGAAATCAAATACTCCCCTGATTCGTTCGGTGGATAAAGAGGTAACATGGTTAGATCTTCTTTCAAGGTAATGTTGAAACTTCAAGACTAAAGCATTGCCAAAAGCTTGATTCCACATACATTTCCTTGTCCAAAATAACCTGTTAAATCTGAGAAAACAAACAAGAAAACCTACATAACATCGACGGGATAAATCTATATAAGGATATAATGCTTGTGGAATGATTATTTTGCAGATTCCTGGAGTTTATAAGTTAGAGATTTAATAAAAACTTTTTATGATTCCGGTAGAAAAACAAAACTTTCAAAAATTTCAGAAAATTAAAACCTGACGCCGTCAGGTTGTAAGGCCTGACGCCGTCAGAAATGATCTGACAGAATTCTCATGTTAAGTTTCCGGAAAATTTCTGGAAAAACCTATACCTTACTTCCTGGAATTCCTGCAAAATATCATTATGACTCGATACAAGCATTTGACTCAAACAATTACTAATATGTATGTTAATTTATTATTGTTATGATTCATGTTCATTTGTTCTAATAAACCGATTTGGATTTCCCTTACACTTAACTTTTTGCAAAATACCTTTATATGTAGTTAAGACGAAGTTAAAAACAAGATAAAGCATTTTCACAATTTAGTTTCGAACATGAATCAATAAAAATAAAAATTAAACATACATACGGAAGCAAATAATATCAAACAAACAAATAAATAAACACACAAAGCAAATAAAGCTTGGGTTGCCTCCCAAGAAGCGCTTTTCTTTATTAACGAGTCTTGTAGCTAGACTCAAAGTCACCGTACATTACGTGACTCCATCATTGGTCACGGTTTCTAGGCCATTCTCATGTCCGGTTTTATATTCCGGTCCTAATTTCAAACAATCCTTGTAGAAACCGGATATCCTTTCCATAACATAATCTACTCCTTTACTTCTATCTCCATCATTCCTATAGTAGACTGCTTGCTTAAGCTCCTTCTCAACATTTGACAAGTGTTGGAATTGCTCTATCTTATATGGCATTTGGTAGTTTACCTCATCGGTCTCATCCTTAAATCTAACTATCCCTAAGGAAGGTTCATAAGTCATTCTAGAGACCTCAACAAATGGTTTTCCTAAAACTACTTGAGTTGAGCATGCATCGACTATTGGGCGGATATCTTCTACAATTACAAAGTCGGTGACATAGGTGAAGTTTCCTACATAAACCGGTAATCTCTTAACTCTTCCCGTGAAGTTACTCATCCAACCCTTATCAGGGAACATCCTATACCCAAGTTGATTTTTCATTATCAAGTTGTAGTGGGCTCTAGTCATGATGTTTATGGGCGATCTAAGGTCGATGTAAGCTTTCCACACATGCAAATGTCCGATGTTGCATGGTATGTTGAGATTAGAAGGGTCGCCCATTTTTATAATTGGTCTACCTAGGAAGTATGGTGTCTCGGGGTCATCGAATAAGTCTGTATGATATGCGCGCTCTTCCTTAGTGGGTAGCCTATTGAAGTAGTCCTCATCATCATCTACTTTTTCAATCTCACTTTTCCTAACTTCTTTATCAACCTCGACCTTCTTAACCTCATCCTCAGGTTCACTATTATCCTCATTCCTATCAATTGGTTTAATAGTGACAATGTTGACGAAGTGGACGTGTTTGGATGAAGAGGGGTCTTTTACTTGGGGTCTGCTATTTGTGTTCCTAGCGTCCTTATGTGGAGGTGATAGCACTTGGTTATTGAGGGCTTTCAATAAGTTGTCAATTTTATTGGTCATCTCCGTTTGTTGTTGATTGAATTCGGATTCAAACTTGGCCAAACGAGCTTCTTGAGATGCCATAAATTTGGACATCAATCCTTCAAGATTATTGGTACTACCATAATTGTTGGAAGGATTGTTATTGAAAGTACGGTTTGGGGATGAACCGCTTGATTGAAAACGATTAGGTGGGTTGGAAGAATTGGTTTGTTGTGCGTTTTGGTTTTGTTTCCACCTAAGGTTTGGGTGATTTTTCCATGAGGGGTTGTATGAATCACCGTAGGGGTTTGGCTCGGGTTTGAAAGTGTACCACTTGTCTCCCGCTCCGTCGGTACGCGAGGATGCGTAGTCCGCAAAAGCTTGTTCGGGGAGTTCCACGCAATCACGAGTGTCGTGGGGACCACTACATAATTCACATGAGGAAGTGATTTTGTTCACTTGGCTTGAAGGTTTAGGAGCCTCGTAGGATTTCATAAGAAACTTGACTTGGTCTTCAAGTTCTATGATCCTACGGTCGGAAGTGCTTGAATTGTTCGAAGGCAAAGATATTGCCTTGACCGTTTTATTCAAATCACGGGGATCACTCCAACTTTCGTTGTCATAAAGAGCAAGATCTTCCAGGAGAGCCCATGATTGTTCCGCACTTAGATCACGTAGCTTACCACCGGTCGATTGGTCAATGGTTTGCCTCGTGGAGAGATTGATATGGTCATAGAAGATTTGGACTTGGAGCCAAAGTTCTATGCCATGGTGAGGGACTTTTTGGAGTAAGTCCTTGAATCGAGTCCATGCCTCGTAGAGGGTTTCGCCTTGAAGTTGTTGGAACATCAAGATATCATTCCTTAGCTTGGTAGTTCTTCCTGGTGGGAAAAACTGAGCAAGGAAACGAGTGGTGAGATCATCCCAAGAGGTGATGGATCCTGCGGGTAGGCGCTCTAGCCATTGACTAGCTTGGTCCCGCAGAGAGAATTGAAAGAGACGCAGTCGGGTCGTCTCTCGAGTGGCAACATCAAGGTCTATAGAATCAACGATTTTGAGAAAGTCCTTGAGATGTTGATTAGGATCTTCGGAACGAAGTCCATGGAATGCGCATCCGCTTTGCACCAACCGGATGGTGTCGGATCGCAAGGGAGTGACATTGGCTGCTTGAGTGAGCTCAATGGTGTTTCGATAGCCATGGTGGCTAGGACAGGAGTAGTCTCCTAAGGTACGGGCTCTAGGAGGTGGGTGTTGTTGTGGTGGTGGGTTGTTGGGATCAAGGATATTACCACCTTCTATGATGTCGGATGGTAATGGTTACGAACAAAGAAACGAAGAAAAAAGATAGACTAAAGAAAAACCTAGAAAAATAAAATAAAAATCTCACTAGAAAGGAATCTAGTGAGTAGACCTAATAAAATAAAAATTCAACCTAAACAATAACTATTCCCCGGCAGCGGCGCCAAAAACTTGATGCGTGGTTTTACGACCTTACAACAGGTTTTACCTCTCGAGGGATCTCAAGAGGCTTGCAATCCCCACCAGGCAGTGTACCTGACCGATGTAGTATAGTGTAGTGGCAAGTACCGGGGGATTGATCGTTCTCTAGGGGAATAGTGTCGTTAGGATTGAAAAACTACTCTAATAGGTCTAAGGGTGAGGGAAGATTCTTTTTGTATTTTTATATTTTTTATAAAAGCAAGTAAAATCTCGGGTTTGAAGGAGTGGGCGGAATTAGTTGCTAGTCAACTAACCCAAATAACTACAATTGCAAATAAAATAAAATAACTGAAAATGAAAAGGTTGTGGAACTTATATGGAGAGAAATGTGTTTACTTAGATTTCCTTACTCCCTAACTATCTTTTACCGGTTGATTAGTGTGTATTAATTGCGTGGATGACGGGTGTATTCCTTAATACCAATCGTGGGGTGGCGTACGTACTTCCCCAACTCTAGAAGCTCCTACTTCACTCCTATGTCGAACCGGCTAAGAAGCTCCTAACATGGGATCATTAGAATTCGCTCATGCATTAAATACAACCATAAAAACCTTAGTACGCATTGGTTCATGTTTCTTAAGACGTTAAAGCAAGTTACCGCATAGGAGGTTAGCCAGTTTTCTTAAGCCTAACATCGATAAACAATCATCCAATACAATTAATAACACACCAACCAACCAATAATCAATAGTTAGGTTTCATTAGATCTAAGCAAACACAAGATAAATCTAGCCTAGCATGTTAATTAAAAGACAAGAACAAGATATAATCAAACAACACATAGACATATTGAATGATTAATTGATTACTTATCTTCAATTAAACATGGGAGATCCAAGGGTATAAAACCCTTAAAAATGGCAGAAAATTCGTCTTAGGGTTTCTCCTCACAAAGTTGCACCCCAATGACTAAAAATTGCAAAACTATATATAGAATTTAGGGGCTGACGGCGTCACGTTGTAGGAGGTGACGCCGTCACCTCGTCGCGGCTAGGGTTCCCGGATGGTCTTCCTGACGCCGTCCCTCTTTAATCCTCCAAAATCCACTCTGGCGCGTCAAGGGTTGACGCCGTCATAATTGTGCTTGACGCCGTCTCTCTTTAACTTAAACCGTGACGGCCTTGATCACCTTAAAGGGTGACGCCGTCAGATTTCCATTGTAAAACTTTCTGGCGCGTCACGTGTATTTGTCATATCCACCTCTTTTGCCAAGCCGTGACGCCGTCAGGAGCAATCCTTGACGCCGTCACGTGTACTTTTCCAGTAGCTTTGGAGACTTTGTCGTTTTCTTCACTTTTATGCTCCAAAAACATCCAAAATGCTTCTTTTTCCATATTTCTTCTCCAAAGTACCTAAAATGACAAAAGGAACGATTTAGGGCAATATTTGATCAAATAAATACGATTTAGGGCTTAAATGACCCCCTAAAAGCGGTACACTTTTCGCTTCATCATCACTCACCAAGGTAATAACCAAGTCAAAGAGAACAAGATAGATCTTCTTGTTCAACAATATGAACAATTTTCCATTACGGAAGATGAGTCGATAGATAATGTTTTTGCTAGATTTAATACTATTATTACTAGTCTTAAAGCTCTTGATGAAGGTTACTCTAGCTAGAATTATGTTAGGAAGTTCCTTAGAGCTCTACATCCTAAATGGAGAGCAAAGGTCACCGACATAGAAGAGTCAAAGGACTAGGCGATGTTGTCACTCGATGAACTAATAGGAAACTTGAAAGTTCACGAGATGATAATCAAGGACTCCGACATAGTCAAAGGCAAAAGCGAGAGAGTTAGATCTCTAGCATTGAAAGCCAAGAAGGAGACTAGTGATGAGGAATGTTCGAGTTCCGATAGTGAAGATGAAGAATATGCACTAGCCGTTAGAAACTTTAGAAAGTTCTTTAGGAGGAAAGGTAGATTTCCTAGACAACCTCGCGATGAAAGGAGGTCATCTCAAAAGAATCGTGATGAAAGGAAAGGGACAAGTGATAGGAAATGCTATAGATGTGGAGATCCTAATCACCTTATAGGAGAATGTCCTAAACCACCGAACTCCAACAACCAAAGAGCTTTTATAGGAGGCTCTTAGAGTGATAGCGGTGAAGAAGAAGAGAAGAAGCTTAACGATGAAACATGCCTAATGGCTCAAGCTTCTAATGAGGTACATTCCGACTCTTCTTATTATAGTGATAATAATTCGTCAATAGATGATAGTGAATTGCATGAAGAATACAACAAACTATGTGTAGTTAGTACTAAGATCTTAGGTAGAAACACAAAGCTAAAATTAAAACTAAAAGAACTAGAACTACAAGTTTTAGAATTAAAAGATCATGTCAAGAGACTTGAGAAAAACAACGAAGTAGACTTAGGATGTGGGTCATGTATAATTCTTCAAGTAGAAAATGAAAGGCTTAAAGAAAATGCTTAAAGAATCATTAAGTTTGATGAAGGAACCAAAACACTTAATGATATACTTGAAAACATTAGATATAGTGAACATGACCGTGCGGGTTTAGGATTTGACCCAAATCAGGCTTCTACAAGTGGTACTAAACAAGTAAAATTTGTAATGCCTGAAATGTCTAAGTCTGAAGGTGACGGCACCACTAAAGGTACAGACAGCACCACTAATTTAGTGGTACCGTGGTACCGTCTGGTGCTGAAGACAAAACTGGGTCAATTCTAAAAAATAATTTAAGTCCTAAACCAAGTCACGTAGTTATAAATAGTACTAGAGTGTCTACACCAAGTAAAGAGGAAGCCAAAGGCTTTTACAAACCATTTTCATCTCCCGAACATGGATTTGTAAAGCGTGACACTAGGTCGACTACTCCTCCACCTAGAAAAATAAATTCTCCCAAACCTCAGTCTAGAACTCCTCTACCGAGAGGTAACTTTAGAAGACAAAATCATCCAAGTAACTTTCCCGTAACTTGGAATGAACATCAACAACAAAGTTACTTACCATGGGAAATGTGTCCTCCATTCTCACATCCTAAACTGACGCAACAAATGCGTAGGATGTTTAACTCTAACAACTTTGGACCCATGAGATATTGGGGACCAGATCTTTGAACTTCTGTTTTGCTAGGAAAACAAGACTGTAAATAAATTTTGGAGTCTAATAAATGGAGTATGATTTGTGATCAAACAAATCTTGCGACGAAATAGTCAAGTCGTGTCTCATATGCTTAACATTCAACAAAGGTAGTCTAATCTTCTAGTTTTAAGAGCAACACCTCAGGCACAGGTACGCTTTCTTAAAACACCCTTTGTTAGTAGAAATGCTTGGCATGAAGTAGTGTTAGTATCTAACATAGTAGGCACTATCACAAAGAAACAAAGATTCACAATTCATCATGACGAACTCAACTTGTCCAGAAATGTACGATGATCGATCTAAGATCATGCGTAACAAGTTTGAAACGAAAATGATGAGTGAATTAAGTTTCTTCCCTAGCCCGTAGATAACTCAACCTAAATAAAATATCCCCATAAACTTTAGTATACTATATATATATTTACATATATAATATACTTAGCTTATATTAACGCCCATATCCACAAATACAAATCTCACAAGAGATGATGAAGGTGAGTGAGTGGATATTACTAAGTTAGGGGCATAATAGGTAAAGTAGTTTACCTAACGGCAAGTAGGTCCATTATCATGAATAGTGTTTGGCTTTGTGCCCACTTGTAAGAAGTGCCCCAAGACTTCTTACATCAAAGTGTTTGATGTATCATCCGATACATCAAAGGTACTACACACTTGAGATTACGATATCTCAAGGAGATTGATGTAGAAAATGTTTCTATACCAACTCTGATAATGAGAGAGTAAATGTGGATTGAAACATAGAGAGTAATATTTGTACCTTCATAGGTTGATTAACAAACTTCTTGGTTCCCCAAGAAACAAACTACTCTTGTTGTCTCCACGACCGAAGCCGAGTACGTAAGCGCCGGAAAGGCATGACAACAAACAGTATGGATGAGACAACCCCCTATGAAGAGTAGCAGTCAAGATGCCATTAGACTTGACTAGGAACCCTGTAGTTTGCTCATGAACGAAGCTCATCGAAGTAAAAGAGAAATCTTTCCTTTGAAAAATCTCTCTTAAAAGACAACATCGTCAATTCTCTAACCCATACGTTCTCGTCACCCCTCTTATGACTATTTGAATATTTCACTGGAAATATTAACGTCATCTTTCACGTCTCATCATATGACTTCTCAAGTCATTCCTCTCATCCCGCTCATGACTATTTCAATATTTCTATGGAAATATTAAAGTCATCCCTCGCGTCATACCTTATAACCTTTCATCCCCTCTTATGACTATTTGAATATTTCACTGGAAATATTAACGTCATCTTTCACTTCTCATCATATGACTTCTCAAGTCATTCCTCTCATCCCGCTCATGACTATTTCAATATTTCTATGGAAATATTAAAGTCATCCTTCGCGTCATACCTTATAATCTTTCATCCCCTCTATGACCTCTCAAAAGTTTCACAGGAAACATTGAAGTCATTCTCTACAAATGACCCATGACTTTTCAAGTCATCTTTCTCACTCGTCTCATGACTTTTAGAAATTTCTCTAAGAAATTCTAAGTCATTCCCTTTCTACTCATCACATGACTTCTTGAATATTTCACGGGAAATATTAAGTCATTCCTTGCGTCTCGTATTTCGACTAATTAAATATTTCATGGGAAATATTATAGTCATCCACCAAAACACGACTCATAACTTCTATTTATTTCACGGGAAATATTAGAAGTTAATCCTCATCCAATGACAACTTAGTCAATTTCCTTGGAAACATTAAGGTCACTCCTTGTCATCCCGCTTAATCGTTTTCGTCAAAAAGTTTATTAGGTATAAACTTTTTCCTCGTGTCAAAAGTCTTCCTAAATAAGTAAGATTAATCAGCTAATAGTCAAAACAGAAGAAAAATGGCTCAATCAGACACACGGCTCCACTAAATAGTCACGGCTCCACTAATGTTTAGTGGAACTGTGGTGCCGTGCATCTGAAAAAAGCGCCCATTTCTTTTCTTCTTCTGCACAGCCTTTTCAAACAAACCCAAAACCATTTCCTCTTGCTGTCAAAACCAAACCCAAACACCATAATTCAATTAAACTCTTGCAAATCAAGATTGAGGCATTGGAATCAACAAATCCTAATCACAACAACACTAATTGTAAGTAAATCATTCTTAATTTCTTTCAATTTGAGTCTAGGATTTGTTCTTGAGCACAAATTCGAATTGGGGATTTTCGAATTTTGTTAAACTTTTGTGAAATTAAGACTAGGATTAGACAATGTAGCATTCACATGATTCCCTAAACCTAGGATTTTCATAAACCCATTTATGTTGCAAAACCTAGTCCGAATTTAATCACTAAAATCGGATTATGATTGATTGCTTGTAGTGGAATCATGTTTAGGATGATTAAAATTGGATTAGGAACGATTTACATTGAAGCTTTTCAAACTTAAGCTTTTTGGCGCCACGATGAGTCGTTTGCCAAACACCCCAATTCGATCATTTTTCGAAAAACTTCACAAGTCTAGGATCATGAAACCTTTTTCGTGCATTGTTGATGCAAATTAAAAACGTTTTTGCATGTATACGCGAACTCTCAAATATGGGTCGAAGTACATAATTAATATGTATTGTTCGACATATTTGATTGAGCAAAAGTGAAGTTAGGAGAGTTTGGGTAATCTCATTAGGTTTATTTTAGAGTCGAGATTACCGCACCTCCACATCGTTTGCATTTAGGCACACACACACAGTCAAAATGTGATCACTAAAATGCAACAAATTAACATGCAAAATATTATATTTTTGTAGGTGACAATGCCTCGTAATGATTATCAAGACACCAAACCCTACATTCCCCATCTTTTAGACGATCCAAACATCCCCATTGAACAAAAAACATATCTTGCTAAAGTCCAAGATCGATATATACACGAAGGTCGTGTAGTCGATGCTCATTAGGTTCTCTTGGATAACATCCAAGTTTGTTTCCCCACTATTGACTTTGATTGTTTATACAAAATAAACAATCAAATTTGTCCTCGTTTTGTCCTCGAGTTTTATAGTCGAGTCCGTACCTTCACTGATGTGGATGGTAATGTCTTCCTTGATTTTTGGATCCAAAACCAAAATATCATCATGTCCGTCTCCGAGATTGGTGATATTCTCGGTGTTCCCTCGTATGGTCAGTGTGCATACACTGAAGACCATTCCCTCGAGTCTCTCTTCTACAATCTAGAAAATCAAGGTACTTATCGTACTGAACTCCCCGACCTCGAGTCCATCAAACGTGTCATCCAAACACCTCTAGTCGTCCACACGTATCAAAAATGTGATGGTTCCATTGTCCACCTTGACCCCAACCGCATCTACCTCAAAGAGCTTCTTTTCGACCTTAGAAGTTGGGAAATCCTTCTACGTGAAAACGTGTTGAGCCTTGCGGGAAACTGTGATCACGTCTCGGTAAGTCTCGACCACATGCTCTACTGTCTTAGTATCGAGGAACCATATAACCTCGCATACTATATGGTCAAAAGCATGGCCAATATTCATAGTCGTTCGGATAAGCTCATGCCATATGGCATGTTACTTACTTGTCTTTTCCATTAGGTCATGGAAACCTTTCCCCATCTCCATAGTGTCGGCTACGTCCTAGTCAATCCCGTTATGAAACCACTTGTTGGACCTCAACGTCGCACAAAGCAACGTAAGGACAAAGGGTCCAAACGTGGTCGTAAATCCACTTCCGATATTCCCCTCTCTTCCTCCTCCTTCGGTCATGGTTCGTCTTCTCAACCTATGGATGAGGATGATGATGAGGTGAACGAAGAAGGAACGTCTCGTCCTAATACTCCCTCTCCCAACACCTTCTTTCGTAACCTTGACACCTCATCTTTCACACAAACCTCCGATGTTGAATTCGGACAAACCAACTTATCCACGATGATGAGAAGGCAAACAACCATGTACAATCGACAAGTCTCGATGCATGAGCAAACTATCAGGGGATTCAAGTCCATTGGCAAGGCGATCAAAGGGCTCGGGAACAAGATTAAAAAGTTGGGGAAGAAAAGAAGAGACTAGTTAGGATTAGCTTAAGTAATACTATTAACTTAAGTATTATTAAGCTATTATAAATAAGGTCATGGCAATGTCCATTTAACATAAACTAGCTTGAATTGCAATAACATTTCACACTTGAATATGGTTAATTTGCTTAGTTAATTAACCTTTATGTCAATCAATCTTGCCTAGTTCATGAATGTTATCTTATTTTATTACATGCACTAGATGTTAAATTTGCTTGAACTCATGCATGCTTTATAGTTGCCTAAATACATAGATGATCACATGATCATGTTAGTTGCTAGTTGAAACTAGCTTTAGGAATTCTATGTGTTTAGTGGTTTGAGGCTTTGAGATTTGCAGCCAATGGATTCCCCAGAAATTTCCCCATTTAGGCTGCCTAAAACCAGCAGACCTAGAAAGAAGGTCAAATGGAGGCCACGGCTCCACTAAATAGGCATCGGCTCCACTAAATTTAGTGGTGCCGTGGTACCTTTAGTGGTACCGTGCCTCTGGAAGATGAAAAATACAATTCTCTTCCACTTTTTGACTTTCTTTCCCTAAAAATTTGCAAACACAACCTGATTCCCATGCACCCAAATCCCCAAATCCAACATCCTTTTCAACCTTGCATGTCTTTGATTTTGCTATTTAAGCTAACATCATGCATTGCCATCCTTACTGTAACACCCCAGCCCGACAAGGGTAAAGATATCACAACAATGGATCCACATCAGAACAAACCAAGCATACATTTTCATTAATACAAAAATCTCAAAGGATAATAATCGAAATACTAGAATCTATAGGGTTACAAATGAAAACTTCCCAAAACATTATTTCTAATAATATACTATCTTCAGTCCAATTCTATATCCAGCATAGCTATCCAACTTCTAAGTCCAAAGATACATTCTTCTCTCATTCCCAGCTTCCTACTAATACCTGCCGCAGGAAAAGAAATGCGGCTGAGCTACGAGAGCTCAGTGAACAGATATAGAGGTAACAAAACAATAATAGGGAATAGAACGAAAGAAATCTAGAATACACGTCATTCCGATAAATCAAGGTGTAGAAATGAGATGTTAAGAACAACAAGATTTAAGACAAAGGAAAAGAAATAGAACGAGTAATAAGGAATTTCATAAGATAAGGAAAACATAAATCTATCACGAACCCAGACACAAGCCATATCATATCATTGTAAATGAAACTAAATAGAGTAGCTAGCTCCCAGATATGTGAAAGACATGTATCGCACACACCATCAGTCACCAGATAAGTATAACAATAAACAAATGACATATACAGTTAACAGGTCAAATCTAGAGTGCACCCATACGCCCCACAGATAAATCAATAATCATAATATAATGGCCATAGCAAATTAATAAGTAAGGGACGGAACAGGTCATCACTCTCCTGCCCTAGAGTCATGTCAAAGGTGCGTCAATGACATGGACATGAAACCCTCATGCCTAGTTATTGGCTCGTAATATTAAACTGTAGAACAAAGGTCAGCGTACTATCAAATAATCAAAAGGTCATATCCTAAGGGTACATGGCAAAAGGTTCATGTCAACAATTCAAGATTATATACCATAGGTTCAAACTTAGAATTTATCAGGTTACGTTTCATGTCAAAGTTAAGTTCAAATTAAAGAACTGTATCAAATGTTTCAAAAGCATGTGGCAAAAGTTTATAATCAAGGTTTTATACCAACAGTTTATCTAATAAGGGTTTCTATTTAAAAGTCCATTTAAACAATCCTTCAAAAATGGTTTTCATCACAACTGATCTTACAAAATAGTTTTCTTCAAAATGTTCTTCCAAAACTTTTAGTAACTTTCAGTAAAAGTGATGTTACTTATTTAAAGTAGCTTTTCTCAAAACGTTTCATAAGTAGTTTTAAGAACAATTCAAAATCAATTAGGTTTAACTAAAGATTTAACAGATTAAGGTTTATATTCCAAAATCAATTTAGTTTTATAACCAGTCTATTAGATTAGATTCAAAACAAGGCTCACAGCTCAGGGTTCAAGACAAAAATCAAACACAAGGTTTATGAAAGTTCACAAAACAAAGATCACATGAAAGGTTTACAAACGAACAGGGAACATAGCAATGGTATAGGGAATCCTAATAAAGGAAAATGAGAACTGAAGGAAAAAAGAAATGAAAGACCCTTACTGAAAGAGGTCAGAATATCTGTACCTTATGACGAATGCAAGAACACAAAGATAAAAGCTGACAAGATGAAATTACTCCTTCCTCGAACCTAAGGAGTAGAAGACAGAAGTCCAAAGGGTCTTCAATTATATTTCCATTATTAGTAAGTTGACAATATCAAGATTAGGTTAAGTCCTTCTTAAGATTATTATGGAAATAGGGTACATTTTATCAGGTTACAAAAGTTAAATGACGAGTTCACATAGTTTAGGGTTTCAATTGCAACTTTATCTAATTCAAAGGTTTAATCATGAAAATACTTTAATTTACTGATTTAATACACACTATACTCAGAATGACACATTAATCCCTTAAGTTTCACAATTTACAGTTTATACCGCTTAATTATATAATTTACAAAAACAATCCTTCATTTACATAATTCATGTTTCAAACCCCTATAATATTTGTCTTTACCAAATAAACACCTTATATTACAAAGTTACAGAACATATCCTCAAAATTATGTGTATTACGATTCAGGTCCTTCAGATTTCATAATTTACACCTTTTGTCCTTTAACTTTACAAAACTTATATTTCAAACCCTAGTTTAGTAATAATTATATATCAAACCCATAATTACTCAAATTTACATAAGACACCCTTTATAATGTTATTTACTCAAAATAACTTCAAGTTTTCAGAATTTACATTTTTAGTCCCTCCATTTAAATAAATTACAAATCGTACCCTTAATTATCATTTATTCATTTTTACGCAATATTTACACTTAAGACCCTCAAGTTATATTTTTCCTACACTTTTACTGACCTAATTAATATTATAAAAAATAACCTTTAAGTTTAAAAGTTGGCAAAACAAGCCCTTGTCATTTATATCTCAAATCGTATACATGTTTTATTTACCAAATCCAACCCTAACTTTACCCACTCATTAACCCATCATGAAACAATGATTAACTGCATTTATTACTCAGATTCAACCCACAAAACCCTAACCCTAACACGATTTAGGGTTTCTTCTTATTTTCTTTTATTTTTCAATAAGTCCGATTACAATATTAATTCAAAACACACGATTTAAGCTTCCACAAATCAAAGGGTTATTTTTTTTGGACTTATATCATCAGTATAGATCACGTAAAATTTATGGTCACACCTTAGAAAATTCGTATAGCATGATTTGCAAATTAAGTTTGTTTTAACCCTCTTAATTTCGTACGCCTAAATAAACATGCATGATTTGTGTTTATTATTTTTCTTAGGTTATATTTGACATATAGATCATTGTAAAAATACTGGATAATTTTTAGAACATAAAAATAAGTCGCAAGGAATTTCTACCTCTTGTACGTATGGATCGAACAAAAGAAATCACCACGTTCGAATCAAAGCTTCGACACTCCAACTCCTATTTTTCGTAGCTTGCTAATACTCCAAGGAACACCAAGAAATTCTTTGCTCAGGTCCAGAAGTCGCGTAGGAAGGTTGGTCGATTTTAGTTTAGTCGATCTTAGGGTTTCGGCAAAATAGAGTTTTACAAAAATTATGTTTTGTATTTATATTGTGTTAACCGACCTAGGAGGGGGCATGTGATCCAGATTTTCGGCCTAGAAACTTATCAAAAAAGTAATTTGATTTTGTATATAATTTCCTTTATTTAATTGGTATTTATCTAGTTAAATGATTTTCCCAAAATATATTACATATATAATTAATTATATTCGGATCATATATATATGTATATGTGATTTTATAATTTTTGGACATTCAAAATAATGTAATGTTGTCCCAGAAATTTATTCGTTTCATATATGGTTCGTTTTCGAATGTTTGGAATCGTTTCAGAATTTTTATAAGTTATTTATTTAAGTTTTATTGTTTCAGGGGTATTTTGGTCATTTGACAAGTTATCTGAATTTCATATATGGTTCGTTTTCGAATGTTTGGAATCGTTTCAGAATTTTTATAAGTTATTTATTTAAGTTTTATTGTTTCAGGGGTATTTTGGTCATTTGACAAGTTATCTGAATTTCAGGTATTACAACTTCTTCCCCTCTAAAAAAAAATTTTCGTCCTCTAAAATTGACGTGAAACGGAATGGAAACATAACTGACTTTGGAACGGAATACGAAAACTTGATTTCTATGACTCTATAATATCGGTTGAACTTCGGTTTCCTAAAAAGGCAAAATTATACTGGATTCAAATCGAAAGAAAGGTATATCGAACGTAACGAATGATAATCGGATCTTCTCGAAAAAGACACAGGAAATACGTGGAATTTTGACTGATGGGTAATCCCCAGGATTTGACTTGACAAGTCAGAGTAGAACGTATGGAATAGATTATTGATACCATCTAATGGTAGAAGTTCTATAATTGGAATTAAATTTATTACCAAAATTCTTAGAGGTGAGCAAAATGCGTGACGAGAACTCAGACGTGTCGATTTACCTAACGATGAAAACAATTTACGCGTACATTTCGGATGAACTTAAGGTCTCACTAATGCGGATAATCTCAAACAGTTATCAGGACTTCTAAAGTTCTAAGGCACTTCTTGAAATAACCGATGACCACAATAAGTGCGCGTTATATGATGTAAGTATTATCACGTTGGCCAGGCGTCATAATACTGGCATCATATAAATATGCCCTCATGATGGTCATACTAGATTCCCAAGCCGTGTACAAACTAACCTATCTTATATCACCTAGTCTTCCTACGGTCTCAGAGGTTATCAAAATTAAGCACTCTAACTAAGTGGAGAACGAATCACTAGAAAGAGTTAACGAAACTCTCGGAATGCCTATCAGCCGTATCAATCATTCATCATTTGCTAAAACCTCTCAAAACAAAGTCATCACCGAACATAAGAAAATGAACACGAACAGGAATGCTTCTAGTAATTTAGCTCATTCAAGGATCTTATTATGAACTTAAGTAAGTCAACGGGGTAAAAGTTAGTCGCCAAAATCTTCGGCCTTTATAGAATAAATTTTCTCCCAACCACAAAGGGTCTTTTCCAAAAACCCACTCATGTAATACATCCAATCCCTTCCAGTCCGATTAATCTATATTGATCAGTCCATCAATCGGAAAGTGAAACCAAAATTGGAACTTGTGTTTGGTCCTTCAAGCTTCTACAGTTCTTCTTGAAATATGATGGGGTAATGTGAATTTCTAACATGCTCTTTCCCGTCTCCGGACGTACTATTAAGTCATACAATGACCATTTGTCCCAGTAGGCACGCGGAAACCTAATTACCAACTTTATAAGCAGTCAGAGCTTTAACCAATACCATTAGCGTTACTAATCATCATAACAGTCGTTTGTGGATCCAGAAGGCGATTTCAACTAAGGTTACTTAGTCTCTTGAAAGAACTTCACGCTCTAAAATTAACAAGCACCTACTCGTTTCAGGGTGGAGGAATATTGGTTTCTAATGATAATACGGTTCAGCTATCTTCAGCCACCATCCTTCTTTATCGCGAACGGAACTAAAATACGCCCAGAAGATATAGGTAAACAAACTTACTTCCCGGTCTTCGATTGTTGCTCTTCCTGGTTGCTCAAATCAATCTATATGATCCCGAACCTATTTGAGAGACACCTTCACTCGGTGACTAGAATATTCTCTCAGTAACCTGTCAATTTCTACTTCATGCTTCGGTGATCAGCTTGGTGATTCATCTAAGAATTTTATTTAGAAACTCAGGGTGCCCAATAACTCTCAAGATGTGGCTCATTCCTTAGTGCACGAAATGGGTTCTAAGAGACTTCTGTACTAGAATTTCTAAAGAGGTATTTCTAATGGATGCCAAAAACCAAGGTAGCCAGGGGAAAATCAATTCGGGCGTTCACAGCCGAGGTGAGCTTGACCTACTTAGAAGGTTGAGAAACATGATAGACACATATCAACATAATTTATTCCAAAAATTTGCTCAAGCCTTATTATTAAATACTTGGGGAAAACCCACAATTCAAAGAAATCCGTACAATATAAATGTCAAAAGAAACCTAAGATAAAATAACACACAAATGGCTCGAGCTCTCATCCTACGTCTAGATCACGTTACTTGCAGTGGACTCCAAATCCGAATCCACTTCATCCTCCTCGCTAAGCCATCCGTTTCGGTTTCCTTCAGGTTGTGGCAGTGGTTGTCTCGCAAAACCATCTTCAGGGTTCCTTCCTTCATCTCCTATGTCGTCCACGAATCCATACAAATTGTGAGGCTCTGCCCTCACTACTCCTCCCTCTTCTACGAACTTGGGACACCTTCCCGGGTACTTAGTCACTACTCCGTCTTTATCAATCACTTTCGTCTCGTGCACATGTACTTCTGCTCCATTTATATTGACCACAGTCAACTTTTCTTCAATCCGGCAGGGACACATGCTAGCAGGAATCAGCATCCTTTTGTTGGTCCATCTCAAATTACCAATTCTTCTCTGGCCTGTAGCGAAAACGGTTGTCCAACGATACCTGTCGCGTGCTGGAGGTGCCATCCTAAAAATGACACAAATGATACTAAGTACTAGAACTCGATGGAAATCGAAAGACTACTCATAACTCAAAATTTTTTAAAAAAAAACGCGTGAGATTTCACCGTCTGAACGATTTCAAAGATGCTTAACGAAATATGGAGAACAAGTACGAATGGAACGACAAAACAAAATCCTAATGTCTACCCAAATCCTCACCGGTCAGCGTTTAAGTTCCTATAGGGAAAAGTCCTAAAATATATTCTCAAAGGTTGTCCTACGAGCACTTACAGGGAAAACTTAGTGGTCCTACTTACACAGGTCAAGGGTAAGTGTATTACGAATCGCAGCCTGTCGCTCTGATACCATAAATTGTAACACCCCAACCCGACAAGGGTAAAGATATCACAATAATGGATCCACATCAGAACAAACCAAGCATACATTTTCATTAATACAAAAATCTCAAAGGATAATAATCGAAATACTAGAATCTATAGGGTTACAAATGAAAACTTCCCAAAACATTATTTCTAATAATATACTATCTTCAGTCCAATTCTATATCCAGCATAGCTATCCAACTTCTAAGTCCAAAGATACATTCTTCTCTCATTCCCAGCTTCCTACTAATACCTGCCGCAGGAAAAGAAATGCGACTGAGCTACGAGAGCTCAGTGAACAGATATAGAGGTAACAAAACAATAATAGGGAATAGAACGAAAGAAATCTAGAATACACGTCATACCGATAAATCAAGGTGTAGAAATGAGATGTTAAGAACAACAAAGATTTAAGACAAAGGAAAAGAAATAGAACGAGTAATAAGGAATTTCATAAGATAAGGAAAACATAAATCTATCACGAGCCCAGACACAAGCCATATCATATCATTGTAAATGAAACTAAATAGAGTAGCTAGCTCCCAGATATGTGAAAGACGTGTATCGCACACACCATCAGTCACCAGATAAGTATAACAATAAACAAATGACATATACAGTTAACAGGTCAAATCTAGAGTGCACCCATACGCCCCACAGATAAATCAATAATCATAATATAATGGCCATAGCAAATTAATAAGTAAGGGACGGAACAGGTCATCACTCTCCTGCCCTAGAGTCATGTCAAAGGTGCGTCAATGACATGGACATGAAACCCTCATGCCTAGTTATTGGCTCGTAATATTAAACTGTAGAACAAAGGTCAGCGTACTATCAAATAATCAAAAGGTCATATCCTAAGGGTACATGGCAAAAGGTTCATGTCAACAATTCAAGATTATATACCATAGGTTCAAACTTAGAATTTATCAGGTTACGTTTCATGTCAAAGTTAAGTTCAAATTAAAGAACTGTATCAAATGTTTCAAAAGCATGTGGCAAAAGTTTATAATCAAGGTTTTATACCAACAGTTTATCTAATAAGGGTTTCTATTTAAAAGTCCATTTAAACAATCCTTCAAAAATGGTTTTCATCACAACTGATCTTACAAAATAGTTTTCTTCAAAATGTTCTTCCAAAACTTTTAGTAACTTTCAGTAAAAGTGATGTTACTTATTTAAAGTAGCTTTTCTCAAAACGTTTCATAAGTAGTTTTAAGAACAATTCAAAATCAATTAGGTTTAACTAAAGATTTAACAGATTAAGGTTTATATTCCAAAATCAATTTAGTTTTATAACCAGTCTATTAGATTAGATTCAAAACAAGGCTCACAGCTCAGGGTTCAAGACAAAAATCAAACACAAGGTTTATGAAAGTTCACAAAACAAAGATCACATGAAAGGTTTACAAACGAACAGGGAACATAGCAATGGTATAGGGAATCCTAATAAGGGAAAATGAGAACTGAAGGAAAAAAGAAATGAAAGACCCTTACTGAAAGAGGTCAGAATATCTGTACCTTATGACGAATGCAAGAACACAAAGATAAAAGCTGACAAGATGAAATTACTCCTTCCTCGAACCTAAGGAGTAGAAGACAGAAGTCCAAAGGGTCTTCAGTTATATTTCCATTATTAGTAAGTTGACAATATCAAGATTAGGTTAAGTCCTTCTTAAGATTATTATGGAAATAGGGTACATTTTATCAGGTTACAAAAGTTAAATGACGAGTTCACATAGTTTAGGGTTTCAATTGCAACTTTATCTAATTCAAAGGTTTAATCATGAAAATACTTTAAGTTACTGATTTAATACACACTATACTCAGAATGACACATTAATCCCTTAAGTTTCACAATTTACAGTTTATACCGCTTAATTATATAATTTACAAAAACAATCCTTCATTTACATAATTCATGTTTCAAACCCCTATAATATTTTTCTTTACCAAATAAACACCTTATATTACAAAGTTACAGAACATATCCTCAAAATTATGTGTATTACGATTCAGGTCCTTCAGATTTCAAAATTTACACCTTTTGTCCTTTAACTTTACAAAACTTATATTTCAAACCCTAGTTTAGTAATAATTATATATCAAACCCATAATTACTCAAATTTACATAAGACACCCTTTATAATGTTATTTACTCAAAATAACTTCAAGTTTTCAGAATTTAAATTTTTAGTCCCTCCATTTAAATAAATTACAAATCGTACCCTTAATTATCATTTATTCATTTTTACGCAATATTTACACTTAAGACCCTCAAGTTATATTTTTCCTACACTTTTACTGACCTAATTAATATTATAAAAAATAACCTTTAAGTTTAAAAGTTGGCAAAACAAGCCCTTGTCATTTATATCTCAAATCGTATACATGTTTTATTTACCAAATCCAACCCTAACTTTACCCACTCATTAACCCATCATGAAACAATGATTAACTGCATTTATTACTCAAATTCAACCCACAAAACCCTAACCCTAACACGATTTAGGGTTTCTTCTTATTTTCTTTTATTTTTCAATAAGTCCGATTACAATATTAATTCAAAACACATGATTTAAGCTTCCACAAATCAAAGGGTTATTTTTTTGGACTTATATCATCAGTATAGATCACGTAAAAATTATGGTCACACCTCAGAAAATTCGTATAGCATGATTTGCAAATTAAGTTTGTTTTAACCCTCTTAATTTCGTACGCCTAAATAAACATGCATGATTTGTGTTTATTATTTTTCTTAGGTTATATTCGACATGTAGATCATTGTAAAAATACTGGATAATTTTTAGAACATAAAAATAAGTCGCAAGGAATTTCTACCTCTTGTACGTATGGATCGAACAAAAGAAATCACCACGTTCGAATCAAAGCTTCGACACTCCAACTCCTATTTTTCGTAGCTTGCTAATACTCCAAGGAACACCAAGAAATTCTTTGCTCAGGTCCAGAAGTCGCGTAGGAAGGTTGGTCGATTTTAGTTTAGTCGATCTTAGGGTTTCGGCAAAATAGAGTTTTACAAAAATTATGTTTTGTATTTATATTGTGTTAACCGACCTAGGAGGGGGCATGTGATCCAGATTTTTGGCCTAGAAACTTATCAAAAAAGTAATTTGATTTTGTATATAATTTCCTTTATTTAATTGGTATTTATCTAGTTAAATGATTTTCCCAAAATATATTACATATATAATTAATTATATTCGGATCATATATATATGTATATGTGATTTTATAATTTTTGGACATTCAAAATAATGTAATGTTGTCCCAGAAATTTATTCGTTTCATATATGGTTCATTTTCGAATGTTTGGAATCGTTTCAGAATTTTTATAAGTTATTTATTTAAGTTTTATTGTTTCAGGGGTATTTTGGTCATTTGACAAGTTATCTGAATTTCATATATGGTTCGTTTTCGAATGTTTGGAATCGTTTCAGAATTTTTATAAGTTATTTATTTAAGTTTTATTGTTTCAAGGGTATTTTGGTCATTTGACAAGTTATCTGAATTTCAGGTATTACACTTACACCTTCACACTCACCATACAACCACCATGTCTTCCACCATTGCTTCAACCTCACACAAAAACAAGAAACCAAGATTCAACATCAAACCAACCAATCAAACCACTCTTGTTGATCAATGGATCAAAAGTGTTCACACACCACAAACCTCAACCAAACCTTCCAATGAGATGATTCTCATTGATCTCACCTTGGATGATGAAGATGATATACACACACCCATAACCTCTACCAAATCATCATCTTCCTTCACTACACCCCAAGCTCCATCCAAGGCAACCTCAATCAAACCAACATCCTCATCCTACACCACCATGGGAACCAACACATCATCCTCATCACTTTCACCATCACCACAACCTCTAGATCTCACCCTAACCTTATCACCAATCACTCCTTTTGAGTTTGGGAGCAACACATCATCATCTTCCCTATCACCATCACCTCAACCTTTAATGGGTCATCCCATCCTTTATCCCCTACAACCACACACCTTGAGTTGTGCTTGTTGCCATCACAACCTAGAACTCATCATGAACCTTAGAGATGAGCTTAGCTTTAGGTTCTCATACCTAGAACACCTCCTCACACCACCCATAGGACCCATCATCCTTCCACCTCCTCCACCACACAATAGCCCAAACTAAACATGGTTATGTTTAGTCCCTCCAATAAATGCTTAGGAACCCTTTTGAAGATGGAAGCAAATCTTGAAGCCTCATATTACTAATGATGTTTATGTGTCTTCTTGTTATTTTAATTTGCTTTCTTATTGTAGTCATACTCATGTATGACATTTATTTTATTTTTAATGGGCATTCAAGTGGTTGTTTTATTTTTAACTAGTTGGCTAATTTTCTTCTTGTGTGATTGGATATTTGTCAAATGATCTACTTGTTAGATATTGTATATGTGTCATCTAAGTTTGTTTTGTAGCATACACCATTGCTCGATTCCTTGGTATTCTCCAAATGAGGGTGAGTATAAATCAAGGGGGAGACTTAGTCACCATTTTGATTAGACAAAAAGGGGGAGAAATGGGAGTAAACTTATTAAAAACTTTTAAAACTAATTTTAACTTAAAATGAGTTTATATTTTGTCATCATCAAAAAGGGGGAGATTGTTGATGCAAATAATGTTCTAAAAACGTTATTTATATCTTTCGATTACTTCACATTTTGAGGATGACAAAATGTGAAATCACGTTACGTTAAAATTAACCTAAACAAGTTTTTAATCGGAAGATCCCGTTTCTACGCAAATCAAATGGGAGTAAACTCATTAAAAACTTGTTAAAACTAATTTTAACTTAAAATGAGTTTATATTTTGTCATCATCAAAAAGGGGGAAATTGTTGATGCAAATAATGTTCTAAAAACGTTATTTATATCTTTCGATTACTTCACATTTTGAAGATGACAAAATGTGAAATCACGTTACGTTAAAATTAACGTAAACAAGTTTTTAATCGGAAGATCCCGTTTCTACGCAAATCACTCTAGAACAAATTTACAACTTGACAAATGATCAAAGAAGTGAATTTGTGTTTTGAGACTTCACATTTTAATGAGACAAAACATTTTTTTTTTTCAAAAATACACATGACAAATTATTTTTGAATTATTAAGAAATGTTTTAATAGAAAAATATGTTTGAAAATCACAACATCTATTTTTCCCCACAAAATCAGCTCCAACCTTCCCCAAATAAGTTTTCACCAGAAAAGACAAAATTTGGAGCTTCATAGTCTAGGACGGCTCCACGGTTCCACTAAATTTAGTGGAGCCGTGGCATGTTTAGTAGAGCCGTCCGTACAAAATTTTCTGTAACGTTCAGATTTTTCTTGCCAATAAAAACCAACCCCATTCACAGTTTTTAGGCACCCTTTCACACAGAAAAACTTCTGAGTTTAAACCTCTCACACCTTTCTCTTCTTTAGATCATTTAGATTAGTTTTCTTTTGTTTTAAGAGTGATCCAATCATCCACCAAGAGATCCTCTTCATTCCTCTTCATTAGCAAGAGAAGAACACAAGTATCCAAGTTGATACAAGGTGTTATCATTCCTCTTCATTAGCAAGAGAAGAACTCAAAGTATTCAAAAAGATACAAGAGTTATAGTTGTTAGGTTTTTGTAACACTTGTTACAACCTTGTTGTATCATAGCATACATCAAGTTTATTTATCTTTTGTGAGTGAGAGTGAAGATCAAGTGTGATCTTATAGAGATAGTGGATATCTCTTAAAGCCATTGGGCTTGTGTGATTGATCAAGAAGATCAAGGGTCGATAGATTAGTGTTAGTTGAGAGAGTGTTGATCATTGTGATCGTGTTGAGATCTTGGTGATCTCGTGTAGCCATTGGGCTTGATTAATTGGTCACGTGGACCTTGGTAGAGTGGTGCTAGCTAAGATTAGCACTCGAGATCTAGCTTAGTGTCGGTAATAGGATAAGCGACGTGTACGGTTTTCTCCGCCTGAAGGGAGGTTGTTGATATAGTGTTTAAAACTCTCGAGTGTGGTACTCGGGGAGTGGAGTAGGGCGAAGAAGAGCTTCGTAGCCGAACCACTATAAATCATTTGTCTCGGTTTGATCTTTCCAACTCTACTCTTTACTTTTATTATTTACCAATTGTTAGTTTAGTGTGTAGTTCATATTGGTGTTGATTGATTACACATAGAGTTCGAATCAAAGTTTCCAATAACAATCTTTCAAAACAATATTTTTAAAAGAAAATAAAACCGGTAAACTATTCAACCCCCCTTCTAGTTTCCCACATGATCATAATGCTTCTAACTTTTTTTTTGGGTAAAGGGTTTTACCCCGGTAAGTATATATATCCAAAAAGAGTTAAGTACAAATGGAATGTGGCTGAGGTACCACATTAACCTCAAGCAAAAGCTTGATAAACTAGTGTTTATGACAGGCCATAAACACAACAAACCTAGCTATATTACATATCACCTAACTAGGTAAAATAACAAGAATAAACTTGCAACCAGCGAACATCCCGCTTCCATCCATAAGCACGAAGGGAGCAAGGCGACCCAGGAAGTTTGCCTCCTTAAAAACCCTTTCCAAGAAAAAACCCAGTGGGAAAACCTTGGAGTAGGGAAAAAGAGTTCAACCCTTACCTGGCACTCCCCTCGCGTAAAAAGCAAGCACTTGGAATCTTCCATCGATCTAGTAATGAACGAGACTGCACGGTTATCTTCTTAAACTTGAAGGTAACCAACTTCAACTGAACGGTAGAGACAATTACTTGAACCACTTGATCAACAGTAGACTTCTTCATCTTGAAAAGTCTTGAATTTCGTTCCATCCATAGAAAGTATGTAGTGGCAGCAAGTAATAACCGAGATATAATGCTAATAACCGAACACCCCTTGGATATAGGCTTGAGGAACATGATAACATCATCCAATGAAGGGGAAACAGCATCCATACCAGATAAAATACGAACCTGCAACCAAACCTGCAAGGAAAACTGACACTCAAAAAACAAGTGAGAGTGAGAGTCAGGAACAGCATCACAAAGAGAACATCTAAGGAGGCTCAGGTCGACATTAGGACCAACATCCTCTTGTCGCAATCTATCTTGCGTCTTCAACTTCTTCTTAATGACGAGCCACAAGTGTATAGCATGCCGCGGGATACAATGAGAGAACCACGGAATAAGGTACCAATCAACCACATCAGCTCTTAATCTAAAAGAATCCCAAGCACATGCAACTGAGAAAGGTCTGAAATTGCCATTAAGATCACGCCATACCAAATCATCATCAGAATCATCAATAAGAGTAGGTACCAGGAGATTAGCTAGAACCGGAAACCTAGAGCACCAGTCAAGCGGCCACCTCCAAGAACCATTAACAATGACATCCCTAACCGAGTCAGATAAGCCTAAACCAGCTCGAACAATGTCCCTTGTAGAAAGCATGTCACGAAGAGGACATAAATCACACCACCTATCAAACCAAACGGATGTATTCTTACCATTATAGATCTTATGCCATATGAATGGCCTTACCTTAGGTCTAATAGCAAGGATTTTACGCTATCCCCAACTAACATCACCCAAACAAGGAACATCCCAAAAACTTCTACCCTTAAGTTTATATGAATGGATCCACTTAACCCATAAAGATTCTTTATGGGTTACAATACTCCAAATATGCGTAGCCATAAGAGCAACATTAAAATCAGCCAATCTACGAATACCAAGACCACCTTCACTAGTAGGCTTACAAACCGACTCCCAAGCAACTTTGGCCTTACCCCTCTTCATTTCTCCTTGACACCATAAGAAACCCCTCATGTGCTACTCCAACTCATGAATAATACGAGCCGGAAGAATAAAGACAGAAGCCCAATAAATATGCATGGAAGATAAAACAGATCGAATCAATTGGAGCCTACCCGCAAGAGATAAGAATTTGTTACGCCAATCATTCACACGACCTTCTAATTTTTCCACAAGCACCTTACAATCCCGATAAAGAAGCCTAGATGAAATAAGTGGAACACCAAGGTACCTGACTCGGGAGAGAGCCCTCTGCAAAAGGCATAGACTGAAGAATAATAGCTTTCAAGGCTGTAGGAACATTACAGAAAAACGCCGTGCTTTTAGGGATACTCGGGACAAGACCCGACACATTCTTGAACTCCTCTAAGGCTTGCATAATAACATTAACAGAATCTGGATGACCTCTAGAGAACAAGAAAAGATCATCTGCAAAACAAAGGTTAATAATTCTCTGCTGCTCACATAAATGATGGAACTGAAAATCCGCCGAATTAGAAACCTTTTTTTTCAAAATAAGGGTTAGAACCTCCATAACCAACGTAAACAAGTAAGGAGATAACGGATCACCTTGCCGAAGGCCTCGCTTACCTTTGAACCAGCCATGAAGATCCCCATTAACACATATAGAGTATGATGTGGAGGTAACACACAACATAATCCAATCGACCATTTTATGATGAAACCCAAAACCAATCAGAATTGACCTAAGAAAAGCCCAATCAACCGTATCATACGCCTTTTGAATATCTACTTTAAAAGCACATCTAGGCGGACCTCTCCCTCTATGATAATTCCTCATAAGCTCTTGGGTAAGCAATATATTATCAGAAATACGACGCCCAGGAACAAAAGCCGATTGATTTATACTAACCAAATCACCAAGGCCCTCTTTAATGTGGTTAGCAATAATTTTACTAATGCATTTATAAAGGACATTGCAGCAAGAAATAGGACGATAATCATTAATCTTTGAAGGGGTAGAAACTTTAGGGATCAAGGATATAATTGTATGATTGATTTCCTTTAGAAGTTTACCTGAATTAAAGAAGTCCCGAATAGCACACGTAATATCCATACCCACAACATCCCATGCTTTCTTAAAGAAAGCTGCAGTATATCCATCCGGGCCAGGGGCTTTATCATCCCCCATAGAAAATAAAGCACCCTTTATCTCATTATCCGTAACATCAAGAACCATGAATCCAGCCTTATGGTTATCAAGTACACGAGAAAATATATCATAATCCTCAAGAGGACTACAATTACCTTCAACACCAAGAAACTGCTCATAGTGAGTCACAAAAGCCCCTGCAACCGCATTACCTTCATGCAAAATATTAGCCGAGTCTCGAACCAATTCGATTCGATTACGAGCACATTTACTTTTAACAATTTTATGAAAATAAGCAGTATTAGAGTCACCCGCATGCAGCCATTGAACCTTCGACTTTTGTTTCAAGAACTGTTCTTCATCTAAAGTAGCCTCCTTAAAAGCAAGAAGGTAATGGGCATGTTCATCCCGAAGAGCTGAATTGAAAGGATCTTTATCAATAGCTTTTTGGACCTCATCAAGCTCCTTTCGTAACCTATCCACCCTGTCATGAAGGTTACCTTGGTCATGAAAGAGCTTGCGAAGAGGAGTCTTCAGCCCCTTTAGGCGTTTGACAACACGGTACATAGGACAACCATTCACACTAGTATTCCATCCCGTAGAAACCGTCTCATTGAAACCCTCCTTATGAACCAGAAAATTAGGAAATTTAAATGGTTTAGGTTTAAGTTTGGCCACCTGAGGAATACGAAGAACACATGGAGAGTGGTCAGATATACGATACGGTTGGAAAATAGCAAACGAACCCGGGAAAATATCAAGAAACTTCAGATTTCCCATAATCCTATCAATTTTCTTCAGGGTGCCATTAGAGCCTTTAGGTTTTGGATTCAATGTAAAATGAAGCCCCGTGCTATTAACATCCGCAACCTCCATACTTTGAACACAATCTTTGAATTCATGCATAGCAATGTCAGGGACATAACTACCACATGAATGATCTTCCAAGTTAAGAGCAGCATTAAAATCACCCAACAAAACCCAAGGTCTAGTACGCATAAAAGCAGCATGACTAACAAGATTACTCCAAAGAGCTCGACGATTTACATAGTAGTTATCTGCATACACAAAAGTGCAAAATAGGGTTTTGTTTTCAGCACGGACATTGACCTGTACATGCATAACTTGGTTAGTAAGAGACATAATCCTAACGTCAACAATATCATCATTCCAGCCAAGAATGATCCGAGAACCCTTAGAACAAAGATTCCCATTAGAAGTCCATTTCCACCGATGACACACTTTCCTAAACGTGTCATACACCACAGAAGCATCCACATGAGATTCCAAAAAGCACACACCCTAAGATTATTTTCATTCACAACCTGTCGAACCTCTTTTTGCTTAGGGGAGCGGTTCAATCCCCTTATATTCCAAGAGGTGATACTAAACATCAGGAACATTAAAAACGGAAGTGCTTGCCCCCGAGTTATCAAACAAATTACTTGATTCATCAAATACATTGACCACCTCCTCTTCATCAACCAAGTTAACACAAGCATTCCCATCATCATCATCAAATGCTAAAGCGTGATAGGGATTAGATGTAGATATATTTGCAGCCAAGTTTGACGAATTAACCTTAGGTGCAGGGTAACTACTTGTATTAGTAACATTATGGATAGGTTGGCTATTCTCAATGGGATTATAGTTCACACCTAAAATAGAAGCATCAACCGTAATAGTAGGTTTACCATAACTAGTGCTAGCCTCTCCCTGAGAAGGATTACTCTTAGGATTAGTAGGAACCGCTTTAGGCCTATATTGGAGGTTCTTTGCAACTGGGATACCACTAAACACACTACCTGCTTTAGAGTCCTTAGCATTCTTTTTATTCTTACCTTTTTTATTAACCACTTGTTGAAACCCATCATTAGATTTTTCAACCACTAGAGGGGTCACAACTTTTTTAGAACAAGTTTCAACAGAATGGACAAAGATTAAACACCCATCACATCTAGGTGGTTTCCATTCATATTCAACACGAATGGTTTCAGTAGTAAAACCAAGGCTATCAATAAGGGGAACACCAACTTTAATCGACTCTTTTAGGGCAACATTCGAATCAATCTCAATTAAACAACGAGCAAAGCTACTCCTACCCCATGAATCAATACACATCGAGCTAGTATAAGAATCAGGCATAATAGGCTTACCAATATGAGTAGCAATGATACTTATACCATCCTAAGAAAATACCTGCAATGGGACATCATGAAGTTTAACCCACACCGGAATCCGGGTTAATTCCTCTTTCGTTAAGCTAGAATTCATACTCCACTTCTTAAGAATGATGGGGCTGTTTTTAATCATCCATGGACCACCCTCAAGAACAGCGTCAACACCCACCTGAGAATCAAACTTAAAGAAAAAGAAACCTTTTGCATTCATCATAATGCGTTTAAGACCATATTTAGCCCAATTAGTACGAGCATAGTATTCAACTACCGGGAATGCAATACGCTTACCAATAAAGTAACCATAAAGAGTATTCTCAAATTTAGTACTAATTGATTCCACAACCTTACGAGGTATAGAGACGTCAACTCCAGTAAATACGTTATCAACCTTGAGGGGACGAAAGTTAGACTTACCTTTGGGTAGGACAGATTGTGAACCACTTGCGACTCCCACATAGGATTTAGCTTGCATGTTTACATTAATGGATTGCACGATAAGCTCATCATTTGAAACTGAGGAGAAACCCCCTGCTGGTCGACACCTTTATTCTTTTCAGTGCTAGAGCTGCTACTCTTGTTAGTGGTACCCATATGAAGGCGACCAGCCTTGGTAGTTACATGCACACCATCACCTTGTGGCATATTTGCGTCAACATCATCCATCTGACCAGCAGGTTTGAAGGTAGAAGTAAGCGGAGGGAAAGAGTCCCCCACATCATCACCAGCATCAGTTCTAAATGCCCCATCACTAGTATCAACATTAACAGCAGCGTGGTGGTCAGATTCAAAGTTAGGGTTTCACAAAACCCTAATCGGCTTCCTTAGATGAGATACATCAGAATCAACAGACTCATGGCCCTTCAAAAGTCTCATTCTAGAGTGTAATTCATCCATATTAACATCAGCCAAACCCACTTTCTCCATAACAATCTTAAAAACAGAAAATAACAAACCCTAAAAAAAACTATCACAGAACCGGAAACCAAGAAGAACACAGTCAATCTTCAATCTAATAACACCCCAACAATGTTAGAGCATAGATTTATAGCCCACAGATGCAACTAACCGACTTCCATGTTGATAAGATCAAAGCATAATTGAAATCAGTAGAAGCGAAACCCTAACAACCCTAAAACAGCGATACTAAAAAACCCTAAAAACAAAAACAAAAACCTAACCTAATCAAGCCTAGATCCCAATAAAAATAATGTTAACGTCGAATTAAACACATTTAATTAACTAGAGAACACGATCGTTATAGGGAATAGATCAAGATTGAGGATCAGGAATCGTTAGAAGAGAGTTGCGAAGGGTTTAGGTTTAGAATCGCCATTATCTCTAGAGAAAAGTTTATAATGCTTCTAACTTTCATTTTCTTGTAAGCATACTCCCGAAGTGATCCTCCAAGGCAAGCCTAGAGATCTTGCATCCTTACCTACTGAAGTGATCCTCCAAAGCAAGCTTAGAGATCTTACATCCTCATCCACCACAACCATACATACATGAAGATCTATCACAACAAGCTTTGGGAACTTGTGATCTTCATTGAAGGTTTTCTATTAAAGGAAGTTCATTTAGTTTAGTCATTCATATCCATTAGACACATTGTCTTGGATCTTCTCTTGTATCATCTTCTTGTATCTCCAACTAGATTAGTAGGTTTATGTGTTTGTGCCATAAAACACAAGGTTTGTTATGTTGGGCCACAAAACACAACGGGTGTCATAGATGAGTTGTGTATATTGGTGTAGTAGAGCGTTGGTCCCTCATGATGTGTTATGTTGATCGGGTAGTGGTTCCTCCTTTGTAATGGAACCCGGTATCGAGCCTTGTACCGGATAAAGTGTAGGCAATGAAGGTTTGGCTCTACCTTGTGGAAGAGTCGGTATCTAGCCTTGTATCGGATAAAGTGTAGGCAACGTTGTGTAAGGTTTGGTTCTTCCTTGTGTGAAGGACCCGGTATTTAGCTTTGTACCAGATAAAGTGTAAGCTGTGTTGTGTAAGGTTTCTCCGCCGATAATGGAGTTTGTGATCTAGTGAAGTAACTCTCGAGTTGGATACTAGGGGAATGGAGTAGGGCGAAGAGGAGCTTCGTGACCGAACCACTATAAATCATCGTGTTGGTTTGCGTATCCTTCTTACTTATCGCTTTACTTTTATTCTTGATTTATATTGTTGATTGTCTTTGTGTTGACACTTTACATATTACGTCAAGCTTGATCAACAATTTGTCATAAGGATGTTTTTAGAAAAGAAAAATAAATCGGACTAATAATGGTGAAATTTGATTTATTATAAACCATTTGTCTTGCGGAATCTTATGTGATATTAAGGGGTTGGCCTTACATGGCGTAATGCGTTAAATGCATCCTCGCGTCGAGATCAGCAAACACAATGGTTTATACTATATTTTATCAAAAGTTTTATGTTTTAAAGAGAAACGTAATCACCCTTCCTCTACCGTTTCCACAAATCACACTAATAGGATATAGAATATAGTTTGGAGAGAGAAAGTAGAAATTCTAAAAAGAGAAGGAAGGTATGTGTTTGAGAGATAGGAGAGAAAGATGAGAGATTAGATTATGAGAGAAAAACACACACACGTCAACCTTAGAAATGAGGTGTTTGACGCGTATTATACATGGTGAATGCCTTATGGGCGTTGGTTGGCTTAGACTATGGTGTTGGACTTGTACCGGTAACATTATAAGGTGTAGTTTATATAACTTGTTACATATTAAATTAACCAAGTCCATAAGCCTACAAACTAGTCGAATATAAGCTATTATAATGTTACATGGTTCTTAGAAGATAAATGACCATCACTTCTTAAAGCTAACAATCTCCCCGCAAAGGATGGTCATTTACTTGAGCTCTATCTTTATGTCTTGAGTCTTTGATCTTTGAGCTTGAACCTTGTGTGTTGTAGTAGAGTTATGTAATTCGTCGCTTCAGTTATGCGTGGTGATCTTTCATGTACTCTCCTATCCTATCTTGCCTTTGATCAACATCTTCAAGGTTTGTGATTACGTCTTCTCCAACCTACTCATACCACTTGGTCTTTAAATTTTGAACTTTACTCATACATATTTCATCATCTCTTCTTTGAACTTCATCTTGACTTGATCTTAGATATACTTGTACTTGATATAGCTCTTTTTCTTTTATATCTTTGTCTTTGACTTGACGATGATGAGTCACATGAGTATGAGTATGATTATGTGGAGTTAAAGATGTTGAGTTGCTTATGGCGGTGGAGCATCAGGAACGGCTACATTCATCAAGGCCTGCCACTTAAAAGGTAGAGATAAATAGTGTCAAGCCAATCGATCATCATGGACTTTCTTAGAGAATTGTTCCACTACGATAGTTTTACTGATGAATGTCTTGATTCCATTCATCTTAGGCGGGTAGAAATAACCTCCTAATCCATTTAAGGACTAATGTCAATACTTTGGATAAATCTAAGTAGAGACCTACGTCATCAAGACTCGATTCATGAAATGAATCTCCTTAGTATGGTTTCCAGCTCGAAGTGCCATGTAATTCTTTTTAAGAATTTCCCCACCTATTGTTGCCATGAATTGGATGCCCTCAAGAAAGCTTAACAACAATCTAGGTGAGCTACTAGAGTATACATAAAGCATTACTGCATGACTGTAGACCGTTTGATCTTTGAGCTTGAACCTTGTATGTTGTTGTAGACTTATTTGATTCATCGTTTCATTCATGCCTTGTGACCTTTCATGTACTCTCTTTTCCTATCTTTCCTTTGATCAACATCTTTAAGGTTTGTGATTACGTCTTCTCCAACATACTCATACCACTTGGTCTTTAAATTTTAAACTTTACTCATATATCTTCCATCATCTCTTCTTTGAACTTCATCTTGACTTGATCTTGGATATACCACTTGGTCCCCGACCTACCCGTTCATGCAAACCATGAATGATATGAACAAAAGTTTTAGCAAGTGAGGAAAACTAATGAACATCAACATCATCGACTTAGGGTTTGCTTGAGAACGACACAGACACGCTAACAACACCATTATCATTTTCACCTATTATAAATCTTTATTAATGAATAAATCAACAAGATTTATGATGTAGGATTTCTGACCAGGTTTTAATATTTACAAGTTCTCGTTTACCTATGGTCTACCTTATGCACTAACGGGCAGTGTACCCGGTCGAGTGTAGTGTAGTAATCGCTAAAACCGAGGTCGTCCCAAGAGCTATGCGTGTAGATCTAATTTAAGTTCTAGTGTCACTGGTTTTAAAGGGGTTTTTTATAAATTGATTAATTAAACTAAAGAAATGAAAAAAAAAAAAAAAAAAAAAAAAAGCAATTAAACGTGGAAAAGATATCAATAAGGAGAAATGTGCTAGCCTAGTTACTAATATGGCTATGCTATGACTACGTTTTCCAATTAATGTTTTCCATCGATCCACATGGGGGTTTAAGTCACTAGACTCAGTTGGTCAATTCGTCTAGTCCTATCTTCCATAGCATCTTATTCCGTAACCTAATGATTACAAGAGTTCGTGGGTTTACCCTATGGAAGAGTTATTCAACGGAACCCGGCCTTTCGGATCTTAGGTTCCCCCTAACTTCTTAAGCTTTTCCGTTTGGAAGGCGCTCATTTAGTCTAATTCGCATGCAAGATAGTGATAGTCCTATGGTCAATTCTTACCACTACTCGCAACCTGATTCACTAGGGTCCTATGGTCAATTCTCCTAGCTTCCTAGATACTACCCAAACTTCCATGCTACCAAAATGAGGGTTTCCCAAATAAGCAAAGAAAGTATACATATAAAGCGATAAAGAAACGAGAAAACTACATCATATCAATAACAATTTCATAACTAGGCTAACACCAAAGGTGTTTAGCCTCTCATATTAAAACATGCAGAAAATTCAATGTTAAACATCATGAATGAAGACATGGAATTAAATACAAGAATGTAATATGAAATACTAAAACTTATGTAGTGACAAGCGTGAATTCTCCCTTGGAAATGACAGGTATGCTGCTGGAAATCGTCCTCTTTGAAGCCCTTAATCGTCTCTGGTTTTTGTGTGTTCAGAGGATATGATAAAAATGCGGAATTAGGGCTTGTATTTATAGCCTCAACTAAGTTACGGCGTAACCTCTAAGGTTAGTTACGTCGCAACCTTTGGATCTAGGACGATCTCGTCAACAGTGATGATATTACGGCGTAACTTAAAGATAGGTTACGAATGTAGAACACTCGTTAACGGCTTTACGCCGTAACCTTGCAATTGGTTACGTCAGAACTTGCATGGACCACGAAATTCTTCTAAGTCTTGGAAACATATATACGGGGTAACTTATTGAGGAGTTACGTCGTAACCTTGGTCAGCGTTGACTTTGGTCTTCTATTGTTAATCCTAGTTACGGCGTACGTAGAGTATGGATTTACGTCGTAACCTTTGTCTGGTCAGCATACTCTTGTGTATTTTGCATTAAAAACCTTCCAAATCCGCGTCTCTTCGTTCCAATGCTCATAAGTAACCTGAAAATGAAATATAAGCGAATAAGAGTATATATTCAAGTAAAATGATACAAATGATGAGCATATTAGGGGGAAATTGACACTAAAATATTAGGACGATTTGATGTTATCAAATATCCCCCCACTTGAACTCTACTTGCCCTCAAGTAGACCTTATTAGAATAATTCTTAAAAAGATATCTCCCAAGAGACTTGGAAAATATGAGTTTAAAAACTTCCTATGCTAGAATTTATCAAAGCCAAACACTTCAGGAAATGGGAACAAAAAACTTATACTCTCTCTATTCTAAGTGTCAATTACGGGGTGGTCACTCATTGCACGGTCTTAATTTTGATCCCAGTTGAATACTTGATCGAATTCCCTTAGCTTGTAAAGGTTAAGTAATATTGAATAAATCCAATACAACTTATGTAGAAACTGTCTTTGAGTATATTAAATTTTATGCGGAATCTAAACTTTAATCTCAAGAAGAACTTAACAATGAATAAAAAACAAAACACTTCAATATTATTAATAATACGAATACTCAAAAGTATTAGGGTTTACAACCTTGAAGTTTTCTAAAGAATCACGTATGAATCATATATCTATCTCTATGCCCTAGGACATCCTTTTATAGACTAAGAAGTCCTAGTCGGCTTACAATTACTTTCTGTACAAGATAAATCTTAAAAGAACATTTTCTATATTTATCTAACCGACTATACATGTTTATCTCATAAGCAATACTAACTAAACACTCTAGCAGTTGTATCTCCAACTCTAGCAGCTTTAACTATTTAGCAGTAGTAAGTTTGTACTAGCAGTACTAACTTTTCTTCTAGCAGCGCTAACTACTTAGAATATTTTTCTTCAAGTACGGCAGTTGTTGTAACTCTAAAAGCAGTTGTAACTCTGAACTGGCAGTTGTAACTTGTAGTCTAGCAGTAGTAACCACTTGGTGTATTTTCTTGAACATCTTCAGCAACACTAGCATTAGTAAAATATACAAGCAGTTGTAACCTTTTCTACTAGCACCGGCAATGACTTAGAGCATTTACCATTAGCAGTCTTAACCATACAAGCAGCAGTAACTCTAAAACCCAACAATCCTCTCCTAAACTTGATATTTTCTCCCAAAATCATCAAGTTTCTATCATAAGCTCAAACAAACACTAAGAGGATGTTTCCAAACCATTAAGTCTATTTCTTGTCCTTGGGTCCTAAAATCTTTACCAACTTCTTGAGCAACTGATATGTTGTTTCATCATAAGGATATTGAAGTTGGAGTCTTCTCTTTCCATATAGCATCTGATGTACAATAGCCTTCTGATATTGTAAAGGATAGTCCATTTCTACAAGCATGTAGATTGTCATCCCATGTACATTCAAAGCATGAACTCTACAACTCTGATAAATTTTCCATTGTAGAACTATGTTATGCTTTAAAATTCTCCACTCCTCATCCTCATGATGTGGTTTAAAATTCACTTTCAAATATTTCCAGATGACTCTATCATAGATTTGTTCTAGGCTGTTATAGCCAAACTTTTCTTTGTACAGCTTCCATAAAGTCACCATATCTTCTCTATCAAAGTGATGAACCATTTGTAAAAAGCTAACAAACCTCACAAATGAACCATCAGCCCTCTTGATATCCCAATATGTTGTCTTACCATGTAATCCTAAAGTAAAAGCAACAATTGGTTGTTTGACACTGAGAGGAACTGCATCCATGACTTCTTCTTCAGTTACTAATGCAAGTTCTGTATGAGCTTGCATCTTTTCTATATCATCATCAACTTCAGCTTGCTCACTCTGCTCTTGCTCTACCTTATGCTCTGTTTCTGACTGCTCTTGCTCTTCAGATTTTTGCTTTTTACTGCTTTTCTTGACCGACTTTTCACCTTTTCTTTTAGAACTAAAGCTTTCTTCTTTCTTTTCATCAGAACCCTCCACCACTTCAGCATTCATAGACACAAAGCTCTCAATCTTTCTCTTGGCAATATTGTATAGTTCTTCAATTCTGCCATCATCAAACTGTGATAACACCTTTTGTTGCCAATGATCCATATTCTTGAGGTATGCACACATGAAAGATCTTCTTTATGCTTTGGTGGGTGGCTTGTTCTTCTTTGTTGCTAAACTTTGTGCTGCATAGAACTTTTTCCTTCATCTATAAGTTCTTTCAACATTCTAGCTCTTTCATAAATTAAATATTGCTCTTGTTCTTCTTGTGTTAGCTTTTGGGCAAGTTCCCAATCAGCATCACACTGAGCTCTTTCTTCATCCAATGCAGCAATTAATTCTAAAGTTTTAGCTTCCTTCTCAGCAGTAATTCTTCTCTGTTCCAAAATTTTCATATGCTCCTCTTCAAACTCTTTAGCTAAATTTTCTGCAACCTCAGCATCAAGTTGCATTTGCTTTGCTCCTTAAAGTGGTTCCTCCAAAGGCTCTTCAATAAGTACAGCTTTGCCTTTGCCTTTATCTTGTGGAGGTGGTTGTGTAGCTTTAGGTGTAGAAGATGGTTCTCTTATAACAACACCTTTGGTTGATGGTTTGGATGTCTTCAATTCTGTTAGTGCATGAGCCAAAATGCTCTCAACATCCATAACCTCAACAGTAGAAACTCCATCTTTATCAGCAGTAGTAACTTCTGGTGTAGCAATAGTATCTTTTGCATTAGCAGCAATAAGTTGCTCACTAGCAGCATTAACATCTTCACCAGCAGCACTATCCACCTTAGCAACACTATCAATCACCACTTTATTACCCTGATTATCAGCAACCACAAATTCATATTCTTCACTCTCTACACTAGTACCCTCAGCATCCTTAGCCTCCCCTGAAGCTTGGATTTCATTCCTCCCCTTTTTGGGAGCATCCTTCCCCAAACTAATAGCTTCAGAAAATCTAACCCTTTGAGTTGTGCCCACCTTATGTTCTCTTTTAAGTTTTGGAGTTCTTGACCTTTTAATGCCTTCTAAGAACCTAACCCTTCTCTTCAAAGCTTTGATTTCATCACCTTGAGAAGCAGTCAGTTATTGTAGGCCAAGAACTTGTGCAGACAGTTTGTGACAAGTTTCCATCAATTCATTAATAAGTTCAATTATATCCTCACCACTTCGGCTTGTGTTACCTAGCTCGAGAGGTGGATCATTAGAAGTGTAAAGCTCAGCCTCTACCCTAGGTTGAGCATCTGAACCCCCTATATTTTCCATGTGACCAGTCCTTCACCTGAATCAGGTCCATGGGAACCTGACTCATTAGAATTTTTCTTGGTTTGGGTCTTATTTATGCTACCACTGACCTGTGCTGCTTCTAAGCTAGTCACAGTAGTGACAGCCCTGACCAACATGTCATGCTCCACACCCATGACAGCCTCATCTGCAACATTGTGAGTAGAACCACTAGCCTAAGATAGCTCAGTGTTCTTTGAGTGAGTCCTACGTTTGTATGTCTTTTTAGGTTGTGGTTAGGATGATGATGCCAAAAGTGTGGGTGCGTGATGGGTAACAGCTGGGAATGCTGAACCTTCACCCTGAGTTTGTTTAGCAAGTTCCAACATTGGAGGAAACAATGGTGTAACTGTGTCTGAAAAATCTTTTCCATCCCTCCTCATATTAGTGAAAACCTTTTTAGTAAGAGAGGGAGTGGGATAAAATCTTTTATGACTTTTCTTATTAACAAACTGATTGTCCAAAAAGAGTTTTAAAAACATTGGATAGATAAAATATTTACTTGAAGAACTATCCAAGTTCTTAACCATGTTGTCAAAAATTAATTTAGAAAAATTAAATCTTTGATCATTTTCAGCCAAACAAATTATAGCAGATGCTAAATTACTACTAAATTCATTCCAACCAGTGGTCTTTGGACTTAGACACACTAAGACAGTATGGATTAAGAATTTCCACTGATGAGAGAAGTTTCCTTTGTAAAATTTTAAAGCATCAGTTTTTCTCTCATATCCCATCAGTAAAAGTTTTTCAAAAATTGTAGTATTTGAAAGATTCTCAATACTATTAGCATCTCCTAGATGATGATCTTTTCTAATAGATGCCTCAGTAATGAGTATCTTCTACCCATCTACAAAGGCATGAATTTTTACTTCCCCATTATGAGTTTCGACCTTAGCAGACGACCAAAACTGTATAATGTTGGAAATATATATAGTAGGTTTTACTATTAAAGCAAACCTGATATAGCTTGCATAAAGGAAATCAATGATTTCAGTAAAATCTATAGACTCATTAGACTTTTCTAAAAATGCAACATTATTATGTGGTTCGGTAAAAGTTAAGTGCCACATGATGATTTGATTTGGGGGTTTTGCTATTTGATGATAAAAATTGAATTAGGGCTTAGATGAGAGTGAATTATGTGCGCGTGAAACTGATTATGTGAATCAATTGGGGATTTATACCCTTTAAGTAAAAAGTTACATAACCATACCCTGCACTTTCAACCCTAGCAGCAGAAACCTAGCAGTACTAAGTTAGACTTAGCAGCACTAAGTTTATGCTTAGCAGCACTAACTTTTAACAAAAACAATTTCACAGCAGTATTTTCACAATATCTTTAGAAACAATACTGCACCTAGATATTTTGAAGGGATTAAGTGTAAAGGAAGACACTTAATCTTTTTCGGTTGCATTTAACCTCTGGTTGTGTGAGAACCATTAATGTCAGTATAAATACTGCCTGTGATCAGATAGACTCATTAAAAGAGCCTTCTTGATAGGGTTTTCAGCTCGTGGCAGTTGTTGCCTTAACACAAATGCATTAGATTCACTTTTGCTCGCTGTTCTCAATACCAGATGTCCTTGGACTAGCTCATTATACTAATGAAAGTATAAAATGGTAAAGAGTGAGTTAGTTCAGTTACTAGCTGACTAACTATGCCATCAATTTATGTTCAAAAATACCACCAAATAAGCATAAATTGATTTCAAGAATAAGATTTTAAAGAACTTCCTAACTCAGGTGTAAACCCTTGTCAAGAGATTCCCAAATCTATTCTATCATTAATCAGATGCACCACAACAAACAAATTACCACTTTGCTTCTCACACACCATCAACTCCAATCATATTGCTTGCTTAAGCTGGAAATGTTAGTCCAAAACCAAGAAAAATACAAGCAACAACACTTTACATAATCTAGTTATACTCAACAGTTGTTTAGAAAAACTAGCAGCATTAACTAGAAGTTCTAAATATAACTAGCAGTTCTAAGTATAATCAGCAGCATCAACACAACAGTTTTAAGTAGACTTAGCAAAACTAAGTATACTTAGCAGTAGAAACAATTTATTGACCTAATAACAGTACTAATCCTTTTAATAACCTAACCCTAGTTTCTCTCTAACTATGGGCGATTTCCTGCCTCCAACCCTAAACCAATAATCCGACCATCTAAATCTTTTCTTTTGATCTTATTTCATGATCAGGTTATCATTGATTAATCTCTGATTACTTGGTCTTTGGAACAGATCATCTCGGCATAGGTTTTGATAATTCTTTTAGGGTTTGCTGTGGAATTAGTTCTTTTATTATTATTCATAACTGATATATCTTTCATCAATGGAAGTGGATTAGTAGGTTGGATTGTTTTTTTTTAAACCCTAATTTTTTAGGGTTTCATTGTTTTTCATTTTCTACTAATCATTGTTTCGCTGTTGCTGGTATTGATATCTAGTCATGGGTTATAAGAGATGGAAAAAGACTTCTTATACAACTATTGTGCATCGAATAAGGGTGACGATGTTAATTCAGTTTTAAAATATTTTACTGCTAAGATGTCGAACTTGGAAGGTGTTGATGGAAAGGTTGTCCGTAAGCAGCCTAGTGTTATTCATGAGACGAGTATGGGTAGTGCCACTGGTTTTGTGTCGTTTGATGCAAATGTTTCTTATGAGAATCCTGGTTCTTCTACTCATCCTAAGGCTGCTTGTGAAGGTATCGATTTTATTCATGCTTTGTTTGGTGTGTCGATTAGTACTTCTAAGGACATTGATGATTTCACTAAGGGTATTGAAGAAGGTAAATATCTTATGTGGGCTATTTTGGAGAGTGATGTTCGAACAAGGGTTATGGCTGCATTAAAAGGTTTGTTGGAGACTTTTAAGGCTGAAGATAATACTTAATCAATGATCCCTAAATCGCCTCATGAACATGTATGTGAAGGTGTTAACGTCTCTATTCCCCGTAAAGTGGTTGAAAAGGTTAGTTCTCGTTTGGAACATACTTTATATGGCTATTTTATTGGAAAAAGGATGGAGTTTCCTGTTGTTGAATATTATGCTAGGAGTAACTGGGCGAAACTTGGTCTTAAAAGGATTATGATGAATTCCAAAGGCTTATTTTTTTTCGAATTTGATACATTGGCTGTTTTAGAAGCTGTTTTGGAAGGAGTTCCTTGGATGATATGCAAATCTCCAATAGTTCTCAAGAAATGGTCTATGGATACTTGTTTGCGTAAGGAAGAATTGACTAGCATTTCGGTATGGGTTAAATTGCATGATGTTCCTCTTAAAGTTTTTAAAGAGGATTGTATTAGCCTGATTGCTACATTCATTGGTAAACCGGTTATGCTTGATTCATACACTAGCTCTATGCGTAAGGATTCGTGGGGTAGAAGTAGTTTTGCTAGATATCTCATTGAGGTCAATTCTGAATCTGATCTTGTGGAGGCTGTTACTATTGGTTTCCCTTCCCTCACTGGGGAGGGTTTTAATAAAGAGACTATACGTGTTGAATATGAATGGAGGCCCCCCAGGTGTAATATATGCAAAATATTTGGTCATACTCATGATCAATGTCCTAAACATGTGGTGAGTCCTCCTAAACAGGTGGTGAGTTGTAACACCCCCTAAATTTTGAGTTAACAGCGGAAGATTTAATAGGGGTATTACTGGTAGGATCGTATTTATAATCATAGAAAACGACCCAAAAGAGACGTTTTGTAAATCATTGTCATTTATTTGGAAATTCAAATACAAGAAGGAAATTTCAACGTTTAATATTCCACAAAATATGATATAAGTTTGATGTAAATGACAGAAATTTATTAGACACCAAATCCATCCGTTACATGCCCGCTCCAATACCTTCAATACATCTGTTAATTACCTGAGATAAACATGCTTAAAAGTGTCAACATAAAGGTTGGTGAGTTCATACAGTTTATAAGTAAAACAGCTGTTTTCAATAGTTTCCAAGTTTAAAGTGATGATGGTAATAAATATAAGTTTTGATGAAAAATAAGTAGTGGGTTACGTTGGGTGGCATTCAACGTACCTGTATAAGTAATTCGTTTGCCCTACGTTGGGTGGCATCCAACGTACAACATAAGTGATATATTTGCCCTACGTTGAGTGGTATCCAACGTACAGCATAAGTGACATATTTGCCCTACGTTGAGTGGTATCCAACGTCCAACATATGTGACATATTTTCCCTACATTGAGTGGTATCCAACGTACAACATAAATAATAAAATTGCCCTATGTTGAGTGGTATCCAACGTACAGCATAAGTGTCAAGTTTAAGAGTTTATAGTCTTATGTAAACGAAAAATAGGAATCATGTTTCAATAAATTAATAAAGCGTATCCAGCTGAGTACAATTTTTAAAGTGAACTAGTAAATTTATAAGTAGAACAAGCATGTATCTCCCCTAAAGAGTTTATAAAACAAGTAATAAAAGAGTAGGGGCTACGACTCACCTAGAATGTAACTGGCAAAAGTGAAATGCGAAATCAAATGAATAAAGAGAACGGCTTCAACACAGGACCTGGATAATAATAAGGAAGTCTGAGATTTTGACGGTTTTGGCCTAATAAGAATAATGATTGAAAAAGGTATCGGATGACGAAGTCGTTTGTGATGAGAGTGAATGATATACTTAAAATGCTTAAAGTTCAAAAATAATATTATATTAAAGTTCAAAAATAATATTATATATAATATTATCATATTTTTATGTTATTTAAATCATAAATATCGTTTCCTCGAAAGTGGTTTGAATAAAACGTTAAGTAAATCGTTAAAACTCGTTTTATATAAATATAACGTTATAAGTTAAATATTGAACAAAATGAAATAAAATGCACGTGAATGAAATGAGAAATGTAAAATATGAAATGGAAATGAAAATAAAATAAATTTACTGTTAGTCCTTGAACTTATACAAATTCTACATTTTTAACTAACGGTGTAACATTTGCACCGTTAGTCCCTGGTTAAAATTTTTAGTCCAAAAGTATAAAAATGTTTGGAAAATTTATCCGAGAGTTTTATAAGTTTAATAAAGCTTATTCAACTGCTTTTTGACTGCTCATTATACGGATTTCTTAATTTAGTGCTTAATGGGCTTTTATCTCTCGAAATTAAGGCCCAATAATGAATTAAGATACGTGGGCTTCTAGGATGTTAGGAATATAAATATTCATATGAAATACTCGGTCACCCCGAGTATCTTTTGGCATTAGATAGCTCGTAAGCTTTATAGTTATAGTTTAGATATCGTTTCACCATGGAGTCGGGTCAGGTCTTTACCCACTGTAGCCCGCTCCATAGCCCACGTGGGGCGTTAAGTAAGTTGTATAAATACCCTCTCCCACCAAGGGAGAGGGTTGGAGCTTTCATTTGGTAATCTAATTTCACATAGTTTTTCTCTCTCTAGAAACTCCCACTTCATCTCTTTCTCTCTCTAAGATTCGACCTAAACATCAATTTACTCTTGTGTTATGATTATGAACATGTTACAATTGGTATCAAGAGCCATGGTTTGATTAGATAGGTTGTGTGAGCTTAAATTCGTGGTGATTATTCTCTTGTTTTTTTTCTTGGGCTCGAATTGAAAAGAAAGAAACATGTTTGTTGTTTGATTCGAAAAAGTGTTGTACTTTCGTGTTTAGAAAGGTCCTAACAGCTTATTTTGGTGATTATATTGCTTATTTCATAAGCCTAGGGCTAATTCTTGGCTTATTCGAATGTTTGAAAAGTTTTTTTCTTGATTTTTATTTGGGTATTTGAGGTATTTCTTGACTGCGGTTTGGTTAAGAGTTATGTTCTCGGTTGCGATTTGAGTCTTTTCTTGGCTACGTTTTGTAAAAAAAAAAGGTAAACATAAGCTGCGATTTGCCTAGAATCTCTCTTGCGTTTTGATTTGTAGCTAAAATGGGAAAAAGACAAAAGGCAGTTCAAAGTGACACTTCTGTCCTTTGCGTTTTGTCTGGTTGTGACTGCATTTTGGCCACTGTGATTTGCCTCCAAAGAACTGCGATTTGGCATTGCGGTTTGGGTGCTGCGGTTTGACTTCTGCGTTTTGGTCCTGCGTTTTGTCTTTGTTGACGGCGTTTTGACTTCTACGATTTGCCTCTAAAGCTGCGTTTTGGTCTTGAGGTTTGGTCATTAAAGTTTGACCAGTGGATCTTGCGGTTTGACAAAAAGTTGACTTTTTACGTCAAAATTTCAAACGGCCATAACTTTTGAACCGTAACTCCGTTTTCAGTGAAATACCTGTCAAAACGACCGGAACAGCCTGAATAGTAAAACCCCAAATGGTTTAGATGTTCACTGATTGCACAACCATGGTTGATAGTAAAACCCCAAATGGTTTAGATGCTGATATCACTAACCTATATAAATGCGAACAAACTCTTAATGTTAGTGCATGTAGTCCTCACTTAAATGCAGGTACATCGTTCACTCCTATTAAGGAAAGACTCAGAGTTTGGTTGTCGAAAAGACTGATATCTCATAAATTTGGGGTTCAAGAAACTCAAAATTGATGAACATGAACAATGACATTTGAACACATCAGTTCAAGCCTCGTTCTTCAACGGCAAATGACGTTTGAACACATCAGTGCAAGCCTCATTCTTCAACGACATATGACGTTTGAACACATCAGTTCAAGCCTCATTCTTCAATGACAAATAACGTTTGAACACATCAGTTCAAGCCTCGTTCTTCAATGACATATGACGTTTGAACACTGCAGTTCAAGCCTCGGGCCTCAATGTCAACATAATGGCGTCTGCAGACAACACTTCAGGCCCCGTTCCTCAAAGAAAAGAAAGGTGTACGCTTAAGTGCGCTTTATCTTCGGAAAAAGAGAAATCTTCTTGGTTATGACCATTCTCATCAACAAGCCTCATGCTCTTCCCATGCTCATTCAGTCATCAAGTGGATCTACTTACATTGGAGTATATTCTTATTCACTTGTTCAATCAAAAATGGCAGTCATATGCAATTTTTGAGGGGGAGAAGGGTGAATAAACTAAATGTCAGTCATCAAGTGGATCTACTTACCGTTGATAGTATTCTTATTCACTCATTCAATCAAAAATGGCAGTCATATGCAATTTTTGAGGGGGAGAAGGGTGAATAAACTAAATGTCAATCATCAAGTGGATCTACTTACCGTTGATGGTATTCTTATTCACTTATTCAATAAAAAAATGGCAGTCATATGCAATGTTTTAGGGGGAGAAGGGTGAATAAACTACATGTTGATTGATGTTTGAGAAATAGTCATACGGCTCCTGTGCACAACAAGTGCCTCCTCCAACACCAAATGTTCTACTAACAATGGATGACTAGGATTTATTGGTTCAAACGATGTTTGATGAATACTTCCAACCTCCAACGAATGTTGATCATCCAGTTCCTGAAGCTCCTGCTTCGGTTCCCGCTGACTCAACTGGTTCACCTTCTTCAATTTCCATTGATCAAGATGCACCATCTAGAAGTACAACTCAGACTACTCAAGAAACCCAATCTCCAGTTATTCCTCAAGGTGTTGTAATGACTTTCATGATATTGAAGTTGCACACATGAATAATGATCCATTCTTTGGTATTCCTTTCCAAGAACCTGGTTCTGAAGAATCTCCTTTATCACGGATTGTTGTTCCTTCCAATGTGCACTCTGTAAATCAACCACAAGAACATAAAGGAAAATGTTGGCTAAAACTTCAAAACGGCTAAGAATTTGGACACGGAATGTCAAGTGATCGCGAAGTTTATTTGGCATCCCTTATTTGAGATTGAAGTGGGTTTCACGAAGGCTTCTACTTATTTCATCATCGAGACTTCATCTATCGATTGATGACTTGCTTGAACTTATAAAGTTTATGATTGGGACTTGGATTGTAACACCCCAACCCGACAAGGGTCAAAATGTCACGTTATGGTGTCAATCAGAACATAATATACGCAAGCGGAAGACTTTTATTGATAATAAGGTTACATAAGTTCTTCTAAGGAAATAATAAAATACTAAGTCTGAAACAGAATAACTTCTAAATGAATTACAATCCTAAATGAGGTCTAAATGAAGGATAACTCCAAATCTAATCCAAAAGCAAGCGGGTAACTATCGTCAGGGTGGTCCACTAAAAGCTCCTAATCTCATCACTCAAATCCCAGCATCCCACTTGAATACCTGCCGTAGAGGAAAGAAAATGTGACTGAGCTTAAAAAGCCCAGTGAACGGATATAAACGAATAATGAACTGAAAATAAATGAAGTGAAATCAAAAGGAATCCGCCAAACAGGATATCATAGGTCATGAGAATCAAATGAACAATACATTAAGTGAAAGGAAATGAAGGCAACGAAACATAAAAAAAATTGTCCACGAGCTCAGAAAGCAGCCACCTGCTTAATCACACAATCATATATCATAACATAACAAATGGAGACATGACCTCCCAAAAGTGATATGGGGTGTATGGCACACACCACCATTCACTACAAAGCCATCACATAATCACAAAACGAACCTAGGATGCATCCATACGCTCCCTGCAAAACAAAGTTATGTACACCACCATACACCTGTACTCAGACAAATATATTGGCGTACCAAAATGGCAATAAGCGCGTGAGCTCAATAATAATATAAATATTAAAAGGGAACGCCGTGGACCAATCACACCGCCACAGATAGTGTCATGCCATTGGTGCCTCAATGACATGGCCATGGTACCTCCATGGCTAGTTAGCTCGGGTAACAGAATAAACAAGATATCACATCATAACAAGTTAATGATAGTATATTTACACAAAAGAATATTAACTGAAATGAATTCCATATTAAATGACATAGAACTAATTATCATATCATAAGAAATCATATCAAACGGAAATCATCAACGAATATCATAACGAATGAAATACAGTCAAGGATCGAAGAGTTAATGCGAAACCCTTACTGAGAAAGGGTAGAATATCTGTACCTTAGCAGATGAAATGAAAGCAAACGGAAAAGTGAACACAAGGAAACACCTTCTTCAACAAATCTACATTGATTAATCATAAATTACTTATACGTCCATTTATGGCTCATTTAATGTCATAACGGATTTTATATTTAGTTAATTATATTATCATGTTTAGGGTTATGACGTAGGTTTAGGGTTCACCAAGTTATACTGAATTAAACCATGTTTTATTCTACTTATATTCGTATGATTATAAACAGATTTTAGATGTAAGGCAACACCAAGATACACACACGAATGGGACTTGATCACTATCTAAAAACCATGCATGCTACAACACGTACAAGACATAAACTACGCCCCTTTGGTATAATTAATTCGAGACTAAAGCCACAACACGAGACCACTGAGTTTGACAAGACTAACACAACTCCCACCCTGTTATTATGCAAATGTGACTCACTCATGAACCTATGCATGTAATACCCACACGATATGATTATTTTTTTATCACCAAACACACACATTCACACGTTCAATCACAACAGCCTACATTTTTGCATATACATTTCATATACCACTCGACAATTATCTTGTTGATTAATAGGTCCTTATGAAAAGCCGACAATTATCTTTACATCTGATCTTGTGAATAATATACTACATAGAACTTTAAAGTTTCCACTTTAAACTATTGGATAAGTATAACAACGGCTCAAGATTCGTTTGCCTATAATTTTCGCAAAGCTCCAAAAAGATGCACTCCAAATGATTACTTCATAAATTCCCTCATCACTCAAAATAAATTAAACATGTCTCCACTAAAGAAGTACTTGCTTGGATAAGTGCGAACGTTAATTGTATTTTTAAGGTAAAATTTTTTTTTTTTTGATTATATGTCTTTTTAATAAGTAGAGTAAATTGCAATGGCCGCCCCCATGGTTTTGTCCAAAAATACACATGTAGCCTTTAAAATAAGACTCAAAGACATGATATGCAGACTCATGCCAAATACCAGACCTGCATGAAAACATCAACCAAGTTTCCATCCTGACTTAACCATATTCGAAAGGCAAAACATGCACACGACATTCTTTACATCGACCACCAAGCATGCAAGATCAAAACAAATAATGAGACCCACATGCATACACTACGCCACACATGCAGACAACATATATTAGAGTATTACACACATATCATGATACAAAGACCTGTACACAATTCTTGTTAATCGACATAGACTCACACAACACACTACGACTCACAATTCATGTATATATAATGTATGTCGAGACCAGAACACACGCGACATTGAATGATCGACACAACAGGTTTTAGTGAGTGACCCTTTGGTTTAAACGACTAGAACAAAATAACATGAGCCACACACTCGACATGAAACGAACAAGGCTTAACCCATATGCGTTGACGAGACAAGTCACGACTTGTTAAATATTACCTTGAGGTTCATCAAAGGGGGAGGGTCGAAAAGGAGAAGAAAACATATCGACATCATGCGATAGCAAAACTCTTATTGTTTTTATGTGTCGCTAATCCTTTATATACATGTATTCGAATGACAACATGAAATCATAATGAGATGTAGCAAGCAATCACAACATGATTTAGATTAGGGTCTTCCATGTTATATATATATATATATATATATATATATATATATATATATATATACGTATCATGTTAAACGAGTTAACGACAAGTATGATTATCGAGATGTACCTTTAGGCAGAATCAAGAGGTCGACAAGGAAAGAATAATGCACTTGAATCGACAACACACAAACCCCCAAGAATTCACTCACTAGATCACCAAGGCTGCTACAAAACCCTTCTCTCGCTTTGATGGTAAAGAAACAAATGATTTGGTATTTGTTTTACTTCTTTTTTGTCGCATATATTGAGGTTGGATGAGAAGATATTACATATGGTTTTGCCAATATAAAGAAAATGTGTGAAGATCACCAAAAGAAAAGAATGCCGTGTTTATTAGATAGGCAAGTGTATCTTTTATGTATCTTTTAAAAATTGTGATTATATCACTTTGAGGAAGAAAACGTGTACAATAAAAGGAAAGGCGTGTCGTGTAAAAGATATATATCATGCATATCTTCTCATATTGATAAATAATTTGGTCTTATCTTTTAGGAGTGAAAACATATAAGTCATATTTTATTTTAACAAAGAAAACGTGTGGGATTATTGTACAAGAGTGTGTGTCGTTATTTAGTTTTTTTTTTTTTTTCAAAGGTAAAATATATTAAATAAAATGAAAATTATATACAGTACAAAGCACAAGAAGAAAGCTGCTAGGACAACCCCTTGCTAACACAACTCTTGGCTAGAAAAGAAAAAAAGGACCAAAGCAGAATACAAAATGCAGGAAATAACTACACTTGCAATAACCAAAAACAATACAAAATAACAAAACCAGGCAACCCCTAACAATAGTCTTGGCAGAGAAGAAGCTTGATCTAGAGTCATAACCATACTCTAAATACATGGAAGATTACAAAGGGACCAACCAGTGTAACTCCAAACATCACCATATGAATATAACTCATAGAAAGGTAAAATACTAAGACTGATGAAAGAAAGGTTTCTGTAGATAACAGGAGCTCCAATACAGCTAAGGTCCTTCAAATAACTAGATCTTGCATAGCTCATAACACCACAGATACCTTCAAAACCTCTGATAGCAGCCATGAAACTGGAAGAATCATCAAGCAACAGATAGCAACCCATAATATCACAAGATCTCCAAAACATCAAAAGGCTTGATCACTAAATAACCCATATCATACCAAGCAACATCAAACCATCTGATAACAGCAATGAACATAGGAGAATCATCAAACAACATATCACCCAAACTATCCTGTCTCATTAAAAAACCTTGGCAAATAAAAACCCTGTGGGAAAACTTTGCACAAGGAAAAAGAGTACCGGACCTAAAAATGTCATTAGTGCGGAAAAGTGTCGTTATTTAGTTACTACGACTAGGAAAGGATTGAAATGTGACAAATTATTTAGTTAGTTTGGGCTAATCTTAATAACGTGAATTTATATCACATATACTTTATATATCACATTCTTATATAATTAATTTAGGTTAAGTTCAAAATAAAAATAAAAATGTAGTCCGGATTTTAGGGTGTTATAATTTAAGTTCAAATTAGACGTAAAATTTGGGATTCAGAATTTAGGGTTTTACAGTTCTTCCCCTCTAAAAAGAAAATTTCATCCGCGAAATTGAAGTAAAAAGGTCAAACAGAAACGTACCAAGTAACGAAATGAACGGAATGATTCCCCCGAAGACTTTTAATGAACGGAAAGGTTTGATTCTCGTGACCTAATCCTAAAGATCCAAAACTGCCTCAGGCTCACCAACAAATGACAAATCTTCTCGGATACGAAAAATATATGTAACGGATGATAATACAACATGAATATGAAACAAATATGGAGATAACGATAGGAAACTTCATCTATTGTGTCTAAGATTTCGAACTGACAAAGAAACGTACTAACGACCCATGAAGCACATATCGGCATATCAAACGTATCAAAATGCCTAATTGCAAAGGTGGAATAGCCGTACAGATAAGGAACATAATAAAGAACCAACGAATCGCGGATCTAAAACCCCTAATTTACCAAAACGTCTAATACCCTAGTATGGAAATACTTAAGAAATACAAAATCTCGGAATTAATTTCTAAAGCTTCTCTTACAGGATGGACGAAGAGACATCTAAATGGTTAATAAACGAATCGGAGATCAAGATCGAAATCAGAAAGTGAAACCTATATAGTGTAAGGCATTACTACAAAACTCTTAAGGCATTCTAACTTATTTGGTCACTAAACTTACGTTGCATATCCTAACAGATTTTCTAAATCTCCGGAAAGAATGATCTTAACAAGGGCTCAAATAAGGCAAGAATATTAATCAAAGTGATGCAGAGGAATGATACTTACCAAATATCTTATAGTCTACCCAAACTTCACTGGTCACAACTTAAGTTCCTACAAGAAGATACTAAGGCAAATTCTTAAAGGTTATCTCATAAGCTTCTACAGTGCAAACCAAAAGCAAATTTCTCAAGGGTCAATTCATAAGCTCCTAAAGTGCAATCCTAAGGGCCACATCTTCACAGGTTGTAACTTAAGGTACTACAGGTCGAAGCCTAAGCTCTAATACCATAATTGTAACACCCCAACCTGACAAGGGTAAAAATGTCACGTTATGGTGTCAATCAGAACATAATATACGCAAGCGGAAGACTTTTATTGATAATAAGGTTACATAAGTTCTTCTAAGGAAATAATAAAATACTAAGTCTGAAATAGAATAACTTCTAAATGAATTACAATCCCAAATGAGGTCTAAATGAAGGATAACTCCAAATCTAATCCAAACGCAAGCGGGTAACTATCGTCAGGGTGGTCCACTAAAAGCTCCTACTCTCATCACTCAAATCCCAGCATCCCACTTGAATACCTGCCGCAGAGGAAAGAAAATGCGACTGAGCTTAAAAAGCCCAGTGAACGGATATAAACGAATAATGAACTGAAAATAAATGAAGTGAAATCAAAAGGAATCCGCCAAACAGGATATCATAGGTCATGAGAATCAAATGAACAATACATTAAGTGAAAGGAAATGAAGGCAACGAAACATAAAAAAAATTATCCAGGAGCTCAGAAAGCAGCCACCTGCTTAATCACACAATCATATATCATAACATAACAAATGGAGACATGACCTCCCAAAAGTGATATGGGGTGTATGGCACACACCACCATTCACTACAAAGCCATCACATAATCACAAAACGAACCTAGCATGCATCCTACGCTCCCTGCAAAACAAAGTTATGTACACCACCATACACTTGTACTCAGATAAATATATTGGCATACAAAATGGCAATAAGCGCGCGAGCTCAATAATAATATACATATCAAAAAGGTACGTCGTGGACCAATCACACCGCCACAGATAGTGTCATGCCATTGGTGTCTCAATGACATGGCCATGGTACCTCCATGGCTAGTTTGCTCGGGTAACAGAATAAACAAGATATCACATCATAACAAGTTAATGATAGTATATTTACACAAAAGAATATTAACTGAAATGAATTCCATATTAAATGACATAGAACTAATTATCATATCATAAGAAATCATATCAAATGGAAATCATCAACGAATATCATGACAAATGAAATACAGTCAAGGATCGAAGAGTTTATGCGAAACCCTTACTGGGAAAGGGTAGAATATCTGTACCTTAGCAAATGAAATGAAAGCAAACGGAAAAGTGAACACAAGGAAACACCTTCTTCAACGAATCTACACGGATTAATCATAAATTACCTATACGTCCATTTATGGCTCATTTAATGTCATAATGGATTTAATATGTAGTTAATTATATTATCATGTTTAGGGTTATGACGTAGGTTTAGGGTTCACCAAGTTAAACTGAATTAAACCATGTTTTATTCTACTTATATTCGTATGATTATAAACAGATTTTAGATGTAAGGCAACACCAAGATACACACACGAATGGGACTTGATCGCTATCTAAAAACCATGCATGCTACAACACGTACAAGACATAAACTACGCCCCTTTGGTATAATTAATTCGAGACTAAAGCCACAACACGAGACCACTGAGTTTGACAAGACTAACACAACTCCCACCCTGTTATTATGCAAATGTGACTCACTCATGAACCTATGCATGTAATACCCACACGATATGATTATTTTTTTATCACCAAACACACACATTCGCACGTTCAATCACAACAGCCTACATTTTTGCATATACATTTCATATACAACTCGACAATTATCTTGTTGATTAATAGGTCCTTATGAAAAGCCGACAATTATCTTTACATCTGATCTTGTGAATAATATACTACATAGAACTTTAAATTTTACACTTTAAACTATTGGATAAGTATAACAACGGCTCTAGATTTGTTTGCCTATAATTTTCGTAAAGCTCCAAAAAGATGCACTCCAAATGATTACTTCATAAATTCCCTCATCACTCAAAATAAATTAAACATGTCTCCATTAAAGAAGTACTTGCTTGGATAAGTGCGAATGTTAATTGTATTTTTAAGGTAATTTTTTTTTGATTATATGTCTTTTTAATAAGTAGAGTAAATTGCAATGGCCGCCCCCATGGTTTTGTCCAAAAATACACATGTAGCCTTTAAAATAAGACTGAAAGACGTGATATGCAGACTCATGCAAAATAGACCTGCATGAAAACATCAACCAAGTTTCCATCCTGACTTAACCATATTCGAAAGGCAAAACATGCACACGACATTCTTTACATCGACCACCAAGCATGCAAGATCAAAACAAATAATGAGACCCACATGCATACACTACGCCACACATGCAGACAACATATATTAGAGTATTACACACATATCATGATACAAAGACCTGTACACAATTCTTGTTAATCGACATAGACTCACACAACACACTACGACTCACAATTCATGTATATCTAATGTATGTCGAGAGGAGAACACACGCGACATTAAATGATCGACACAACAGGTTTTAGTGAGTGACCCTTTGGTTTAAACGACTAGAACAAAATAACATGAGCCACACACTCGACATGAAACGAACAAGGCTTAACCCATATGCGTTGACGAGACAAGTCACGACTTGTTAAATATTACCTTGAGGCTGATCAAAGGGGGAGGGTCGAAAAGGAGAAGAAAACATATCGACATCATGCGATAGCAAAACTCTTATTGTTTTTATGTGTCGCTAATCCTTTATATACATGTATTCGAATGACAACATGAAATCATAATGAGATGTAGCAAACAATCACAACATGATTTAGATTAGGGTCTTCGATGTTATATATATATAATATATATATATATATATATATATATATATATATATATATAACGTATCATGTTAAACGAGTTAACGACAAGTATGATTATCGAGATGTACCTTTAGGCTGAATCAAGAGGTCGACAAGGAAAGAATAATGCACTTGAATCGACAACACACAAACCCCCAAGAATTCGCTCACTAGATCACCAAGGCTGCTACAAAACCCTTCTCTCGCTTTGATGGTAAAGAAACAAATGATTTGGTATATGTTTTACTTCTCTTGTGTCGCATATATTGAGGTTGGATGAGAAGATATTACATATGGTTTTGCCAATATAAAGAAAACGTGTGAAGATCACCAAAAGAAAAGAATGCCGTGTTTATTAGATAGGCAAGTGTATCTTTTATGTATCTTTTAAAAATTGTGATTATATCACTTTGAGGAAGAAAACGTGTACAATAAAAGGAAAGGCGTGTCGTGTAAAAGATATATATCATGCGTATCTTCTCATATTGATAAATAATTTGGTCTTATCTTTTAGGAGTGAAAACATATAAATCAGATTTTATTTTAACAAAGAAAGCGTGTGGGATTATTGTACAAGAGTGTGTGTCGTTATTTAGTTACTACGACTAGGAAAGGATTGAAATGTGACAAATTATTTAGTTAGTTTGGGCTACTCTTAATTACGTGCATTTATATAACATATAGTTTATATATCACATTCTTATATAACTAATTTAGGTTAAGTTCAAAATTTAAAAAAAAAATGTAGTCCGGATTTTAGGGTGTTATAATTTAAGTTCAAATTAGACGTAAAATTAGGGATTCAGAATTTAGGGTTTTACATGGATTATCTAGTTATACCCGATGTAAGGAGTTACATTGTAGTACTCATGTAACAATTCGCATTTCAGGTTAACCTCTATTCCTGAAATTTACTATTCATTTTTACTATTCACTTTCACTATTCATACTCGAAATTTTTATTTCATATTCTCGTAAGATAAATTATTTCCATGACAAAATAAAAGTTTGACGCTTGTCGGGTCATTTTCGCAAAAGTTATTAAGAAATTATACGTTTGGGTTAAACGTCGTTTAAACATCCTGCGCATAACGAAAACCAACTGCGCCAATTTTCCTCGCATCAGATTAATGTTTAGTACACTCACAATCAATTAGAGAATTTTTGATTTTTAAGTTAGAATGTTACCAAATAGACCCTGTGTCTTACAAAACAGAAATTGCGTTTTAAGCACTTTTACTTATCCGCAACCTTAGCCTATATGTGCACCATATTTTCTAAGGCATTTAGAAGCTTTCATATTATTGGAAAAGTCAACATATTTTCCCTCCTGCTTTGACCAAAAATCATTCCTTGATTATATAAATCATTCCTTGATTTATAACACTTACGGTTTTACGTCTAAAGGACATTTAGCACCAACCGACACTAGACTAAGCCTAGCCTAGACATTTTAAAGTCTATTAACTTCATTATAATCATATTAGAAAAGTTACATTTTACTTTTTTCAGTTTTACGTTTAACACGTTTTAAACCTACGTTTCCAGCGTTATCTGCGTTTTCGCGACCCATTAAACTTATCACTCATTTTTATAAGATAATAATGAGTATATTGACAAGTTAATCATTTCTATGAGTTTCGTAATTTTACGATACCCGGTTTTACGTTTCGTGATTTAAATACTTAAAGTTAGCGATTACCGGGACCAAAACTCACTCCGTAAAAGCAAGATAATGCAAGAAACTTATCAAGCTTCTCATGAAAGCTTCATGAAGCTTATCAAGGAAGGAACCAATGGCATGTGGCTTGATCCTAGCCATTGATTCCTAAGATCATTACAAGTGTAAAATTTTATTTACAAAACTATCCTAAATTCTTCCTATAAATACTAACCTAAACTAACACTAATTCTTGCACCCTCCTTTCTTGTAAACCTAAAGTCCTAAACCCTAAAGGCAATTCTATTAGATTTAGTAAGAACACTCTTGTGTTCTTGAGAAGAAACTAGGTTTTGATCTTGTTTTCTTCAAGTTTTCAAGAAAGAGACGTTATAATCTTCAAATAATTTCAAGTCTCCAAAAAGACTTGTTATTATCTTCAAATCACTTCGGGTTTCCAAAAAGGCGTCGTTATAATCTTCAAGTAGCCTCGGGTTTACGAAGATTACAAATTCTACGTCGAAGCTCCGCTTATATTCCCTTTTCTATAATACTCAAGCATTCTATATTAAGGTAAGTATTTATGAACCTTAAATACTTATGAACTTTTATTTGATTATTTAGTGTTTTATAAACTCTTAATATGTCATATAATCAAGTAAGCAAAATATATGTTTCACATATTAAATACTATGTTAGTAGGGAGCTTCATGTGAGGGTTTCATTTGGGTAAACGGATCGACGAGTTGCTGGATTTACGAATTAAAGTGTCCTAGCTCCTCGAACGTTTACTGCATGACCTCTGAATTATGATGGCCCGAACAGTAGTACAAGATATACAGACAAAACATGTTTCATAAACCATATGCAAGACATATACATGTACGTCTTTGTATTCTTAGACTTTATTCCAAACCTAAGTCGCAACGTTCTATTGGAGGTTGCACTTAGAGGTTTCTTGACTTATCCATCGAACTCATTGAAGCACTAAAACACCATCCAACTCACGGTGAGTTCATAGCCACACTTTCTATTACTTAATTGTTTTACATACCCTTGGGGAGAATACATGGTATTTTAACCGAACACAATGCTTTGTAATTATATACTATCTGATTGTTTTATTATCACTAAGTACCATCATTGCCAATCAAAGTCCCCATATCATGAACCATTTAATCACTAGGATAGTGAGCTCGAAAATTGTGAATAGGCCTATTGGGATTGACGAATCCTGTTTGTATTGACCCGGTACGGTAATCAAACACAGTATATTTAAGTCTTAGGTATGTTGGCAAAGTACCTACAGGGGCAATCAGCTGATCGATATTGGCACACGTTAACGTATTGGTTACATGAGATTAGTGAATAATAATAATTGTTTTGTTTTCCAACCATGAGTGTGAATTTATAACTCACACTACCAACATATTGTGTTCAACTCCATAACAAACTCTATGAATATCACTCAACCTTTGTGTTGACAGTTTTAAGCATGTATTTCAGGTGCATAAATGATCAAGGATGGCACGGAGGGGCACAGACTCAATCAAAAAGGCCATAACTTATTTTATCATTCAAAACGACATCAAATGACTTTATATTGATGTATTTTGTAAACATGGAACCTTTTGGGACCTATCTTATAAACTCTGATATATTATTTGAATGATAAATCCTTTTTAAAATGACTCAGTTAGAGATCGTTTTCTATTATTATGACTGTTGTGCCGTTGAGTAACACCCAGTTTGAATTCCCCTGAATCATTGAATTGGGGGTGTTACAGATTGGTATCAGAGCTTATAGTTATAGAGAAACGGGTCTAATGAAGACCTAAACTATAACTGCTCTTCCACAAAAACGTTTTATAGCCTTTCGCTCTCCGTGCCTTCCATCCTCCAGACGATTATGTGACTTTTAGGCATGTTATGCTACACGAATATCTAGTATATTTATATATATACACTCGACATATTTTCGATCATTCTATATAAACAATGGACTAAACATATCTGCGTATGCCTACTCTAAGGCATTACGACACAATCATATTTTCCTAATCATGTATCTGCTCGTGCATTTTAGGATTACGAAACTTTCTCAAGACATTGTAACTGATTACAATGGTCTCAACTATTTCTCAGACATTGTGAGTTTCACAATGGTCTCATTTATTTCTAAGACATTGTGAGTTACTGATGAGGCGAAAAGTGTACCGCTTTTAAGGGGTCATTTAAGCCCGAAATCGTATTTATTTGATCAAATATTGCCCTAAATCGTTCCTTTTGTCATTTTAGGTACTTTTGAGGAGAAATCTGGAAAAGGAGGCATTTTGGACGTTTTTGGAGCATAAAAGTGAAGAAAACGGCAAAGTCTCAAAATTGTGCTGAAAGTCACCTTTGACGGCGTCAACATTAACTCCAGACGGCGTCATGCCTTGGCAAGAAAAGTTGGATGTGAAATTTACTCATGACGGGCCAGTGAGTTTGCATGAGAATTCTGACGGCGTCACGCTTTAACTAAATCAAGGGCGTCACGGCTTAAATCATAAGGGGACGGCGTCACGTTCAGGATCCGACGGCGTCAAGCCTTGATAAGCCAGAATGGATTTTTGAAGAGCTAAAGAGGGACGGCGTCAAGATGGTCATCCGGGAACCCTAAAAGCGGCGAGGTGACGGCGTCACAATGCATAAGGTGACGCCGTCAGATGTCAAAGTCTATATATAGTTTTCTAATTTTTTGTCATTAAGGGAGAGCTTAGTGTGTGGAATTTTGGGATAAAACCCTAAGACGATTTTAGCTACTTTTTCAGGGCTTTTTGCCCTGAGATCTTCCATGTTTCATTGAAAGATAAGTTATCAATTAATCATTCAATATGTCTATGTGTTGTTTGATTCTATCTTATGCTTGTCTTTTGTTTAACATGTTAGGCTAATTTTATCTTGTGTTTGCTTAGATCTAATGAAACCTAGCTATTGATTATTGGTTGTTAGTGTGTTGTTAGTTGTATTGGATGATTGTTTATCTATGTTAGGCTTAAGAAAACTGGCTAACTTCCTATTCGGTAACTTGCTTGAACGTCTTAAGAAACATGAACCAAACGCGTACTAAAGGTTTTTATGGTTGTATTTAATGCACAAGCGAATTCTAGTGATCCCATGTTAGGAGCTTCCTAGCCGGCTCGACATAGGAGTGAAGTAGGAGCTTGTAGAGTTTGGGGAAGTAAGTACGCCACCCCACGAATGGTATTAAGGAATACACCCGTCATCCACGCGACTAATACACACTAATTAACCGGTAAAAGATAGTTAGGGAGTAAGGAAATCTAAGTAAACACATTTCTCTACACATAAGTTTCTCACCACTTTTCATTTTTGTTATTTTATTTTATTTGCATTTGTAGTAATTTGGGTTAGTTGACTAGCAACTAATTCCGCCCACTCCTTCAAAACCCGAGATTTTACTTGCTTTTATAAAATATAAAAACATAAAAAGAATCTTCCTCAACCCTTAGACCTAATTAGAGTAGCCTTTCACACCTAACGAACACTATTCCCTGTGGAGAACGATCAATCCCCCGTACTTACCACTACACTATACTACATCGGTCAGGTACACTGCCTGGTGGGGTTGTAAGCCTCTTGAGATCCCTCGAGAGGTAAAACCTGTTGTAAGGTTGCAAAACCCACAATCAAGTTTTTGGCGCCGCTGCCGGGGAATAGTTATTGTTTAGGTTGAATTTTTATTTCTATTAGGTCTACTTGCTAGATTCCTTTCTAGTAAGATTTTATTTTTATTTTTAGGTTTTCTTTAGTCTATCTTTTTCTTTGTGTGTTTGTTCGTAATTTCCATTGACTCTTCCGTTCACCATTATGGAGTACGCGAATCCACCATACCACCAACCACAAAGGCCATTCTACCCTATTGACATCTCGAATTTCAAACAATATCGAGATGAACCCATATATGATGCATGGACTCGTTTTAGAAATTTACTCCGAAAATTCCCTCATCATAGTTTCGCTTTAGCATCCCTAACCCGAACCTTTTACTATCGTGTTGGCCAATATGACCAAATGCGCATTGAGGATTTTGCCAATGGGGACTTTAGGGAATTAAGTGCTGAAGAAGCATGGGATGCCATAGAAGATTGTGCCCAATATTATTATAGGGTAGACAACCCAACAAACGTTAGTACAAGTCAATTGAATATAAATTTCCTGGATCATGAAACAAGTTTGTTTGGGGATGAATACATTAGTGTTGAGATACCTAAGTGGTTGTCATGTAATGCCATAGTACAAAACAAACACATAGGTGACCTTGATGTGATGGAGGATTTAGCCGAACATGATCACATTGATCAAAAAGACCTAGGTTTTATGATCGATGATGATGAATCTCAAGAAACACATGATGAATCTTTTGGGCAATTTGAATATAGCAGTCATAATATTGAGGATGATCCTTATGATTCGGATATAGAAGTTAAGATGCCTAGAGAAGCACTTGAGATACTTGGGAAAATGTTAGGGTTAGATCCTACTAAAACGCATGATGAGTATATAGGTGAGCTTGACATAAGGAATGATGAGGTAAGTAACATAAGCCCACCAAGTGCCCCACAAGTCCTACCATCATTTGAGGCACACACACCGCCCGTGACTTACCCGGAAGAAGTAGAAGGGACTATAGGAACCCCAATTGAAGTAGAACCTTTGGAAGAAACAAAACTAGAAGAAATAGGTTTGAATACTTGTAGTCATAACCTTTCTTTTAGTTCTATGGAAGTTCCTAGTTTTGATGAACCAGAGCCTCAACCAAAACCGTTACCTAATCTTCCATCTTTAGATGTGAATTTAGGAAATGAGAAAGGTCCCGATCCACCCATCAAACCATATAGTCCGGGTAGTTTTACGTTGAAGGTAGTAGACTCTAAGCCTTGTAGAGAGGAAGCTAACATAGGAGTGAACCATGACCTTACATACTTACATCACCCATTTATGATTGATCACAAGAAACACTATGGGTTTAAACCGGGTTTATTAGGTCAAGATGGATTCCCAACTAGGAGTCTCTCGAAGTTGATAGAAGATGATCCCTTTTTAGGAGGAAACTCAAAATCACCCATTGACCAAAGTGAACTAGGCAAGGTTATGATGAAAGGAGCACACCCCTTTGAGCATATAATTCATCCACCACTCTTTCCTCACGTGGCATACTCCTACCGAGCTGGTGTGTATCGCTACTATCACCCGCACTTAATCCTAAGTGTAGGGAAAACCTCCCCTATTTTTGTTAAATAAGGGTAGAGTCAGGCTCGTGACTCGAACAAAAACAAGCGCTTCTTGGGAGGCAACCCAAGCTTTATTTGCTTTGTGTGTTTATTTATTTGTTTGTTTGATTTTATTTGCTTCCGTATGTATGTTTAATTTTTATTATTATTGATTCATGTTCAAAAGTAATTTGTGAAAATGCTTTATTTTGTTTTTAACTTCGTCTTAACTACATATAAAGGTATTTTGCAAAAGTTAAGTGTAAGGGAAATCTAAATCGGTTTATTAGAACACAAATTAACATGAATCGTAATAATAATAAATTAGCATACATATTCGTATTTGTTTGAGTCAAATGCTTGTATCGAGTCATAATGATGTTTTGCAGGATTTCCAGGAAGTAAGGTAAAGGTTTTTCCAGAAATTTTCCGGAAACTTAAAATGAAAATTTTTGTCAGGTCATTTCTGACGGCGTCAGGGGTTATAACCTGACGGCGTCAGATTTAATTTACAGAAATTTTTGAAATTTTTGTTTTTAAAAAGTTTTTATTAAAATCTCCAACTTATAATCTCCAGGAATCTGCAAAATTATCATTCCACAAGCATTATATCCTTATATATAGATTTTATCCCGCCGATGTTATGCAGGTTTTCGTGTTTGTTTTCTCAGGTTTAACAGGTTATTTTGGACAAGGAGATGTTTTTTGGAATCAAGCTTATGGCGATGCATTAGTCATGGAGCTTCAACATTCTCTTTGGAGGACGATTTAACCGTGTAATTTCATTATCCAACGAGCGAATCAGGGGAGTATTTGATTTCATTCTTTTACTTTATGCTTTTACATCTTGTTATTTGAACATTGGGGACAATGTTCATCTTAAGTGTAAGGGGAGGGTAAAAGTACGATTTTAAGAGAATACTATTGCGCTTGATTTTTGTTTGTTTGATAGTAGATGTGTAATAAAACTGAGAGAAATACTTGTTAAGGTAATTTTAGTGCCAAATTTAAAATTTTTTACAACATATAGGAGTGAAACTTTGATCTTAATGAGCGTCTCACGGATAGGAGTTATATGACTAGCACAAAAACCGTACCACTAAAAAATTTTCCACCCCCAAATATGTGAGGTTCGCCCCTAGAATTGGTAGGAAAAGCATTTATGCTATGATGTGTGTACCGGTAGCACTTAGATTCTAGAACTTGCGTTAGGACCATTCCGAGGCCACAAGTGAGACTACATTCGTGTAGTTAGATTTACTACATGATAAGAGGCATTAGGATTAACCCATTGTTTTACACCTGTGTTTTTGTTATAATTACTTTGGCTACATTGGTCAAGTAATTCTCCCACACCCTTTGCGTTGTACTCATTTTTAGTACACGATACCCCTAGTACACCCCTCAGAGAATATCTTTTCGTTTCGACCTTTAAGCATTTTACTTAAAGGAAGAATTTGTTACACCCCACTAAAATGTACACCCAAATCGCCTTAGCCTACCTTGTATGCACTCATTTTTAGTGCATTATTGTTACAACATTTGTTTAAACCCAAGTTAATTATCTAGTTGATTACATGGTTGCTAAGTCGAGTCATATCTTTGTACATATTGTTTTGGGACGATTGGGACTCATGGGTAAAGTACTAGTGTAATGGAGTAATGGGGAAGAACATCATTTATTACCCCCATATGTGCTAAATGTTTTAAAAGTACTCCAAGTTTTTCAATTATCTTAATTCGAGTCATTAGATTAGTTATTTGTAAAGTTATGTAAAAGTTCAAGTGTAAGGGGATGCAACGCCCCTATGATGTATTATTTTGGATGGTAGGGCAAGAGTGTATGCAAAAAAAAAAAAAAAAAAAAAAAAAAAAAAAAAAAAAAAAAAAAAAAAAAATCAAGAAAAATACAAAAAAAAAATGAGAAAAAGAAAAGTAGAAAAAACATACGGACTACCATCCCGTTTCATTTTATGTTTATTTTATGTTTATGTTTTGTTATTTTCTTTCATTAGCTTAAGATCGAGTCTAGTCTTGGCTTAGCAACGTTGTATAGTACATGTAATTGATCAAGATCTTTAACTCGCCACCAGTAAAATATCCTTTATCCAACAAAACCGTGTTTTCCTTTTCCCTACACCTAACGTTATAACCCATTTAAAAGCCCTCTTTGATAGTTTATCTTAGGTGCTTACGCCTAGTGGAGGAGGTTTTCGATCCTTTCCCAAGCCTATGGTAATCTATTTGCTATGACAGGTAGTGAGAGATATTTTCCGTTTTCATTTATGAGATTTATTTTGATGACACTTGAGAGATGTGAGTATCTAAACACTACTTGTGAGGTGCTAGTATATAATCTCCGTGCTTATTATGATTGAAGTGGAACGATTATTTGTTGTAATTACTTTTATGTTTGCATTAAATGACCCATAACTTGTATTTTGATTAGAATAAAAGCGCATTTGCTTGAGGACAAGCAAATCTCAAGTGTAAGGGTATTTGATGAGGCGAAAAGTGTACCGCTTTTAAGGGGTCATTTAAGCCCGAAATCGTATTTATTTGATCAAATATTGCCCTAAATCGTTCCTTTTGTCATTTTAGGTACTTTTGAGGAGAAATCTGGAAAAGGAGGCATTTTGGACGTTTTTGGAGCATAAAAGTGAAGAAAACGGCAAAGTCTCAAAATTGTGCTGAAAGTCACCTTTGACGGCGTCAACATTAACTCCAGACGGCGTCATGCCTTGGCAAGAAAAGTTGGATGTGAAATTTACTCATGACGGGCCAGTGAGTTTGCATGAGAATTCTGACGGCGTCACGCTTTAACTAAATCAAGGGCGTCACGGCTTAAATCATAAGGGGACGGCGTCACGTTCAGGATCCGACGGCGTCAAGCCTTGATAAGCCAGAATGGATTTTTGAAGAGCTAAAGAGGGACGGCGTCAAGATGGTCATCCGGGAACCCTAAAAGCGGCGAGGTGACGGCGTCACAATGCATAAGGTGACGCCGTCAGATGTCAAAGTCTATATATAGTTTTCTAATTTTTTGTCATTAAGGGAGAGCTTAGTGTGTGGAATTTTGGGATAAAACCCTAAGACGATTTTAGCTACTTTTTCAGGGCTTTTTGCCCTGAGATCTTCCATGTTTCATTGAAAGATAAGTTATCAATTAATCATTCAATATGTCTATGTGTTGTTTGATTCTATCTTATGCTTGTCTTTTGTTTAACATGTTAGGCTAATTTTATCTTGTGTTTGCTTAGATCTAATGAAACCTAGCTATTGATTATTGGTTGTTAGTGTGTTGTTAGTTGTATTGGATGATTGTTTATCTATGTTAGGCTTAAGAAAACTGGCTAACTTCCTATTCGGTAACTTGCTTGAACGTCTTAAGAAACATGAACCAAACGCGTACTAAAGGTTTTTATGGTTGTATTTAATGCACAAGCGAATTCTAGTGATCCCATGTTAGGAGCTTCCTAGCCGGCTCGACATAGGAGTGAAGTAGGAGCTTGTAGAGTTTGGGGAAGTAAGTACGCCACCCCACGAATGGTATTAAGGAATACACCCGTCATCCACGCGACTAATACACACTAATTAACCGGTAAAAGATAGTTAGGGAGTAAGGAAATCTAAGTAAACACATTTCTCTACACATAAGTTTCTCACCACTTTTCATTTTTGTTATTTTATTTTATTTGCATTTGTAGTAATTTGGGTTAGTTGACTAGCAACTAATTCCGCCCACTCCTTCAAAACCCGAGATTTTACTTGCTTTTATAAAATATAAAAACATAAAAAGAATCTTCCTCAACCCTTAGACCTAATTAGAGTAGCCTTTCACACCTAACGAACACTATTCCCTGTGGAGAACGATCAATCCCCCGTACTTACCACTACACTATACTACATCGGTCAGGTACACTGCCTGGTGGGGTTGTAAGCCTCTTGAGATCCCTCGAGAGGTAAAACCTGTTGTAAGGTTGCAAAACCCACGCAATCTAAGACATTGTGAGTTACACAATGATCTCTCTGTCATTTCTCAGACATTGTGAGTTACACAATGGTCTAATTTACTTCCCAGACATTGTGAGTTGCACAATGGTCTATCCTATTCCTCAAACATTGTAAGTCCTACAGTGGTCTCTGTTACATCCTCAAACACTGTGAGTGATACAGTGGTCTCGATTACATCCATAGACACTGTAAACAAAACAACGAATCAAAGTACATCGCTAACTACCTTACAAATCATTCGCCACACCTTTTCACCAAAACCACTCCAACTCCTAACACAAATTGATCTCCGAGACGGAGCTCTCTTAAGGGGTGGAGACTGTAACAATTCACATTTCAGGTTAACCTCTATTCCCGAAAATTTACTATTCATTTTTACTATTCATTTTTACTATTCACTTTCCCTATTCATACTCAAAATTTTTATTTCATATTCTCGTAAGATAAATTATTTCCATGACAATATAAAAGTTTGACGCTTGTCGGGTCATTTTCGCAAAAGTTATTAGGAAATTATACGTTTGGGTTAAACGTCGTTTAAACATCCTGCGCATAACGAAAACCAATTGCGCCAATTTTCCTCACATCAGATTAATGTTTAGTACACTCACAATCAATTAGGGAATTCTTGATTTTTAAGTTAGAATGTTACCAAATAGACCCTGTGTCTTACAAAACAGAAATTGCGTTTTAAGCACTTTTACTTATCCGCAACCTTAGCCTATACCTGCATCATATTTTCTAAGGCGTTTAGAAGCTTTCATATTATTGGAAAAGTCAACATATTTTCCCTCCTCTTTTGACCAAAAATCATTCCTTGATTATATAAATCATTCCTTGATTTATAACACCTACGGTTTTACGTCTAAAGGACATTTAGCACCAACCGACATTAGACTAAGCCTAGACTAGACATTTTAAAGTCTATTAAGTTCATTATAATCATATTAGAAAACTTACATTTTACTTTTTTCAATTTTACGCAACTTTCGTACGTTTTACGTTTAACACGTTTTAAACCTACGTTTCTAGCGTTATCAGCGTTTTCGCGACCCATTAAACGTATCACTCATTTTTATAAGATAATAATGAGTATATTGACAAGTTAATCATTTCTATGAGTTTCGTAATTTTACGATACCCGGTTTTACGTTTCGTGATTTAAATACTTAAAGTTAGCGATTACCGGGACCAAAACTCACTCCGTAAAAGCAAGATAATGCAAGAAACTTATCAAGCTTCTCATGAAAGCTTCATGAAGCTTATCAAGGAAGGAACCAATGGCATGTGGCTTGATCCTAGCCATTGATTCCTAAGATCATTACAAGTGTAAAATTTTATTTACAAAACTATCCTAAATTCTTCCTATAAATACTAACCTAAACTAACACTAATTCTTGCACCCTCCTTTATTGTAAACCTAAAGTCCTAAACCCTAAAGGCAATTCTATTAGATTTAGTAAGAACACTCTTGTGTTCTTGAGAAGAAACTAGGTTTTGATCTTGTTTTCTTCAAGTTTTCAAGAAAGAGACGTTATAATCTTCAAATAATTTCAAGTCTCCAAAAAGACTTGTTATTATCTTCAAATCACTTCGGGTTTCCAAAAAGGCATCGTTATAATCTTCAAGTAGCCTCGGGTTTACGAATATTACAAATTCTATGTCGAAGCTCCGCTTATATTCCCTTTTCTATAATACTCAAGCATTCTATATTAAGGTAAGTATTTATGAACCCTAAATACTTATGAACTTTTATTTGATTATTTAGTGTTTTATAAACTCTTAGTATGTCATATAATCAAGTAAGTAAAATATATGTTTCACATATTAAATACTATGTTAGTAGGGAGCTTCATGTGAGGGGTTTCATTTGGGTAAACGGATCGACGAGTTGCTGGATTTACGAATTAAAGTGTCCTAGCTCCTCGAACGTTTACTGCATGACCTCTGAATTATGATGGCCCGAACAGTAGTACGAGATATACAAACAAAACATGTTTCATAAACCATATGCAAGACATATACATGTACGTCTTTGTATTCTTAGACTTTATTCCAAACCTAAGTCGCAACGTTCTATTGGAGGTTGCACTTAGAGGTTTCCCGACTTATCAATCGAACTCATTGAAGCACTAAAACACCATCCAACTCACGGTGAGTTGATAGCCACACTTTCTATTACTTAATTGTTTTACAAACCCTTGGGGGGAATACATGTTATTTTAACCGAACACAATGCTTTGAAATTGTATGCTATCTGATTGTTTTATTATCACTAAGTACCATCATTGCCAATCAAAGTCCCCATATCATGAACCATTTAATCACTAGGATATTGAGCGCGAAAATTGTGAATAGGCCTATTGGGATTGACGAATCCCGTTTGTATTGACGCTGTCCGGTAATCAAACGCACTATATTTGAGTCTTAGGTATGTTGGCAAAGTACCTACAGGGGCAATTAGCCGATCGATATTGGCACACGTTAACGTATTGGTTACATGAGATTAGTGAATAATAATAACTGTTTTGTTTTCCAACCATGAGTGTGAATTTATAACTTACACTACCAACATATTGTGTTCAACTCCATAACAAACTCTATGAATATCACTCAACCTTTGTGTTGACAGTTTTAAGCATGTATTTCAGGTGCATAAATGATCAAGGATGGCACGGAGGGGCACGGACTCAATCAAAAAGGCCATAACTTATTTTATCATTCAAAACGACATCAAATGACTTTATATTGATGTATTTTGTAAACATGGAACCTTTTGGGACCTATCTTATAAACTCTGATATATTATTTGAATGATAAATCCTTTTTAAAATGACTCAGTTAGAGATCATTTTCTATTATTATGACTGTTGTGCCGTCGAGTAACACCCAGTTTGAATTCCCCTGCGTCATTGAATTGGGGGTGTTACAACTCACGGGTTATAGCTATCACTTCATGGAGTTACATTGAATTGCTCAGTGTCACACGCAGATGCAGATGTGGATAGTATCAAGAGGTGTTGTACTTGTTTTGGCTCTTAGTTGAGTGTATTAGGGTACTTAGAGGTTTTTCTTCTACATCGTTCTTCAATCAACAACAGTGCAAGCTTAAGTAACAAATTTGGGGAATTCTACTTCATTGTCAAGGTTGGTATATCATGTTTACTTCACCAAGTGGTCACATCAATAGCCGACAGAACATAAGGGTTGGTAAAGATAGTCAGAGAGTGTTTCTGTAGCAGTTGATTCTCACAGGATACGTTTGAGCCAATTTTGTTCTTCTCACAAGATTTCAAGTATATGTGCGTAAAATGTGTTACTGTTTCTGAGGTATCAAAACTAGCAAGGGGGAAGGAGACATACATCTGAACGTACAACGAGTACACTAGATGAAATTTATACTTCTTCTGAATTGAAGTTATTCCGGGAAGACAAATGTCATAACCGGAGAGAAAATCAGTGTTTTAACTCGTGCCTTCTGGTGTATTATTCCAACTACGTGGGGGAAGAGATGTAAGAAACAGTTTCTGATGATAAAAGTGGTACACAATGGTATGATGATTCCTCTAGTTAGTCTGTATCATTTCGACTACATACGGGATAACTTGCCTACACTCGGGACTTAGTTGACTTTGGTGTAGCAATTCTCATCTGCAATTTCCTGAAGGGAGAAAAGTGCATTTCTGAGTCTTAATTGATTTTAACGTTACGTTTTCGACTTCATTTATGGGATTGAGTGTGTACTTCAGGTTTTTGAGCTTCATACAATGAGACTGATTGCATCACATCAACTACTTGGGGGAAGTGGTCTCTGGATACTTTTGGTATGCATAATTTCAGACTTCAGTGGGAAGAAATGTGAGAAGAATTATTCAAGCGTGAGATGATACGTTGCTGATCTATTTGATGATCCCCGAACGGAGAATCACGATGATTATTCTTAAAAGGAGCAGCAATATTTGATGTGGTTTGGTACGAATTCCGTTGTACACTTACCTTATGTAAACTTGAAAGAGAGCTTTGAAACTGCTCAAAAAGAAGATTGTCGGTTTGGGATAAAGCTATCAAAGATTCACATTGAGAAGGCTCAATTTTAGAAGATTATTCAGGAACCTCGAAAGCTTTGGTGGTGAAAATTTAAGAGATGTTGACCACAGACTTCTACAACGTACAGAACAATATCCTTTTTCGGTATTCATGTCAACATCTCCTTAAATTGAATAATATATTTTGTACATATCTTAAACCAAAATGTAAATAGAAATATATATAACCAACAAAAACCATAAAAATCAGAAAAATAGAAAATACCAAAAATAGTTTTTCAAGGCATGTCTTCTAGTATCGATAACCTTTACGGTCCTAGAAATGTCATTCAATAATGACACGGGTCTTTATATGAAGTTCGAGCAGAAGTTCAAAAAGTTTTCAAAACATGCCTAAATGGCTTGCTATTATTTCAGATAGCAACCTGCTTTTCAGAAAGGGGAAAGCACGTCGCCAAAAAGACGGTTGTTGATTAATGGTTGGTTATGACCTAATGTTATATGATGCTGATTATTGCAAATGGTCAGGTTCGTTTAAAGTAGTTATAATGTTTACACTAATTGGAAGATTACTACTGTTACATGGTTTCTATTGCTAAACCTTAGAACTATTCTTCAAAGTTACTACTTCTTGGTTTCAAATACTATTGTAGTCATTTTTAGTAGGCTATTTTGTGCTCGTTCATGGATGGAACGACATGGTATTTGTTACTATGGTGGCTAGTTATTCAAAAAGTTCTTATGGTTACTTCAAATGGTTAACACTTGGATTTCAAGGGAAGTATATTATAGGGTGTTTAATCATTTACATGCACCATTTGAGGGGAAGGTTTTTACCACTGCTAATCGTTATTACTACTACTGGTTTAAGTTTCTAGTGTCTTGAATTCATTTTTAGTAAGCGTTTTGGTGTTCTTTATTGAGGGTAATTCGAGACATTGGAAGGCTGGATTGGGAGTATAATATTGGTTTGTGGTTGTGAAGATCAAAGTTGCATTTACTTAGCGTTCCCTAGTGGATAATGACAAAAAGGGGAAGAAGAAGTACTTAGAAGTTTTGCAACTTGAAGATCCTTGGTGGTACAGCATGTTATGTAAGTTCACGAGTTGAGCTTAAGGGGAAGATTGTTTCATTCATGGAAGATCAAAGAAGAATGTTTTGTAATTATCAACTAGGGGAAGATTGTTGGGATTTATATAGAGTTGATAAATACAAAACAATATATGAAGAATGAAGCAAACATGAGGGACTTAGAAGACAAAGAAGATTTTATATTATAGTCCTTTGTAACCCTAATGTCTCTATTATATAAGGAGACATAGGGCGTTTGTTTTAGTGTGTGTTAAGATGTGATCACCAGAAAGTGTGTGTGTGTATCCTAGGCGTGGTTATTCTTGTGTAAACGCCTAGAGTTTGTGTTTGTTAAGCCTCAAGGATCTTATGATTCCTGTTAGATTAGTAACCGTTCTACACTTGATCAAGTAGAATTGGGGTTTATCGTATTTGTAATTGTATTGTTATGAAGATGATGACGAAGAAACCATGTTACAATAACAATTGATGTTTTGTTTAATCCGCTGCGTATATTGTTAATCATTGTTATTGTTATTCCTAGAGCTCAAAACGATCCAAGGAGTTCTAATAAACGACTAATAATACCCATTTGTACATTACGACTGTATTAGTCTCACTTAGTTGTTAAGATGAAGGCTTTATGAGGGATATTTGCGGAATACTATCCCTGGTAATGACAAATGTTACTCTTCAAGTTATAAAGAGGAAGATTCCACTTAGAAGAGGAGGAAGTTTCTAGTGGTTGAATCGATTACTTATCACTACTACTAACCTCCCTTTATATACTAGGGAGATACACTGTTAGTAGTTACAAGAGAATAGTGATATCTAAACTAGAAGTAAGGTACACGTGCACTTGTGTGGCTAGGGTTGCGTTACTGTGCTGACAACTTTTGTACATGCAAGTTGCTTTCCCTACTCTCGATAAGTCCTTATCTTCCCCAAGGGTTTTCCCACTTTTCCTTATCTCAAATTACTCCCTCCTAAGCGTGTCTGAGAACTTCAGCCAGATCCTTCGACATACTTTAGCAAGTATCTTTAAGTATACTCTAAGCATATCTGATCAGTGTAACTGGTTCTTCTGGATGGCTTAAGATGATAAGTCTTTCAGAGCCCTAGAGATATTTTTCAGTCCTTTAAGACTCTGGTTGTTCGTATCTTCTTCTACTTTGCTAGCTGACTCCGCATCAGGTCACAAAGTATTCATTCAGTTTGGTATTCGATTTTCACGAAGCTAGACTGTATTCACCAAGAAGTATACAACATTTCTGAGCTGTTATCCTCTGATATGTGAACACTCGGTGAGTCCCTTAGTCAGAACCGTTGTTGTTTATATCAGTGGTTGAATATATATTAAGTAGTTTGACTCTGACTTCCCTGAGGTTGCTCATAAGGTGAATATCGTTTTGAGTCTTTTGATAGCTGATTGTGATCAGCTGTATTGATCTTTAGTCAGGGGGTAAACTTGCTCATAGTTTACATTTTGATATTATCAGAGAACGAGTTGGTTCTCTGATTTAATCAGCTATTTAACTTATGCTGGTTTAATGCTTCAAATACTTGTGAGAGATAATTTGGTTAGAATTTGACTCAACACAATGTTTTGTCTCACAATTTTTTCCCCTAATGTATGTTTTATATAATATATAATTAGGCTAAAGAACATAAATTACTTACCATTTTCAGTAGGATGTGTGAATCTTTGATTATTGACGAAGTTGTTACCTCTAGATAATAAAAGTGTACAACCCAACTCAGATAAATGATGAGTTTTTAGGAAGAAGGAAGCAACGAGAACTTGATGCGGGAATAAAAAAGAGCAGGAGAAAAAATAAATTAGGAATAGGGATGAGCACGGTACCAGAATGGTACCGATCACGTACCGAATTGGTTGTACCATTTTTTTCCCGAGCATGATAAGGGGTACCGGTACCGTACCGTACGGGATTCCGGTACCGTACTCGGTACCGGGAAATCGGTACCTATCTGGTACTTCCCTTTTTTGTTAAACAAAATATAATAATAATAATAATAATAATAATAATAATAATAATAATAATAATAATAATAATAAATCGTAGATTTCATGCTAGTAAAAATAGGACAAAACATGCATTTTCGAGTGATTTTGAACAACAACATGTGGGAAAACGCAACCAACAATTTGTTATCTATAGTAAATATAGTGAGCTATCTTGTTTTATCCATGGTAGTTTCGATATAATGGTCTGTATAAGTCATGTTAACCTCAAAAACCGATGAAGGCAGGGCACCAAATTTTGTGTTGAAGTTTATTCGAACGATACATCGTCTCTACTAAGGTGCTTATTTGTCAATAATTCTACAAAGGATTATCATTCATATAGATAGCATTTGGTTATTAAATAGTTTGAATGAAAACTGAAACTAAATATTAATGTTAATAAGAGTTTTTATGTAAATTATTTTAGTATCAGTCATGAAATAATGTTAAAAATATATCAGTAATAGTAGTGATAGCAACTGAAATGTGGAAATATGACTTTTTGTATCAAAAAGGTAAATTGGTGTAACCACTGCGAAAATCCCACATTTAAATACACTATCTCTTAGAAAACTTGTCCTTTTCTACGTGTAAATTTATTTATTTATTTATTTGTTTTCTGGATTATAACCACTATCTCATGTGACGTAACTCACATTCTGATAAACGTATTCGCACGCAACCTAACCTTAACCTATTTAATGTTTATTCATATAAACATTTTCCAATGTCAAGTATAAGATTTTACAAACTACCATTTACCACTTTACGTTAATTTGTTAACGTACGTTTATAACTGAACATATCTTATCTGATAGAAGTATTTATGAAACCCTAAACTTCTATAATAGTAATTATAATAATAAAACCCTAAAAATACTAAAGTACAACTCATCCAACCTAAGGTACAAGTATCTAAAGCATAAAACCTTAATTCCATACTAACTCCCGATAGAAACCCTAATTGCACTTAACTGTAATTATATGTACAAATTTCACAAAACCCTAAATTATTTATATAATATTTTTACAAAATATTTAATGTACAAGTTAATTAAGCTAGAGTACAAGTCGTTTATGCATGAGATCATATATTTATAAAAACCTTGATAAAACCCTAACTATATTTGTTTTTAAAGCATAGTTTACAAACCATTCATGCATAATTCTCAAAAATTAATTTTCCTAAACTCATTAAATATTTTTACAAGTCTTTAAACCTAATGTACAAGTGCCTAAAGCACAAAACTAAAAATTCCATTTACCTACTTTTAAACATAATAAAAGTTACATAAAAATTATATAACATAAGAAAACATTAAACTTATAATTTCTATATTTCTAACCCTTAAGTACAACTATATTGAGCTTAAGGTACAACACTTTAAAGCACAAAATCAATATCTATCCTTTAAATTTGAATTCGACATAACATAAATAAAAGTCACCATAATTATTTTCTAACTAATACCTACTTAAACTAAACCCTAAGAAACTAACTAGGTAACCTTAAGTACAAATCCTTATAGCTAAAATACCACTACAATGAGCTCAATCGACCCATCTTTCCCCCTCCTAGTTCGAACCCAAGTTTTATCCCAACTAATTTAGTTCCCAAGTATAACCTACACTAGATACTTCTTCCTCACATTCCCCCTCCTCTACCTCATCCATGACATCATCTTGAAGCTACTTGTATGGATTCTAGACAAGACACATCCCCCCTCCTATAGAAATACATACTTGTATGGTTTATGTTAAAACACATCCTTTTCCCCCTCCATAACCTACATGTCCAAACCTCCACCTCACACATGTCCCCTCCTACATCAACCCATGAAACCTTAATTCATTCTTCTCCTCTATAAATAGCAACACAACTTCTCACCTCTTCATCCCACATCCAACGACCAAACACCAAACAACAACCATTTCATTTCCTTTTCTGATCACAGCCCCAAAACGCAAGCTAAATAAAACCTTAGAAGGCCTAGAGGTGAGGAGAAACCCTAGTAATCAAGAGTCGAACCCAAGCCATCCATATCTCAAACCCTACTCGAACCAACACCTATGTAAGTAACATCTCCCTTTTCATTTCTTTTATTTATTTACTTTATATAGCTCTAAAAATATTACTACATAACTATTAATAACAAACAAGATCAAAAATATTAAGTTTTCTTTTTCCTTTTTCTTGTCTGATCGAATCAGTAACTCAAACACACCCTAAGTATTTGAAATATTGTAAGAACAAATCAATAGCGTATAAAACATGTTAAGTAAAGTTAAGATCATGAAAACATATGATAAAAACTAGATACAAACGTCTAAAAATCAAAAACCCAATCGGGTTTCATTTTCTGTCGAGCTAGAAACAGCCCACAAGCTCGACTTTTGACTTGAAAATCGACCACTAAAATATCTTCATAAAATCTGAAACTTGGTAGACTTAAAGAGCACGTAGCAAACTAATGATAGGAAAAATAATCATGAGAAATGGTTAAGTATTCATCGAGTTATCGAGCCCGACTTTTCTGCTTTTATCGCTAAAACTAGAACAAGGATTTCTAGTTATATATTTTTAGTTTTATGCGACCAACTGCCTAACTTTTGACCTGTTTTTAGAACCTTAGATCAACTTTATAAATTCTAATTTTTGGTAAGTTTAGAGTCCACCTAGCTAACAAAATATAGGAAAAAGAATTTCAAAATATGATTGAGTTTTCGTCAAGATATCGAGCCCTAAAAATCTGACTTTATCGCTAGAAGTAGAAACTTAAATTGTCAGTTATTTTTTTTATTTTTTTTTTCAGTTTTCATACCAACAGCCTAACTTTAGACATATCATTCGATCCCTATATGATCTTTAAAAATTCCAACTTCTCGAACTATTGGAGTTCATATAGCCAAGTTATCTTAGAAAGAATAATTTCGTAAATTGATCGAGCAAATTAAAAGTTATTTATGTTCAAAGATTAATTGATTGCTAGCCTCAAAACCAATTTCCAGATTCTTATTAAAACTTGTTCGATCACTGACTTTTGAAATATTTCTCGACCCTCAAATGACTTTCATAAATTACGAAATTTAATATGTTATAAGACGGCCTAGCTAACTTTTCATAGAAACAAAGAGCTCATAAAATGATCTAGTATTCGTTAAGTTATTTAGTTTCAAAACTCTAGCCAAAGTCACCTATTTCATGTGTATCATTTTTAATTACTAAGAGTTTTATATGCTGATTTTATAAATAATTTAAATCAAGGGTCATTTTTGTCAATAACAAATACGAAGGGTAGAAAATGTCATTTTTGAAACTAAAGGGTAAAAACTGTCATTTTCCAAAAGTTCAGGGTATAAACTGTCATTTGACCAAACCTTAGGGATAAAAGTGTAACTTTTCATAACTACTATTTTTATTCTATTTCTCGATCTATTAGAAAGTATATCAACATAATACGTTTATTTCGATGACAAACGAATGCAAGATATATATAAAACAAACAAACGAACGAAAGATATATTTAACGAACGAATGAACAGGAACATAAGAACAAATAATAAGATAAAATCTTATTTTTAAAGAGACTTCATGTTGTCTCATTCCAATATTTAATCAACAACCAAACAACGAAACGAACATTGGAAACTTATAATCAGAAAACGATTACTGAAAACTTGACATACCAACCCAGGTTGCGAGCCGGAGACGTTTATCAACTTTCTTTCATTTTGTTTTCCATCCAGATTGCCAAGGTGAGTTCATAGTCCCACTTTTTACTACGTTTTTCCAAACTTGTGGGGAGATACATGCTATTAAACCGAACACAAGTATTTTCTGAACGTTTTCCTGATTTATATTGCATAAGTTTGATATTGTCAAAAAGACCCCTATATCATGGACCTCTAATCACTTGCGGGTGAGCGCGAATATAATGGATAGATCTATTGGGTTTGACAGCCCCTTTGTGTTACCGTAACGTAACCAAATGCATTTTATTTGAGTTAAATAAAGAGACTGACAATCTCCTACTCGGGGGCAAGGTTACCTACATTTAATTATGGGGTAATTTATATCTCATAGCTTATAACTATGAAGATAACCTGTTAACGTTTTACGTTCCATGAGACTTAGAGCAATATATAATGAACTATGATATTACCGATTACTCTTTACTTAGCTTGTGTTCAAACTGATTATAACTGAAAACACTATGGATTCACTCAACCTTTGTGTTGACTTTTTAAGCATGTTTATCTCAGGTAACTAGAAGTATGATTCGGCACGGAGTGGCTGTGGACTTTCTTTTTATAACAAGAGTGTCCACTTTGTTATCATTCAAGGAATAATGTATTTTATAACATATTTTGAAACTTCCCTCTAGGACCTATCCTATGTACTCTGATATTTACAAATGAATGATAACAATTTTATTTAAAACATCTCTTTTCGAGTCCTTTTCTATCTCCATGACTGTGAACCATGAAGTAACACCCCAAACTTATATTCCGCTGCGTATATCGAAAAACGGGGGTGTTACAGATTGGTACCAGAGCTTGTGGTTATAGAGAACCAAATGTTTTCAAACATTGGACTATAACCGGTTTTCACAAAACTCAACTAAGAAGTCCTCTGTGCCACAACGCTGCTGAAACACTATTTATACTTGTTTATTTTTAAGTATTTTACCTAGTAAAATATTTATAATTGCCAGATGGTTACAGAATTATGACTTCCCCTATCCATTCTATTTCCTCTCATGTCCAGACTCGGACATCAAGATAATACCATTCCTAGTATCTTACCTATTAGGGTTAATTTTATATCAATCTCCGCATTTTTCTAGATACTCCAACTTTCTCAAATATTTATTTTTCTCCCGTTACTGCTATTAAATTTCTCATAATAATTATTTATAATTATTATTTGTAAAGTTACTACAGTACGATGTCTCCCGAAACACCTAAAATCAACGAAACTACCCAAAACCCCACTTTAGATAACAGTTCCTTCCCGCAACCTCCAATCATAGACAACCAACCAACTGGTAAAATATTAAGTGACGGAAACTAGGACCACTGTTGACAACAAGAAACCCAAACATCCATACTAGAGACATAGAAAAATCTTAACCTACCACCTGGAGTATTAATAAAAGATCTTGTATTAATTGTTTTGCAAAAAAAAAAAAAAAAAAATTAATCAAGTTATTAATATCATGAAATCAAACCCTATATACCAAGACCTACCAAGACTAGGCTATAAACATAGAGAAAATCTAGGGAAGATTTCGAAAGAAAACTTGATGAATGTAGAGAAAGTTGTTGAACTTCAGAAACCCTTGTGTGTTCCTTAAGCAGTTTATTTCCAAAAATCAAAACATATTCCCATCAGTATGATCTTCAAACTGAAAAGTTGACTCGGAAGAGTTTCTGGTATCCACTAAAAATCAGATTTATACCTATCAGCTTTTGTACAAAATCTTGACCATGGGATATGTAGCATAAATATGACGCTTGTAATTTTGTTATATATAACAAATTAGTAAGTTATTTATGACTATATGTGGATTTGATTTTGTGGTATTTTGCTGTATATGGTATCGGTTGATGTAGGCCAGTGATGATCATCTTACTTAAGCGTATTCGGACATGTTGTAACCCTATGAGTTCTACCCTGATAACCTAACGTATGTTTTATGGTAGTAATAAGTTCCCAGGAAGATTAGTCAAACCTACTGTTGGCCGTGCCCTAGAAACTAGGCAAAACAACCAAAAGCGAAAACTTGATGATAGAAAAACCATCACCTTAACTTAAGGATTCCCGACTTAGAAATTAAGCAAGGTACTACGCCTAAGAAAAAGACTTTAAGAGAAAACTTGATCATGGGAAAACCCTAACACCAATAGGAAAACCAATATTAGTACCAAGAGATAGGAAATTCTTAAAAACCCAACGATATCAAGAGTTATCCTTAGCCTTTAAGCAAAAGATAAATTCCTGTAGGAGATAAATAAATTGAGGTTTAGAGCTCCCTAAATTGAATTTCCTTCCGAATCAATACCTTAGTTACGAAGGATGTAATCTAAGTGTAATAAACTACCTCTCTACTATCCGTACTTTATAATAAAACTCCGTAATAAACTCAGCTTCTATTCCATTCACTCTACTCTTAGGTATTTCGTAGTCATTCACTGTTATACCACTAGGAATTTAATTTACTTCTGACCCGATGATAGACAGAGCTACTCTATAGGATTTTCATCCAAAACCCAAGGTATATTTTGAGGATATCCTAGTATCACCCTAGAAATTCTCGACCTAGCATCATAGAATGACCTAGAAAATTTTCTGACTCTTTTAAAACTAAATTCCGTTGTTATTATATAAAAATAACACGTTGAACACCATCTAAAACAATTTGAAAAATATTAAATGTTAAAACAACTTGACCAAATATCACATCATTCGGTTCTCAGTTATACATAACCTGGCCAACTATGTCTAACTAGGAAGAATCATGTCATAATTGGAACGGTTATCTTTTCAAAATTTCTAATAACAATTTTCATTCAAAAGCAAAATTTTGAAACAAAATAAACTGTTCATAATTCCTTTTAACCTACCACAGTAGATGACTACCCAATATCTCTAAGATAGGAATTTGACAAAATTATGGATAGAAAAACCTAAGAAATTCACAAGAACTTATAGTACAAATTTTAGAAACATCGGAAGTTAATACATAGACATAGTTAGCAACAGAAGTGCTAAAATTTCAAGGAAACACACAACGACTATATGGAAGACTTAGACATTACAAATTTAGGAATCATGAAAATTCATACATAGACATATAACTAGCATCGGAAGTACTAGTGTTACAATAACCCCTAAGTAAGGTAGAGAATCACTGAAAGGTTGATTGACCATTCCAACTAGAAGCCCCATCAATATCACGATAGCGAAAGTAATCACTGGATGGATTATTTTGACTACCCTGCGGAAAAAGAACAAACAAAAACAATAGGCAAAAGACCAAACCTAGATCGTGAATACATAGGCGAATAAGAATTATTGAGGAATTATAGAGGACTAAGAAAGGATCATTACCTCCATAACTTGCCAAACCCAATAGCTAGGAACCCAAGTGGCATTAGAGCCATGACAATATAGACCATAAACTCATAATCTTCTTTAGGGAAAAACGACAAGAGGATAATTCCAAGAACCACGTGAATGACCGCTAAGATTGTGATTAAGCTCGGCATTTTGAGGTTTTTAGGAGAAAATTTGGTAGTGAAAGAATGAGGATTGAAAATGAGGTATTGATAGGAGAAAAGTAGCCGTTATTCGACCGTTAGAATCACTGTACACGACCGTTGGGAAAAATCTGACCGTTGCACAGGACCCTTCATAACTTTTAGATTTATTAGGTGGCAAAACACTCAAATCTATTTTACCTAGTAGGAATAAAACTGATGATATTACATTCCCTAGAGTACCAAACGGAAATCCCTAGACAACCCTTTATAGACTAAGCATTTAACCTAAGACTAATAGCAGGACTAAATTATTAGGTTTAAATGACCTAAAGACAAGATAATATTAGATATAATATTATTTTTGAACTTCAGGCATTTTAAGCGTATCAAACTCACATCTTCACTCCAAATCTTGGTATTATCTCCTATTATCATCCACACTGACTGAAGGAGACAGAATCTTCGATTCTATTCAGATCATGTGATAAATCTCTCATTAAGGTTAACTAGAAACCCTAAGTGAGGAAAATCAAGTACGTATGATATTCCTACATCCTTTCCCCAAATCCTTGACCAACATAGACCGAATCTCGGGACGAGATTCTCTTAACGGGGGAAGACTGTAACCACTGCGAAAATCACACATTTAAATACACTATCTCTTAGAAAACTTGTCCTTTTCTACGTGTAAATTATTTATTTATTTATTTGTTATCTGGATTATAACCACTATCTCATGTGACGTAACTCACATTCTGATAAACGTATTCGCACGCAACCTAACCTTAACCTATTTAATGTTTATTCATATAAACATTTTTCAATTTCAAGTACAAGATTTTACAAACTACCATTTACCACTTTAAGTTAATTCGTTAACGTACGTTTATAACTGAACATATCTTATCTGATAGAAGTATTTATGAAACCCTAAACTTCTATAATAGTAATTATAATAATAAAACCCTAAAAATACTAAAGTACAACTCATCCAACCTAAGGTACAAGTATCTAAAGCATAAAACCTTAATTCCATAATAACTCCCGATAGAAACCCTAATTGCACTTAGCTGTAATTATATGTACAAATTTCACAAAACCCTAAATTATTTATATAATATTTTTACAAAATATTGAATGTACAAGTTAATTAAGCTAGAGTACAAGTCCTTTATGCATGAGATCATATATTTATAAAAACCTTGATAAAACCCTAACTATATTTGTTTTTAAAGCATAGTTTACAAACCATTCATGCATAATTCTCAAAAATTAATTTTTCTAAACTCATTAAATATTTTTACATGTCTTTAAACCTAATGTACAAGTGCCTAAAGCACAAAACTAAAAATTCCATTTACCTACTTTTAAACATAATAAAAGTTACATAAAAATTATATAACATAAGAAAACATTAAACTTATAATTTCTATATTTCTAACCCTTAAGTACAACTATATTGAGCTTAAGGTACAACACTTTAAAGCACAAAATCAATATCTATCCTTTAAATTTGAATTCGACATAACATAAATAAAAGTCACCATAATTATTTTCTAACTAATACCTACTTAAACTAAACCCTAAGATACTAACTAGGTAACCTTAAGTACAAATCCTTATAGCTAAAATACCACTACAATGAGCTCAATCGACCCATCTTTCCCCCTCCTAGTTCGAACCCAAGTTTTATCCCAACTAACTTAGTTCCCAAGTATAACCTACACTAGATACTTCTTCCTCACATTCCCCCTCCTCTACCTCATCCATGACATCATCTTGAAGCTACTTGTATGGATTCTAGACAAGACACATCCCCCCTCCTCTAGAAATACATACTTGTATGGTTTATGTTAAAACACATCCTTTTCCCCCTCCATAACCTACATGTCCAAACCTCCACCTCACACATGTCCCCTCCTACATCAACCCATGAAACCCTAATTCATTCTTCTCCTCTATAAATAGCAACACAACTTCTCACCTCTTCATCCCACATCCAACGACCAAACACCAAACAACAACCATTTCATTTCCTTTTCTGATCACAGCCCCAAAACGCAAGCTAAATAAAACCTTAGAAGGCCTAGAGGTGAGGAGAAACCCTAGTAATCAAGAGTCGAACCCAAGCCATCCATATCTCAAACCCTACTCGAACCAGCACCTAAGTAAGTAACATCTCCCTTTTCATTTTTTTTATTTATTTACTTTATATAGCTCTAAAAATATTACTACATAACTATTAATAACAAACAAGATCAAAAATATTAAGTTTTCTTTTTCCTTTTTCTTGTCTGATCGAATCAGTAACTCAAACACACCCTAATTATTTGAAATATTGTAAGAACAAATCAATAGCGTATAAAACATGTTAAGTAAAGTTAAGATCATGAAAACATATGATACAAACTAGATACAAACGTCTAAAAATCAAAAACCCAATCGGGTTTCATTTTCTGTCGAGCTAGAAATAGCCCACAAGCTCGACTTTTGACTTGAAAATCGACCACTAAAATATCTTCATAAAATCTGAAACTTGGTAGACTTAAAGAGCACGTAGCAAACTAATGATAGGAAAAAGAATCATGAGAAATGGTTAAGTATTCATCGAATTATCGAGCCCTACTTTTCTGCTTTTATCGCTAAAACTAGAACAAGGATTTCCAGTTATATATTTTTAGTTTTATGCGACCAACTGCCCAACTTTCGACCTGTTTTTAGAACCTTAGATCAACTTTATAAATTCTAATTTTTGGTATGTTTAGAGTCCACCTAGCTAACAAAATTGTTGGGGTCGATAATCACTCTTTATCACACAATATTTGCAAGTTAAACACAAGAGATGAGATGGGACAAAGTGAAAATGTCTGATCGTATGAAATGAGATAGATATGGAAGTTAAAGCTTCATATATTAAACACACACATACACACTGTGAACCACTTCTCAAATGAGAAGTATTTGAGCTTTAAATACTACAAGGCTATTTCCCTAATGGGCCTTGTGTGGGCTTCGTGGGCTTTAGAGCTTGGATTGGGCTTTTACCAATACTTAAGCTAACATAAGCCCACTTTATACAAAGTTCTTAACTAAGTGAATGACCATCATTTTAAATTATAAAAACTAAAGCTAACAATCTCCCCCTAAGGGATGGTCATTCAAAAGATGCACTACGTGATTATATCTTTATACTTCAGCATCTTGAACTTTGTGATTCTTTGTTCCTTCATGCATTGTGATCTTCATCATATCGTCTTTTGGATTGTTCTTTGCCTTGATCAACATCTTCATGTATTCACAGCGTCTTTTCTTCTAATGTAGATGTTGAGACATACGATGATCGATGAACTTTCTTCAGTACCTGCATAAAACTGTTAGCAATAAATAGTCCAGCTCTTCTAGGTTCAGATCTCATTATGACACTTACAACTTATGTCCTTTTTGGCGAACACAAGTATATTTTGTTGGAAGTGTTTCTAAGAGATCTTTGATGAATCTCATGGCTCTAGACTCATTTATGTGCGTTTTGGTTTTAGATGTCGGAGGCGTGGAGCAGAGTGCCAACTTTTCAATATCAACTCATCTCGGAGTGAGAGGTCGATAGATTATGCATTAATCTCCGTGAGAAATGAAACAAATATCTTTTAAGAGATATCTGAGTGGCTAGGAGGGGTTTGTGCACCGCGTCACTGGGTCCATGACGTCTTGTCTTCAATATCAGTATCACCTTAGTGAGTACCGATAGCATATGTATTGACCCGGTATCTTTCTTAAGATTTCATGGAGGGCTATTTCTTTTCACCCTATCATTAAACTTTTCTTTTTCATTCTTCAACCCCTTCTTTCCCCTTTCTCATTTTGCTCCTTTTTCAATCATACCTAAGGACTTCTAATTCTAATCTATTGGAATTTTCCTTGGGTAGATCCCTCCGGTTCTGGCAGATCATTAGACATTACCTAACCATAATCACCTTATTACTCCATGATTATCCTAGATTTGTTGATCGCATGCCATAAAACCATTTTGTGAAAAATCTCTCAAAGCGTTTATGTATGAAACACATTTTTGGTTAACACTTCAAGAGTTTTGCATTTTCTGAAATACTCCCCCTTCACATGTGCTCATGCATTTTGAAATAAATTGCACATGATGTGGAGTTCGCACATTTGAAATGATCAATTTTCAATGAACATGACCTTCGCGAGACACGCTTACATCACTAGTTAGACTAGCTTGAAATTATTACCCGTCCCGGTCATATTCAATGATCATCTCTCGAATTGGTACATTCTACTCAGACAAGTCCTTTGCGAGACACGTTTACATCAATGGGTAACCATCTTGAAATTATTACCCGTCCTGGACTAGTCTTTTCGATTACTGACATTTAAGATTCGTCAATTCGATGGTATTTTCTGAGTCTTTCTGATGATTTGAGATTCGAACCATGATCACATTTTAATCACATTTCTCCCCCTCAAAAATAGCATTTCAGTGGTATTTTTGATACCATTTGATTAAAATCATTGTTTTTAGAAAGCTAAATAGGGAGAAACTGATATGCATGAACTTTTTGGAACAAGATTTTTTATGAAATACTCCCCCTCAAAACTTGCATTGGATGTAACATTTAGTAAATTTGGAGCAAGTGGGAGTAACGATTTGAAAAATCTTAAGCAAAATTTTTGAAAAGATTTGAAAAACCTTTTGAAGAAAATTTGAATAAAATTTTGCTTAAGATTAAGAAGTTTGGTTTGATAAACTTTGCATGAAAACTTCTTATCTTTTAGGATTGTTGCAATAAAGTGTACAACAGGGTCCTTTCTTTGAAAAACGGGTTATACACTGTTATGTGTGCATAAGCCAAAACGTTGAAGCTCGGGTTGTAAGCTGAAATACTTACAAGCCATTGATTTTTTTAGGATAAGCGCTCGAAATTTTTTGATGAAGCACTTTCCTTTCTTTGAAGATCGGGTCCTGAACTGATGTGTTCAGAAGCCATTAATGAAGCGCGGGTTTTGAATTGAAGTGAACAAAAGCCATTTTGACCAGATTAGACAACAACTTTTGGAACCCATTTGAGCACTGCGCCAATGGGTTTAGCATGTTTTGCAATCCATTTGTAAGTTGTATCAATCTGATTCAAAGACATTGAATTCCAACGAGGACTGAAAACTGGTTTTTCATTTGGAAATAACACTCGCGGAATCAACGGAGATTTAAAAAACTTTTTCAAAGCAGAGTCCTTGTGTTGCAGCGGAAGTTTTTCAGAGTTAGAAGGACTTTGCTTTGGTCTCCACACTTGCCTTACCCGTGTAAAGCTAGATTGTGGAGTTTGAAATCTTGAAGTCTCTTCATGAGACATGTTTGACCTTGAAAGCTTTGTAGGAGTAGGTGTTTCAGAAAATCTTGGTTTCTTTGTAAACTTCCTTCCTTTTTGTAAAGAATAGGTAGTAAACTGGGAAACCTTTTTCGAAAATGGTTTTGAAGATTCACCCGTGTAAACCTTCTTCAAAACACTACCCTCTTTGGGAAACTTGGTTGAAACAGGAGATTTTCCTTTTGAACGGTTAAGATCATCAAACTTTGTTTTCAAGGCATTGTATGATGATCGCAAATCACTGTATTCTTTTTGAAGAAGATCTTGAGATGCCAATTTAGACTCCAAAGAAGCAATTTGTTTCAAAAAATGATCTTTTTCAGCTTTTGAATCATCTATTTTACGAGCCAATTTTCGTTCGAAAACAATATTTTCTTTTTCAAGTTTTTCAAAATATGTTTCGAATTTGTTTGTTTTGTTGAAAAGATCAGTTTTGGCATCCTCAAGATCATTTGTGCGTTGAGCTAAAAGCGTTTCAAGCTCAAGCACTTTTGTTTGAAACACATGATTTGCATTGTCTGTTTCAAAATCTGAAGAAGTAGAATCGAACAGAGGATTTGGATAGGAAACTTTTGTAACTTGAGGCTTCAATACTTCAGACTCCTTATGTTTCGTGTTTGATTTTTGATTCAGAACACGTGAACGCTTGATTGAATTAAACAGGTTTTTGTAAGTCTTTTTCAAATGCTCATTTTCTTTTTGTAATGATGCCACAGCATGTTCCAATTCAATATTTTTCGTATCAAGTTCATCCAAATCAAACTTGATATTGGCATCATCACAATTTTCTTCAAAAATCTTTTCCTTTTCTTTGAGCACTGTTGTCAAAGGGTTTTTAGAAGAAGCAATTCTTTTTGATAATTCTTCTTTGACTTCAGCTACTTCTTTTGAAAGTTCGGTGATTTTCCTTTTGAAACAAAGATTCTCAGATTTCAAAAAATATGTATGATCAGAATCCACATTCTCATGCTCAAGGCTGACAGACACCGATTTGAATGACTCAATTTGATTTGTGAAAAATTCTTTTTGAATATCAAGATTTAAGCATTTTACATCAAATTCATCTTCAAGAGAATAGATGTACTTTAAATCTTCTCTCATTTCAGTGACAAGAAATTTTTCAAAATGTTCAAAACTGAAATTGATATTTTTCACAAGAGGTTCAATCTCATCTTTTAAATACTTACAGACTTCCCTTTTTAGCCAAGCGTCTGATGACATGAGACGACGGTAGTCACTCTCGTTGTATTGTTGTTTTGACCAAATGACCTTTAACGTGTGGTCAATGTGATATTTAAGATTACAAAACTGTTTCCTTGCTTTATTTTGCCATAAATTAGCATCATAAGTAGCAAGTTGAACTTCTTTGAAAAATCTTTTCACATTTGTTTCTTTTCTTTTTAAAGGTGGTTTTGGTATTTCTGACAATTGTATACAACCATACACAAAGCCTTGGTACGAGAGTGGGCTTTTTCCTTTTTTGGCTTTTAAGCGTTTTTCCTCTGCCAATTTTTCATCTTCTTCTGATATGAACAGAGCATCAGGCGGCAAAAATTTATGTTCCACCTGATCTGTATTTTCAAAACCAATTCCTGATTTTCCTTATGAACTTTCTCAGCTTTAGGAATCATCATTTGAAGAGTTTGAGCACTTTGGTCTGTTTTTCGAAGTTTTTCTTCAAGATTGTTTGAACGTTTTAAAACCTCTTGATTTTCATTTTCAAGTTTTGTATTAACAATCTTAAGATTTGAAGTGTTTTCCTGAAGCATTGAGTACCTCATTTTTAGTTCAACATTCTCTTTTAAAAGCTCTTGGACCTTTCTGTTAGCGGGGCCCAAATTTCTATCCACATATTTCTGACCTTGAGATTTAAGGTTTGAGATTTCAGTGTCTTTGCTTTTTGTTAATTTTTCAAGCTCTTTGGACAATAAGATGTTTGTTTGCTTAGTTTTGCGATTGTCCTCTTTGTACTTTTCAAGTTCATGTTTGAAATTATGGATTAAAGAAGCAAATATGGCATGATCTTGATCATTAGAAGATCCATCCTGGGCAGGCTCACCTCCATTAGGATCCATATCTGGGGTTGTAGGAGTGATATTACTATCAACCTGTTCCACCACATATGTGTCACTGATGGACTCAGAATGCGCAGGATGTGTCTTGTCATAAGCAAACACATTATCGAACAAAACAACATTATCATTATCATGTGAATGTTGTACCGTAGCCAAAATTGCTATGTCAGATGAGGATCTGATATGGTCAGCTTCAGTATCCCAAACAGCTTCATTCCTGTGTGTACTATCAGCATCCGAATCATTCCTTGGAGTGCTGCTTTCAACATGCTGTTCTGAATATGTGTCTGTTTCCGTGAGGACCAAGCTAGCATCAGATGATGTACCCTCATCGACATTTTCTTCTTCTTTGTTTGCCTCTTTCTCATTCACCTCTGTTTCCTTTAAAAGCATTTCTCTTACAGTTTGCTCCCTTTCCCGTTCAATCACTTTCTTCTCATTCAGCATCTCTTTCAGATGAAGTGATCTTGAAGTAAGCACCAATTCCAGTGTTCTCATATGACCAAACAACTGAAGTCTAAACGTTTCCACGTCTACGTGACACATTTACTCCATACTTCTCTTGTTGATTCATAATCTGGAGAATTTTTGATTCTAAAGTCGAGAAACCATTTAAGCTGCGTCTGGAGTGCTTGAAAGGCTTCAATGCAATCACTTCCCTGTTCAATTTGGTTCTCAATTTGAGATATGTTGTGCAGGAGTTTCTCTCTGAATTCTTCAAAATTCATTTCAGATCCGAAGAGTCTTCCAGAAATTCGATTGAATAAATATGGACTCAACATTGGTGACCTTGCATTAGAGATTGTCACACATTGACTCTTAACTCCTTGAAGGTGCATTAGGCAACGTTCCTTCGTGACATTTTGCACAACTGGAGACATCTGTCCCGCTTGAGAACTTGATTCCATTTGCTTGCGGTGTGATAAAGTTGATTCAGGATCTTTGCAACGAAATAGGAGTTGAGGTTGTTGATGGTTAAGCTTGGTTGTTGATGTGAGGTTTTGGTTTGTTGATGATCGTCGAAGTTGTAACAAATTAAATAACGTTACGAAACTTGATTCAAGTATAATTAAGACAAAGTCAAAAGTTTACAGTTTCGACAAAAAGTTATGTAAATTACAATTTAGATAAACTCGACAATTTCTATAGAAATTTCAATTTGACCAAAATTTATACAAATTATGGCTAAATATCAATTTAGATAGAAATATATCTAATTTATATAAATCGGTAATTTATATAAAATCTAACACTTTTATACAAAAGGTTAGATAACCGTTTGTCGAAGTATTTTACACTCTTATACAAGAGTAAAAATACCGAGTTCACTTTCGAGTTGACGAAATTACGTTCGAATCAAATCCTTGAAAGTTATCTAACTTTGAAGTCTTTTAATCACAATTGCGAGGGCCAAAAGTGTCAAATCCGAAAGATCTTCTATTGCAGCTGAAAGTACAAGGACTAAAGTTGCCAATTCCGAAAATTGCACCAATTGCGAGACAAAACTTGAATTGCGAGACCAATTCCGAAAGAACAGCACCAATTGCGAAACTTAGCTTGAATTGCGAGACACAATTGCGAGATAGCCTCTGAAATGCGAAAGAGCACTCAATTGCGATAAAAAGTTGAATTGCGAGACAATCAGGCAATTGCGATAGAGGTTGAATTGCGAGACCAGTCCTGAATTGCGATAGAAGTTGCCAATTGCGACAGAAGCAGTAGAAATTGCGAGAGAGCAATTCCGAGAGCAGCAGTAATTCCGATAAGCAGCAGTAATTCCGAGAGATATTGCAATTGCGAGAAACTTTAACTTTTTGCCACTTTTGTTGACTTTTTAGTACAATGCCCACGTGAAGCCTTATTTCAAGGACATCTCTGACCACTTTTCACCTACTTGCACACTTGCCTTACAACTTTTACCAACTAAACCAATAATATCAAAGATCTTCCAATTAAAATATTCAAAAAACACAACAACTAAATCTTTCTTGAAAATGCTCGATCTGTGAACCAAGAACAAAACACCAAAGATTGATCTTGCACACCAAGATATACAGCCAAGTCGATTTAACCCAAAATAACCATAAACTTAGCACATGATTTTTGTATGAGTCGAAAAGAAATATAAAACACAAATTGTAACTTTTCTATATGAAGAAAAATAACAATGGATGTTTTAGTTTCTAAGATCAAACAAAAAAATACTCCTTTTTGTTCTTGAGACTTGCGTACAGTAGCCAAAAGAGCACAAAAGACCACGTTTTTAAGAGATAAAAAACGCAACACAAGTGTATTTTTCAACAAGATTCGAACACAAGAACTTCCTACCTCGTTGACCGGCTGTTGATACCACTTGTTGTAGTCGATAATCACTCTTTATCACACTTAGATATGCTTTGTTATGCACAAGAGATGAGATGGGACAAAGTGTAAATGTTGGATCGTATGAAATGAGATAGATATGGAAGTTAAAGCTTCATATATTAAACACACACATACACACTGTGAACCACTTCTCAAATGAGAAGTATTTGAGCTTTAAATACTTCAAGGCTATTTCCCTAATGGGCCTTGTGTGGGCTTCGTGGGCTTTAGAGCTTGGATTGGGCTTTTACCAATACTTAAGCTAACATAAGCCCACTTTATACAAAGTTCTTAACTAAGTGAATGACCATCACTTTAAATTATAAAAACTAAAGCTAAAAAAAATATAGGAAAAAGAATTTCGAAATATGATTGAGTTTTCGTCAAGATATCGAGCCCTAAAAATCTGATTTTATTGCTAGAAGTAGAAACTTAAATTGTCAGTTATTTTTTTTATTTTTTTTTTCAGTTTTCATACCAACAGCCTAACTTTAGACATATCATTCGATCCCTATATGATCTTTAAAAATTCCAACTTTTCGACCTATTAGAGTTCATATAGCCAAGTTATCTTAGAAAGAATAATTTCGTAAATTGATCGAGCAAATTAAAAGTTATTTATGTTCAAAGATTGCTCGATCGCTAGCCTCAAAACAAATTTCCAGATTCTTACTAAAACTTGTTCGATCACTGACTTTTGAAATATGTAAAACCCCAAAATTTATATAATCCGAAACGACAAAAATGCCCTCAAATTGAAAATTTTAAGAACTTATGAAATATATAAGTAACTTCAATTGAACTTAACCTAAATTACAAAACAAATTAAGTTAATAAAAACTATACATTATGTAAATAATATGTACAAATAAAATCCCTATATCTTGCACTAATTTATTTGATCCATTTGATGTGTTTTACACACAAAACTTTCGGCCCGAAACCAAGAGATAAGCATGCACTCATTGGCCCATAATTAAGAGTGATCCATTCCCTAAATATCCTAAATCAATTATACGGTCCTCTCATTCCCCCATAACACCGAAATAACCAAACCCTAAACTCCCTCCTATTTCATTCAAATCGGCAGCCAAGAAAGAAAAAAAAAAAAAAAAAAAAAAAAAAAAAAAAAAAAAAAAAAAAAAAAAGGAGAAAAACCCTAAACTCTTTTGTGTCATTCGGTCCAAAGAAGAAGAAGGAGAGTTGTCTTGATCTTGTTCTTATTCATGTTTCATTCTTCACAAGGTAACCATGTAATAATAATCTTAATCCATTCGAATTTATGATCAAAAACTAAGCAAACCATGTGTTCTTGTTGCTTGTTGCTGCCGTACGAACAAAAGAAGAAGGAAGAGGCTTTTGTGATAACTTGATCTCATGTTGTGTTCTTGTCATTCGTGCGATCTTCAAGGGTATTGTATCGTCTCTCCTTGCTCAATCCTCATCACATTCTTGTTCTTGTTTGTTGAAGTATATGAAAACATTCACATAAAATCATAAGTATCCAACATAAATAATGAAACCCTAAAATCTTATGTGAATCGGACCAGGAGCATATGTGTTGAAAATCATTCGATTTGATTATGTTAAGACTTGTGATAATCGACCTAAATATGTATTGGATCAACCTATAATCACTATTTGTTAAGAATTAATGAAATAAAATGATAAAACCCTAAGTTACATATGAATCTGTGAAGAACTGCTACTGATCCGGAATTTTGTTCGACTTTAACCGGATGTAACTAAATGATGTGAACGTATATTTTGGTGTTTTAAGAGTCTAAAACTAAGTTAAATGAAATGGCTACCTGGGAAAATTTAGTTTGTAATTTTTGGAGGAATGGAAGGTTAGCTTTTGATTTTTGGAAAATTATGTGTCTGATCGAATTTGTGAGTCTGGAAAATCAGTCCGGGTTTTTGAATTTTAATTTCCAAACCGTGTTGAATTAGGAGGTTTCCTTTGAACTGGGTAATCTATAGGATGTCTATTACTTTCTGGAATTTTTGTAGATTTTTTTGAATTTTTCTTAAAAGGTTTCTAATTAATAACTTTTTGTATAGTAAAATTAATCAAAAATCTGGATGAATTGGTTTAAGTGAATTTTAATCCATAGTTATGCTACTTAATAAAATCTGAAAAAATTTGATAAAACACTTAAGACATTTGAGAATCTCTGGGAATTTTTGGGAATTTTATTACTGAGTTCTTATACGGTTTACAATTTATTGAAAACCTAACAATTTCGTATATAAAACTGTGGGAAATTATGAAAAGGTTAAAAAGGAAATTAAAAGGTGTTTTGTGTTTATTTTATAAACTAAAGGGTTTAAATTGTTAATTGCCAAAACTGAAGGACCTAACTTGTGAACACCTGTAACTTATAGTAATTACACTTTACACCCTAAATTTATGAGAATTACATATTAATCCCTAAACTTGTGATAATTACGTAATAAACCCTAAAATCATGGAAACTACTTTATGAACTCTAAATTTTTGTAAAGGGCATTAGGAATCTTAACCTACTAACATGGTCATCTTTAATACTTTAAGTTGATAAACGGTAATGATAATGACTAAAGTTACTGAATATGTAAAGTTACCTAAGATGGAGAGAAACTAAAATGAAACCTTATGATTTAGAAACTATGAAACTATGAAATCATAAAGGTATGAAACTTATAAGTACACTTATAATTCATGTAGATTCGCTGAGGCGGGAGTAATCCGGTGTCCTGTGATCTATCTTTGGTTTGTTTTGCTATCAAATAAGGTACAGATATTCTGCTCTTCTTGTAAGGAGCCTTCGTTTCTCTTAATTCCTGATTTTGATTCATTTAGGATTCCCTAAGCCACTGCTATGTTCCCTTGTTCTGTGAACCTTGCTTTTGTTCCCGTGTATTGTGAACCCTTGATAAGATTCCCTTGACTTGAACCTTTACTTGAAACCTTGCCTCGAACCCTGTTACGTTTCCTTGATACTTGACATGACCTGTTCATAACCTGGTTACCTGAATATTTAGGACTCTGGGATACTTAAAGGTTCATAGGATTTTATAACTACTTTTCTAAATTACACATGAAGAGGTTTTGAGAATTTCTTTTAAAGACTTTCATTAAGAAAACTGATTTAAAAACCACTTTATTTTAAAACCATTTTAAAAGGATTACTTTTAATAAATTGACACGAACCTTCTGGTATTTGACCTTTCCGTTTTTGACTTCCTGATAGTGAACCCCTGCATTGATCTCCTGTCTTGAACCCTGATATGAACCCTGATATGAAATCTGATATGAAATTTGACACTTGATACCTGGTACTTGACACCTGAAGCTTGATACTTGACCTTGACCCACAGTTTGAGACTACGAGCCACCCACTAGGCATGAGGGTTTCATGTCCATGTCATTGATGCACCGGTGGCATGACTCTAGGGCAGGAGAGTGATGACCTGTCCCGTCCCAGACCTGTTACTGATTTACTTGTTACGTAGAGGAAGACCCTGTGGCCTACTGGGGCGTATGGATGCATCCTAGACCTGACCTGATTTGTTTGTATTACTTGTATTATCTGGTGACTGATGAGTGTGTGCGATACACATCTTTCACAATCCTGGGAGCTCATGACTCCAACCCCTGGAGGTATCCCCTCACCCTGTACCTGGTATGCTGAGGTCACCCCTCCATATACCTTGATATGTGATTTGATTTGATATGTACTGTTTCTGGGCTCGTAGAGGATTTCTGTTTTCCTGAATCCTTGTAACCTTATGACCTGACACTTGACCTAACATTTGACCTGACTTGATTTGACTTGGGTTGTGGTGGATTACTGTTTATGTTACCCTATGACTTGATACTGGACTTGACCTGATTCGACTTGGGCTGGTGGTGGGTTATGGTTTCCTTTACACTGAGCCATTGTAACCATTTCTTGATAACCTTTTCCATTGTCCTTTCTACTCCTGTTACACTTTGTGCCATTTCATTATTTCACCATCCCTTATTACTGCTTTGCATCGTTATATCTGTTCACTGAGCTCTCGTAGCTCAGCCGCATTTCTTTTCCTGCGGCAGGTTTTTAGTTTGGAAGCTGGGTATGAGTGGAGAGCACCATTGGATTTGAAGACCTTAATAGCTATTGAAGATGACTAGAAGATCATTTATTTAGACTTAGAGACTTTGTATTGTAACCTTGTAGTTTTGTACTTTCTTTGTAACCATTGAATTCTATTGTATTATTAATGTCAAATGCTTGTGTTTGTACTGATATGCCACCGTTGTTGTGACACCTTTGCCCTTGTCGGGTTGGGGTGTTACAATTATGGTATCAGAGCGACAGGCTGCGACTTGTAATACATTTACCCTTGACCTGTGAAGTTTGGACCATTAGGTTTCCACTGTAGGCGCTCATAAGATAACCTGTAAGAATTCGCCTTAGGACTTCCCTATAGGAACTTAAGTTCTGACCAGTGAGGAATGGGTAGATTATAAGCCTTTTGTTTAAGTATCATTGCTTCCGCATCACTCTGATTCGTGCCTTGCTTTTGGTTAAAGCCTCTTGAAATCCCTCTTGGAAATTGAAAGCTTATGCCTTGCACCACCTAAGTTTTGAAACCTAAATAAATCTTGAAGCCATCGAAAATTTCATAGTAATTGCCTGACACTATTTGATCCTTACCTTCAGATTCCGACTCTGACCTCTGATCTTTTGTTAATCATTTCGATGCCTCTTGGGCATTTTGAGAATCTCCATGGCGAGTAGTTTGTTTTCCCCTCTTGATTATGACATTTGATTTTGTTGACCTCCGAGACTATAGAAGTACTAGGTGGATTAAGATAGGTTGTTTTGCTTACGACTCGAGATAAAGTATGATCATCATGAAGGCATATTTATGTGGTGCTAGTATTATGACATCTGGCCAACGTGAAAATACTTACACCATATAACGTGCCCTCATTGTGGCCATAGGATATCTTGGGAAGTACCTATGAAGTTTAGAATTTGATCTTCGTTGGATTATCCGTGATTAGTGAGATTTTAGGTTCATTCTACCTATGCGTATACCGTGCCTTTGTTCATTAGATATCTCGATGAGTTTGGACTCTTGTTTTGCATTCCGTTGACCCTAGTTATAAATCTTGAACTCTTTGTAGAGCTCTCTATTGTTGAAACAGTTAATTTGATTTGAAATCTTGTTCGTATTCCATATGAGCTTTCTAGAAGATTCACCTATCATTCATTATGTGTTGCATTGACTTTTGATCCGATTCAATCTGATTTATCTCATTCTGCGAAATTTGAACCCACCTTGTTTTGAATGGGTCATGAGAAACCATTTGGTTTGAAGATCCTTTTGAAAGAACTTTCCCAGGCGTGAACATGTTTGTGACGATCTTTTGCGATTTGTTACGACTTCGTCTAACTTTGCGACTTCAATTTTCGAGGACGAAAATTTTTTTTTAGAGGGGAAGAGTTGTAAAACCCCAAAATTTATATAATCCGAAACGACAAAAATGCCCTCAAATTGAAAATTTTAAGAACTTATGAAATATATAAGTAACTTCAATTGAACTTAACCTAAGTTACAAAACAAATTAAGTTAATAAAAACTATACATTATGTAAATAATATGTACAAATAAAATCCCTATATCTTGCACTAATTTATTTGATCCATTTGATGTGTTTTACACACAAAACTTTCGGCCCGAAACCAAGAGATAAGCATGCACTCATTGGCCCATAATTAAGAGTGATCCATTCCCTAAATATCCTAAATCAATTATACGGTCCTCTCATTCCCCCATAACACCGAAATTACCAAACCCTAAACTCCCTCCTATCTCATTCAAATCGGCAGCCAAGAAAAAAAAAAGAGAGAAAAACCCTAAACTCTTTTGTGTCATTCGGTCCAAAGAAGAAGAAGGAGAGTTGTCTTGATCTTGTTCTTATTCATGTTTCATTCTTCACAAGGTAACCATGTAATAATAATCTTAATCCATTCGAATTTATGATCAAAAACTAAGCAAACCATGTGTTCTTTTTGCTTGTTGCTGCCGTACGAACAAAAGAAGAAGGAAGAGGCTTTTGTGATAACTTGATCTCGTGTTGTGTTCTTGTCATTCGTGCGATCTTCAAGGGTATTGTATCGTCTCTCCTTACTCAATCCTCGTCACATTCTTGTTCTTGTTTGTTGAAGTATATGAAAACATTCACATAAAATCATAAGTATCCAACATAAATAATGAAACCCTAAAATCTTATGTGAATCGGACCAGGAGCATATGTGTTGAAATCATTCGATTTGATTATGTTAAGACTTGTGATAATCGACCTAAATATGTATTGGATCAACCTATAATCACTATTTGTTAAGAATTAATGAAATAAAATGATAAAACCCTAAGTTACATATGAATCTGTGAAGAACTGCTACTGATCCGGAATTTTGTTCGACTTTAACCGGATGTAACTAAATGATGTGAACGTATATTTTGGTGTTTTAAGAGTCTAAAACTAAGTTAAATGAAATGGCTACCTGGGAAAATTTAGTTTGTAATTTTTGGAGGAATGGAAGGTTACCTTTTGATTTTTGGAAAATTATGTGTCTGATCGAATTTGTGAGTCTGGAAAATCAGTCCGGGTTTTTGAATTTTAATTTCCAAACCGTGTCGAATTAGGAGGTGTCCTTTGAACTGGGTAATCTTTAGGATGTCTATTACTTCTTGGAATTTTTGTAGATTTTTTTGAATTTTTCTTAAAATGTTTCTAATTAATAACTTTTCGTATAGTAAAATTAATCAAAAATCTGGACGAGTTGGTTTAAGTGAATTTTAATCCATAGTTATGCTACTTAATAAAATCTGGAAAAATTTGATAAAACACTTAAGACATTTGAGAATCTCTGGGAATTTTTGGGAATTTTATTACTGAGTTCTTATACGGTTTACAATTTATTGAAAACCTAACAATTTCGTATATAAAACTGTGGGAAATTATGAAAAGGTTAAAAAGGAAATTAAAAGGTGTTTTGTGTTTATTTTATAAACTAAAGGGTTTAAATTGTTAATTGCCAAAACTAAAGGACCTAACTTGTGAACACCTGTAACTTATAGTAATTACACTTTACACCCTAAATTTATGAGAATTACATATTAATCCCTAAACTTGTGATAATTACGTAATAAACCCTAAAATCATGGAAACTACTTTATGAACTCTAAATTTTTGTAAAGGGCATTAGGAATCTTAACCTACTAACATGGTCATCTTTAATACTTTAAGTTGATAAACGGGAATGATAATGACTAAAGTTACTGAATATGTAAAGTTACCTAAGATGGAGAGAAACTAAAATGAAACCTTATGATTTAGAAACTATGAAACTATGAAATCATAAAGCTATGAAACTTATAAGTACACTTATAATTCGTGTAGATTCGCTGAGGCGGGAGTAATCCGGTGTCCTGTGATCTATCTTTGGTTTGTTTTGCTATCAAATAAGGTACAGATATTCTGCTCTTCTTGTAAGGAGCCTTCGTTTCTCTTAATTCCTGATTTTGATTCATTTAGGATTCCCTAAGCCACTGCTATGTTTCCTTGTTCTGTGAACCTTGCTTTTGTTCCCGTGTATTGTGAACCCTTGATAAGATTCCCTTGACTTGAACCTTTACTTGAAACCTTGCCTCGAACCCTGTTACGTTTCCTTGATACTTGACATGACCTGTTCATAACCTGGTTACCTGAATATTTAGGACCCTGGGATACTTAAAGGTTCATAGGATTTTATAACTACTTTTCTAAATTACACATGAAGAGGTTTTGAGAATTTCTTTTAAAGACTTTCATTAAGAAAACTGATTTAAAAACCACTTTATTTTAAAACCATTTTAAAAGGATTACTTTTAATAAATTGACACGAACCTTCTGGTATTTGACCTTTCCGTTTTTGACTTCCTGATAGTGAACCCCTGCATTGATCTCCTGTCTTGAACCCTGATATGAACCCTGATATGAAATCTGATATGAAATTTGACACTTGATACCTGATACTTGACACCTGAAGCTTGATACTTAACCTTGACCCACAGTTTGAGACTACGAGCCACCCACTAGGCATGAGGGTTTCATGTCCATGTCATTGATGCACCGGTGGCATGACTCTAGGGCAGGAGAGTGATGACCTGTCCCGTCCCAGACCTGTTACTGATTTACTTGTTACGTAGAGGAAGACCCTGTGGCCTACTGGGGCGTATGGATGCATCCTAGACCTGACCTGATTTGTTTGTATTACTTGTATTATCTGGTGACTGATGAGTGTGTGCGATACACATCTTTCACAATCCTGGGAGCTCATGACTCCAACCCCTGGAGGTATCCCCTCACCCTGTACCTGGTATGCTGAGGTCACCCCTCCATATACCCTGATATGTGATTTGATTTGATATGTACTGTTTCTGGGCTCGTAGAGGATTTCTGTTTTCCTGAATCCTTGTAACCTTATGACCTGACACTTGACCTAACATTTGACCTGACTTGATTTGACTTGGGTTGTGGTGGATTACTGTTTATGTTACCCTATGACTTGATACTGGACTTGACCTGATTCGACTTGGGCTGGTGGTGGGTTATGGTTTCTTTACACTGAGCCATTGTAACCATTTCTTGATAACCTTTTCCATTGTCCTTTCTACTCCTGTTACACTTTGTGCCATTTCATTATTTCACCATCCCTTATTACTGCTTTGCATCGTTATATCTGTTCACTGAGCTCTCGTAGCTCAGCCGCATTTCTTTTCCTGCGGCAGGTTTTTAGTTTGGAAGCTGGGTATGAGTGGAGAGCACCATTGGATTTGAAGACCTTAATAGCTATTGAAGATGACTAGAAGATCCTTTATTTAGATTTAGAGACTTTGTATTGTAACCTTGTAGTTTTGTACTTTCTTTGTAACCGTTGAATTCTATTGTATTATTAATATCAAATGCTTGTGTTTGTTCTGATATGCCACCGTTGTTGTGACACCTTTGCCCTTGTCGGGTTGGGGTGTTACAAAATATTTCTCGATCCTCAAATGACTTTCATAAATTACGAAATTTAATATGTTATAAGACGGCCTAGCTAACTTTTCATAGAAACAAAGAGCTCATAAAATGATCTAGTATTCGTTAAGTTATTTAGTTTCAAAACTCTAGCCAAAGTCACCTATTTCATGTGTATCATTTTTAATTACTAAGAGTTTTATATGCTGATTTTATAAATAATTTAAATCAAGGGTCATTTTTGTCAATAACAAATACGAAGGGTAGAAAATGTCATTTTTGAAACTAAAGGGTAAAACCGTCATTTTCCAAAAGTTCAGGGTATAAATTGTCATTTGACCAAACCTTAGGGATAAAAGTGTAACTTTTCATAACTACTATTTTTATTCTATTTCTCGATCTATTAGAAAGTATATCAACATAATACGTTTATTTCGATGACAAACGAATGCAAGATATATATAAAACAAACAAACGAACGAAAGATATATTTAACGAACGAATGAACAGGAACATAAGAACAAATAATAAGATAAAATCTTATTTTTAAAGAGACTTCATGTTGTCTCATTCCAATATTTAATCAACAACCAAACAACGAAACGAACATTGGAAACTTATAATCAGAAAACGATTACTGAAAACTTGACATACCAACCCAGGTTGCGAGCCGGAGACGTTTATCAACTTTCTTTCATTTTGTTTTTCATCCAGATTGCCAAGGTGAGTTCATAGTCCCACTTTTTACTACGTTTTTCCAAACTTGTGGGAAGATACATGCTATTAAACCGAACACAAGTATTTTCTGAACGTTTTCCTGATTTATATTGCATAAGTTTGATATTGTCAAAAAGACCCCTATATCATGGACCTCTAATCACTTGCGGGTGAGCGCGAATATAATGGATAGATCTATTGGGTTTGACAGCCCCTTTGTGTTACCGTAACGTAACCAAATGCATTTTATTTGAGTTAAATAAAGAGACTGACAATCTCCTACTCGGGGGCAAGGTTACCTACATTTAATTATGGGGTAATTTATATCTCATAGCTTATAACTATGAAGATAACCTGTTAACGTTTTGCGTGCCATGAGACTTAGAGCAATATATAATGAACTATGATATTACTGATTACTCTTTACTTAGCTTGTGTTCAAACTGATTATAACTGAAAACACTATGGATTCACTCAACCTTTGTGTTGACTTTTTAAGCATGTTTATCTCAGGTAACTAGAAGTATGATTCGGCACGGAGTGGCTGTGGACTTTCTTTTTATAACAAGAGTGTCCACTTTGTTATCATTCAAGGAATAATGTATTTTATAACATATTTTGAAACTTCCCTCTGGGACCTATCCTATGTACTCTGATATTTACAAATGAATGATAACAATTTTATTTAAAACGTCTCTTTTCGAGTCGTTTTCTATCTCCATGACTGTGAACCATGAAGTAACACCCCCAAACTTATATTCCGCTGCGTATATCGAAAAACAGGGGTGTTACAATTGGGGACTGAAAAAAGATTGAAATACATACGGAATTACAGTAGAAAACTGAGAAAAGAAAAAACAATTGAAAAAATGAAAAAAGATGTTACGAGAATCGAAACCTGATGGACTTGTTAAATTGTCTCCCGTCTTATCCGCTGACTTTGTTTTGTGTTAAGGTTTGTTAATCTTTACTCGTTAACTTAAGGGCAAAAAAAAAAAAAAGAAAAAAAACCTTTTGTATTCGGTACCGAATCGGGATTTTCCGAATTAGTCCCGTACCATTTTTGAAAGGTACCAATTTTTTTCTCCTTATTTCGTAATACCGGTACCGTACCATATATCAGGAATCGGTACCATTTCGATACGGTACCGGTACGATTCCGGTTCGATTCCAAGATTCAATTCGAAATGCTCATCCCTGATTAAGAATTTAAGAAGCAAATATATAAATACTGGGCCTTTCATTAACTTTTGTGAAACGCCCACTCTATGACTTTCAATCACTCTTCTAACACCTATCACTCAAATCAATTATTTCTTTAAATCCATTCCTTTATATCTAAACTTTCAAAACAAACACACCTTAAACCATTCAACTGTGAATTCCCTTCAAACTATTCAAATATCTGATGGACACAAGTGCACCCACTCACAGCTCAACTAGCAACCACCACAACATAACCCACAGTTTTATTAAACCACAAAAAAAACGACGTCGTTTAGCACTGTTTCATTTTCCCGCCAAAATCCTTCCCGCCAAATTACCAGTTGCTGGGTTAGCCTGCTTTGTGCCCAGTTGCTGGGTTAGCCTGTTTTGTGTGTCCAGCCCATCCATAGTATACGTACAGACACATGCAAATTACAAATAGAATTATACACATGCAAATACAAATAATACAAATACAAATACAATCTCCTTTTTCTTTGGTTAGGTACTGATAATATTGACAATTTACAAAGTATCAGTTGTCCCATTATCTAATACCATACTTCTTTAGATACATGCCATGCTTCATTTAATGAAAAGAAGTGCACTTTAAACATTCTATACCCTCATACTTTGGATCCTTAAACCCTCACTTTCTTCTTCTACCCATAACTGTGCCTGAAACAACACAAAAAACACACTAAAACACACGGATTTCAGTTGCAACAGCAAGACTACAGCTTTTCTATAAGGTCTGCCTTTACATGTTTAAATTCTTACCCTTTTTTTCCTGTTTTTTTTTTCTTTTTTTTTGGCCTTTTGCTTATGCTTTACAGATTCTCTTTATAAAGTATCATAGTCACATTGTGATGTGTCTATATATGAACCTGGTATGTATGTGGCTGTGCTTTTCTTTACTGTTTTTCCATGCCTTTGTTTCCTTATATGTGTCCAAGATCCATTAGGGTTACCTTTCCAAAATATATCAAGACTAAAAAAAAGGCCATAGGTAGAGTAACAGCTAATGGTATAGATCTAGGGAAGAATAGCCTCACATCTAATGTAGATGGTGGAACAGTCCAATTAGATTTGTTTGGTGGTCATTGTACTGCTACTCAGAGTGCCACCATTTATAGTACGTCGCAAAAAGAAAAAGAATGCGATACCTTGCCTCTGAATTATGGCTGTTGTGAAGGAAGTGCCATGTTGTTGCGCGAACCTTTAGAACCTATGGTCACTGACACAGATACAGGACAGTCTACGCGAATGCATGATGCACCTGCAGAGATACCGGGTATGTGTTATACATCTACATATTAGTGCCGTGTTTTTTAGTAGTAATATATGCTTTACCTTCGTTACCATTTACAAATAAGGTCTGTTGCTATTTGACAGGAACATGTGACATGGAAATTACACGAACCAGCGGCACAGCCACTTTAGATGTGTACCCTACATGGCATACAAGTGCTGCATGTTCCATGGATAAAGGAAAACGAAAAGTATTTGACGATGGTGGGTATAGAGAACATAGCACGTCGCAAAAGCAAAAAGAATGGCATACCTTGCCTCTAAATTATGACTGTGGTGAAGGAAGTGCCATGTTGTTGCGCGAACCTTTAGAACCTATGCTCACTGACACAGATACGGAACGGTTTACGCAAATACATGATGCACCTGCAGAGATACGAAAAGTATTAGACGTTTACAATGAACGACAATTGCTATGTAATTTGCCTGTGCTTTTACTCAGCCTACATTTTTGACATTATTCTATAAATTCATGCCGTAAGTACCTTTCTTTCTTACAGGTTCAGAAGATATGTTTATTATAGATGCGGATTTGTTTGGTGGTCAGTGTGCTGCTACTCAGAGTGCCACCATTCATGCTTGCAATGATGGTGGGTATACAAAACATAGTACATTGCAAAAACAAAAAGAATGGCATACCTTGCCTCTAAATTATGACTGTGGTGAAGGAAGTGCCATGTTGCTGCGCGAACCTTTAGAACCTATGGTCACTCATCCAGATGCGGAACGGGCTACGCAAATGCATGATGCACCTGCAGAGATACCAGGTATGTGTTATACATCCACATATTACTGCCGTGTCCTTTAGTAGTAATATGTGCTTTACTTTGGTTAGCATTTATAAATAAGGTCTGTTACTGTCTCACAGGAACATGTCACATGGAAGTTACACAAACCAATAGTGCAGGCACTTTAGATATGCACCCTGCATGTGACACTAGGCATGCATCTTCCATGGATAAAGGCAAAGAAAAAGTATTTGGTGTTTACAATGAACAAGAATTGCTATGTAATATGCCTGTGATTTTACTCAGTGTACATTTTTTACATTATTCTATAAATTCATGGCCTAAATACCTTTCTTTCTTACAGGTTCAGAAGATCTGTCTATTATAGATGCCGAATGTCCAACAGTTACACCGCAGGATTGTTTGCACCATGCACAATGCTTTCCTTTGTTATCATCTTTAGATAGCAGTGGCACTTCATCAGCTGCCAGCCACAATACAAGCCCTGTAATTCCACCTTCCAATGATCTGAATATGTCCATTCAGACTCAGCCCTGTCACAATCAAGGTTTCATACCTTTTTTTTTGTTAACATTAAATATATAACTGCAATAGGAGTTTGCCTAAAGTTTTGGCACCTGCTTACGTTCCATTTTTTTTTATGTATTTCCAGATGCAAACAATTTTTTCAGCGTCCAGAGGCCAGTTACGACCTGATCGTAGGCGACGCCTGCCTTTCTCACCATCCAGTGAAAGTTGTCAGAGTAGACGCCGCCGTCAGTCTCAAGGTTTGCCTGCATTTAAAAAAAAATAAAATAAAATATCAATGAATCTAAAAAATACCAGTGAATAAATGTGTTACTTACTGCATTAGTTTGTACTTACTTACCATTTTTTTTCCCTTCTTTGTTGAACTTGCAGTGTGCACACGACCAAACGTACGGCAAAGGCGGCCTATCTTGCAAACCAGACCTGAAACATCTAGACAAGGTAAGCTGCAAACATATCTTCTTTTTTTTCATATATTAAATGAGCACTTTATTTTCTTTTGCCCAGGAACTTTTATTGACGACTCAGTTTATATATGCAATATATAGGTGTTCCAGATACATACATGTATATGGGCCGATGTGACCAAAATTGCCATCATTGCAGTGCACGATTCTGGTATGATGAAAAGGTCACTGTCAGTTCTAGAAGACGGCCAGAGTATCATAGATGTTGCAATGGAGGTCAAGTAAAGGTTGAAACTCAAGACAACTATCCAGAGTATATTAAGGATCTTTTTAAGAACCGTCACTTTATGGAAAACATTCGTGCATACAATCAAATGTTTGCCATGACATCATTGGGGGCAGAAATAGACAACTCGATAAACACAGGCCGTGGTCCTTATGTATTCAAAATTTCAGGGCAGCTTTACCATCGAATAGGGAGCCTGTGTCCAGAAGAAAATGCACGTCCTCAGTTTCTTCAGCTATATATCTATGACACGGAAAATGAAGTTGCCAATCGGTTAGAAAACTTTCAGAGGTCTGGTCATGGTTTGTGTGCAGATATTGTCGAAAACTTGATTGAGATTCTCGATGACCACAATCAACTGGTCCAGTTGTTCAGGACAGCAAGAGATAAAATCACAGAAGCCGATGTTCCAGAATTCAAGATCCGTTTGTTTGGTGTTATTGGTTCAAACCAACATGAACTGCCAACGGGCGATTCTATTGGTGCAATTGTTTTTGAAGGTGGGCCAGATGTAGAGACTGATTTTGATGTGGTTATTCAGCAGCATGATCGCCAACTAAAAAGTGTCAATAAGCTAAATGCTTCTTATATGTCGTTGCAGTTCCCCCTTATTTTTCTGTTTGGCGAAGATGGTTACCATCTAGGGCGTGTGTTACTGACTGACCGTTCATCAGGCGATCCACCAAAGAAGATGACAATGCTAAGATACTATTCGTACCAGTTTGCATGATCGACTCAACGAATATGTCCTACTGACACGGAGTGGCAGGCTATTCCAACAGTATGTTGTCACAGCCTACTGCAGCATAGAACAGTCACGGATTGACTACATAAGACAACACCAGAATGATATACGGAATGACTACATGGCTGGCTTATACGATGCTTTATCACGTGGCGATCAAGATGGATCAGATGTGGGTGCAAGGACAATTCTTCCTTCATCTTTTACAGGAGGCCCAAGGTACATGTATAGCCATTATTTGGACGCTTTGGCTATATGTCGTGTGCATGGGAATCCATCATTCTTTATCACGTTCACGTGCAATGTTGGCTGGCCTGAAATCAAAGAATATATGCAAGAGTTCTCGCATGTAACAGTTGCAGACAGGCCCGATGTTGTTGACCGTGTCTTTGAAAGGAAGATACATGATTTTGTAGGATTCTTGCGAGATTCAAAACCATTCGGCCAAGTTGAAGCAGGTATTATTTAACTTGCATCTTCTGGTATCTCACAGTAAGTAGATGCATCTGTTACTGAAATACCTAATATATTCTTTCTACTTTTTTTTTTCAGTCTTATATACGGTAGAGTTTCAAAAACGAGGCCTGCCACATTGTCATTTGCTACTGTGGGTGAAAGAAACTGAACGTATACAAGTACATGAAGATGTAGACTTATATGTATCTGCAGAACTTCCAGACCCATTAACTGACCCTGAAGCTTATAGAATAGTCACAGAGTTCATGATTCACGGGCCATGTGGGCCGGTAAATACATCTGCACCATGTATGCGTGGTGGGGATAAGTGTACTAAGGACTTTCCTAAGCCTTTTTGTCATGCAACGTACATTGATCCAAAAGGATATGTACATTATCGTAGAAGAGATTCAGGAATAACGACAGTGAAGCAAGATATTACCCTTGATAATGGCTATGTTGTTCCGTATAATCGATCTCTGCTAATGCACTTCTATGCGCATATCAATGTTGAGTATTGTGAATGGTCGATGCTTATAAAATATTTGTTCAAGTACATTTCAAAAGGCACTGATAGGATACTGCCTCACATTTCAAGATCTGTAGGAAATTCAGGAGCAAGCACAAGCCGCTCTTCAGTGCACATTGATGAAATAAAGAATTTTCAGGATGCAAGATACATCGGACCGCACGAAGCATGCTGGAGGATCCTTGGATTCCAGATACATAGCAGAGATCCACCGGTCCAGATACTTGCAGTTCACCTTGAAAATATGCAGCGAGTTACTTTTAGAAGCCAACAACAACTGCAGGCCATTGTTGATAACGAGCACAACAAGAGAACGACGCTCACTGAATGGTTGAAATACAATACTTACAATACAGATGGGCGCCATCTCACCTATTTGAACTTCCCAAAGGAATTTGTGTGGTATAAAACCGGCAAGTATTGGCAGCGCAGAAAGCGTTCTTCTAGCTTGGCGATTGGTCGGCTGGCGTATATACATCCTAGCTCCGGCGACGCTTTTTACTTACGCCTCTTACTATGTCACCAAAAAGGCAGCATGTCCTTCCGCCATATCCGCTCAGTTAATGGAACCAGTTATCCTACATATAGGGCAGCGTGTGAAGCAATGGGTCTATTAGCAGGTGATCAGGAATGGAACATTGCTTTGCAAGAAGCTTCTTTCTCAGCAACTGCAGCTGAAATGAGGAATCTTTATTGCCAGATCCTCATCTTCTGTGATGTTTCAAACCCGGCGACCCTGCTACAATCACATGCGGATTCCATGTCAGAAGACATTCCATTAATACTTGCAGAATCATTACATATACCAAACCTTCATGTCAATCCAGATGACTTGGAAGGTGGTCTTATGTTTGAGCTGCAAAGTATATTGAACTTTTATGGAAAATCTGTCAAAGATTTTGGGTTTGATCTTCCTCCACCACAGTTATTGCAAATCTTGAATAACAGGGCAGTCATGCAAGAAAGATCTTACAACCGTGATCTTTTAAGAAGTGAAAGTCAAAGGCTGATTGTTCAACTAAACACTGAACAACGCATAATCTTTGACCAAGTAATCAACGGTGTTCACAACCGTCAACAGAAGCTGATTTTTGTTTATGGTCACGGAGGAACAGGCAAAACTTTTGTTTGGAAAACTATAATTTCTACACTGAGATCGGAAGGAAAAATTGTTCTGGCAGTTGCTTCCTCAGGTATCGCCGCTTTGTTACTCCCGGCAGGACAGACAGCACATTCAAGATTCAAAATACCTCTCGATTTAACAGAAGAGTCGGTATGCAGTATCAATAAAAATACACAGATAGCAGAATTGCTAAAACAAACCGATCTTATCATTTGGGACGAAGCTCCGATGAATGATCGCAGATGCTTTGAAGCACTGGATCGCACGTTAAGGGATATAATGAATACACCAGACAACCTGTTTGGGAACAAAACAGTTGTTTTTTTGGGGGGGATTTTAGGCAGACACTTCCTGTGAAGAAAAAAGCTCCAAAGCAAGAGATTATCGCCTCTTCTATCACACTATCATACCTGTGGCCAGCTTTCAAAGTCATTAGACTTAAACAAAACATGCGCCTGCAACGAACCGGGCTATCAGCAGAAGATTATGAAGCAACTGACACTTTTTCTAAATGGTTACTTGAAGTTGGGAACGGTGCTATTGGCGAAGCAGACGAAAATGATCCGACAGATTCAAGATGGATAGAAATACCAGAAAGATACTGTATACCTGAAAGTGAAACAGATATCCAAGAACTTATCAGTTTTATATATGATCAAGAAACTTTGCAGTCACCGAACGCAGCATTATTACAGGAAAAGGCTATAGTATGTCCGAAAAACAGTACTGCAGACCAGATAAACTCTGTAGTGTTAGATTTGCTGGAAGGGGATACTCACATTTTTACAAGTGTTGACGAGGTTGTGCCAAAAACAAATGATGGCGGAGCAACAGAACTGTTGTATCCTCAGGAATACTTAAACACTCTTTCCTTTTCAGGAATGCCTCCCCATGAACTTATAATCAAAATCGGTGCGCCTATAATGCTGCTAAGAAACCTAAACCTAGGCGGTGGCCTGTGTAACGGAACACGTATGATTGTTACACAGATATACAGCAGGCTTATTCAAGCAAGGATTATAACTGGTACAAGAATGTCCGAGAAAGTTTACCTGCCAAGGATTTTGCTTATAAATAAGGATGAAACCCTTCCATTTGTTTTTAAAAGAAAACAGTTCCCGGTAAAACTCTGCTATGCAATGACAATCAATAAAAGCCAAGGGCAGTCTTTGAATAAAATTGCCGTATACCTACCTGAACCTGTCTTTGGCCATGGCCAACTGTATGTTGCACTGTCAAGAGCAACATCTCCTAAAGGTTTGAAAATACTGATCAAACAGCAGCAAGGCAAGGAAAAAAACATGACTAAAAATGTTGTGTACAAAGATTTTTTAGCAATGGTTTCATCTCCACAGGTTCCACATGCTCATCTTTGCATTTTCGTCTCCAAAGGTTTGAAAACCATTGCTAAAAAAACTTTGTACACAACATTTTTAGATAGTCAAGGAAAAAAACATGACTAAAAATGTTGTGTACAAAGATTTTTTAGCAATGGTTTTCATCTCCACAGGTTCCACATCCTCATCTTTGCATTTTCAATATACTTTGCCGAAACTGTCGAATAGCTTATACAAATAAGACGTGTGTTCCCTTATCTTTGCAATTTAGAATAAGCATACTTGCATTGTAAACATTTTTTATACATTCACATACATCTAACCTTACTTTTATTATTTTGACATACAGGCAAATGGAACAAACCTCTAGCATTGTAGCATCATCCAGTTCCAAAGGCAAAGAAATTGTTGCCCAATCAGAAGATATTAGCCTAGCTGATTTAAAAGAAACAGATCATGGTAAAGCTATAAATGCAAAGGTCTATCGAAAATGGGTCCCAACAAACAAACAAGGGAGACCGGTCGTGTTTTGTGTCCTGCTAATTGATAAGCAGGTGCATAATACTATTCAATGATTGATCTAAACAATTAATCATTCTTATATTCTAAAAAAAAATACAAAAATAAATGAAAAATATATGTATATTAAATTTATAAGTTCCTGTTTCACTTACAGGGAGGAGCTATACAGGCCAATATCAACTTACGAGAAAAGAACAAATTCGATGCCCTGCTTCAGCTCAATAAAACTTACAACATATCCGGATTTGGATTCCAGCCTGCAAACATGTGGATGCGAGTTGTCCCCCACCCACTTTCATTGGCCTTTGGAACATGCACACAAACTCAGGACATACCTGATACAGGTTTCCCAAACCACTATTTCAACTTTGCCACCCATCGAGAACTGTATTCAAAAATAGATAATAAAGATGGGTTACTAACAGGTATATAATACATGCGTATATAAAACAGCCATAAATAATATTTCATAGGCCTTACTTATTGTACTTGCAGATTACATTGGCCGTGTCCAATATGTAACTGAAATACAAAAACCGGTTAAAGCAACAACAAACCCAATTGTTTGGAGAGACATTGGTGTGCAAAACTTAGAGTAAGCATCAAACATTTATCTACAAAACCCTTATTTTAATTTCTCCTCTCATAAATATTCCGTAATTCTCACAGTGGCCAAACGGTGCGTTTCACTCTATGGAATCAAGATGCTCACAATTTCAGGAAACAAGACTATGAAAAAGCAAAAAAAACCAACAATTATTGCAGTCAGTTCATGCTCAGTCAAAGAATATGGAGGTAAATTTAATACTTCATACTAAACATTTGAATTATTAACTTTATCTTTTAACATATATTTATAACAATACAGGACTTCAGCTTTCAGCAACAAATGCAACAGAATACTACTTCAATCCAGACATACCAGAATACCATGAAATTTGCAGCGTGTAACTTAATAGACTCAAAATACACAAATACAATCTAAACTTACAAACCCACTGAAACCATATACGTTAACTATGCAGGTATGACGAATTCTTTGATCCACCCGCAATACTAAATGTACAGTATGAAAGATGTGCAGATCCACAACAAGAAAAGTTCAGAAACCGAGTCACTCTGGCAGATTTGGCAAAAGAAAACCCACAAAACCAGCAGGTAATCAGCAACTTAAGTGCACTACTTAGCAAATAAAAATCTACTTAACACTTACATTTATAATGAAACAGAATGTCCGATTTACTGTCGACGCAACAATTGACAAAATCATTACACAAAGGCCATGGTTTTTCAAGAAATGCTCAGACTGTAAGCAAAAAATTTCGGACCGATGGTCGCATACCCATTGCAAGCAACCAACATCCGAAGACGGAGCAATTTACAGGTGAACTATAATATTACCAAACTGGTATATGACTATATACACGCCAATTTTTATACCAATGTATCTACAATAAATAACAGTTTCTATATTTTTTATACAGCTATTGCTTCAAACTCGAATTATCCGATGGCACTGCCAATGTGATAATGATATGTTTCAGTAATGAAGCAAATTCAATGGTAAAAGATTGTAAGGAGATGCTGCAAACAATGCCAAACCAAGACTCCTACGATTACCCACCAGAACTACTTTCTCTGCAAGGAAAGAAAAAAATCTTTCAGCTGCACTTTCATTCAGACAGTACAAAAGATCATCAGCTTTTCGTTCTCGACACATGCTGGGATGACACGCCCTTATTGCCATCAGCAAATCCTATCACCACTGAAAGTACAATGGACTCTTTGACAACAAATGCAACCCAAAGTCGAACAATTAAGACCACAGAATCTCCAACGAAAATGGACACAAAACCAAACATTACCATCTCAGAAGACAAGGCAGATCGATCGCTTGACATAAAACAAACTCACACAACCCCACCAACCGAACAACCAAAACCAGTAACTGTGACAGCAGAGACAAAAACACCCAGACCACTTGACATAAAACAAACTCAGGCCACAACAACAACACACACACCACCAAATACACCAGCAGAACAACAAACTTTGTCCGAAACATCGAAGACCATCAAACAATCAGCTAGAAAAAGTACCAGGAGAACCCTTTTCACAGCCCCCGATGATGGGACCACACCATCAGGGTCGAAAAAAACCAAAAAAGAAGAATGATCAGACCAACGAAAAAAGAACAATGATCAGACCTAAATTGCAGATGGAAGGTGTGAAAACAATATCCCAAACTATCTATGTATTAAAGTCTTACTTCCAGACACTTACTTCTATAAGTATTTCTAGCAGCTACTTAGGACCCAGCATATAAGCAAGACCCTATTGTCAGGTAGTCACATTTACCTGTATTTTGTGAATGGCCTCATCAGCCATAACTTTAACACTAATTAACTACTGCCTTTGCTTTTTACTGCAACCACTAACTATCTTACCAATTAACGATAGTAACACTAATGCATGCCACAGAAAAAATCCAGTCATTTTGCAACACAAAAGCACATATTAACAACCATACCCTTAGTATTATATTCACTGCCATTAAACTTCATACATTCTACTTACCATCCCAAAAGAAAACATCTACAGTCAGTCATAGCCAGCATACATACTTCTAATAAAAAGCCAAAAGACAGCCAAAATATACCACACAAACTGCCCACCACATCATCCGAACCAGAAAAGATTGATCTTCTTCTTCTCTCTTCCTTTACGGGCCAAATCCATCGCCTCGATCAACCCGGCAAGCACCTTCCTCTCTCTCTTCAGAGTCTCTTTCAAACGATCCAAACCAATCTGACCATCCTCATGTAATGGTAAGAAACCTTCCCCTTCTTCCACCAAATCCTCCAACCACTTGACCTTGGCGGATAACTGATCGCGCTGCTCACCAAGCACCATTAATAACTGATCATTTTCCGTGTAATCTTGACTAAACGCGGCTTGCAAACAATCAACAACTTCATCAGAACCAGCAGCAAACTTTAGCTTCTGGAAATTAGGGGTGCGGCCACCGGCATTGGAAGATGTTGATGGCAGTGTATCCATTATAGAAGCAAAGAATTAAAGGAAATGATTTGGCAGATCTAAAAGAAGCTTATTACGGTTTCACTTAAAATGAAAAGGGGCAAAACAACCGACCACATATTCACACAAAACAATGGGCAAAAAAAAAAAAAAACAAAAACAAAAACAAAAAAACAAAATAAAACAAATATAAAACATTAAAAAAAATTATTAAACTTAAATACTTACTAAAATTATTTACAAATTAGATTATAAAGTGTATCATAAAAGCTACATAGCTAAAATAAAAATAAATGTATTATAAAGGCATTGAAAATACTTTTTTTTTAAACGTGCTCGCCCACATCACAGCAACCAGTACCAATCTCCCGTTAACCGTGCATAGCTAAAATAAAAATAAAAGTATTATAAATGCATCAACAGACTTAAAAATATTTTTTTCTAACCGCCAAAATACTGTGTTTTTAACCGTGCTCGCCCGCATCGCGGCGACCAGCGCCATTCTCATAACCCACAATTTCGTTACATATATATATTCCCGCCATGAATCTCTTTCACTACTCAAGGCCTAATAAATTACTGCAACAACAACCTCACTATAGATTCAATTTACCCTCATTGCCTATTCGCCGATTAACCATCAGGTATTTCTTATCATCATTCTGTTACTTATTTCCCCCAATTTTTAGGGTTAACTTTTAATATTCTTATGAAGATCGTGCCTTCCGGTTCCAGCTCAGAATGCCAAGTATAGCCAAGAGCTACGCGCTGCTGTAGACGCGGTCGAACGAGCTTGTCGTCTTTGTGTTGATGTAAGATTAATCTACATTTCTTAAGTTGGTTCAGTTTTGTCAATTAGTTGTGTTAGATGTAGACATCTTAAATAACCTAGTAATTTACAACTTTTTTTCTTTGGGTAATAATGGGTTTCGACTAGAGGTGGCAAAACAGGCGGGCCGGGCGGTCATGTGCCATGGTCCAAACGGGCTCAGGCCTGAACGGGCACGGGCCAAACGCGCTCATGTTATACAAACCGCTTTAGAAAAGACCCAAAACGACAAAATAAATTTATGAAGTGTAACACCTCATTTATATTTAAAAAATTAAATATATTATATCTATAAGTTTTTCTTTAAAGACAATTGTAATGTTTTCCAATTGAGAGAAAATATGTGCCCGTTAATGCCCATCTAACTTTTAATTAGGGGTTAAATGTGCCCCAATCTTTTACAAATTTTCCTAAATTAGCCCATTTTTTTTTTATTTTGGGCACAAATTGCCACCTCTAGTTTCGACCTTTTAGCCGACTAATCCACTGTCACACTGTCTCAAACCAGGCATGACCAGGGTTTTGCACCTAGCAGGAATTGAAGTTGAGACTTCACACATTTTAGTGTGATAGTCACAAGCCTTTTTGCCACTAGGCCAACCCTTAGTGGTTGTAATTTGCAACTTTAAAGTGTTTTTAGTTTGTTTGTTAGTGATTGATGAACTATATCCGTTAAGTGGTTGATATGCTAGAAAATGTGATTTGATTATTGATTTTATTATAAATATAAATTAGTATTAGTACTTGGTAGTTGGTACAGTTTTAAAGGTAAAAGAAGACGTCTGATTTGAGAAAGAAAGCATCTCTATGTTTGGAATATATGTTTTTTTGTCCATCACTCATGGATATAAATCTACGTGTTTAAGAGTTTTATACACTTTATGTTAAATAATTTGTCACGTAAAGACAGAATTGGTAGCTTTGTTTCTCATACTACAACAACAACAACAACAAACCTAATCCCGCCGGGGCAAGGTATGGGGGAGGTAGAATGTAGACAGACCCTACCCCTACCCCCAGGAGAACCTGGGAGTAGGGAGACTGCTTCCAAAGAGACCTCCGGCAAGTGCATGTGTGCGCGTAGGAGAGCAGAGGCAGGCAAGCAACCGAGAAAGCATAACAAACAAGAAGCAGGCAAGAGAGCACGCACAACAGGCAAACACAAAGACAGAGTAGAAACAAAAGCACAATAAGCAGAGAGCAGAAAACCAAGAAAAGCAGGCAAACCAAAGGGGGCAAGACAAAGCAAAGCAGAGCAATGCACGGGGCCTAAAGCTAAGGCGAAGCAACCAAGCGAAGCAAAGCTAGGCAATGCACGGGGCCTAAAGCTAAGGCAAAGCAACCTAACAAAACAAAAACAGGCAACGCATTGGGCCTAAAGCTAAAGCAAAGCAACACAACACACCTAGCCAAAACTACTCGCAAATCATAATTCTATCTCTCCATGCCTTCCTATCTGAGGTCATGTCCTCGGACAAGAGCAGCTCCTTCATGTCGAGCTTAAGTCTATCCTCCCATCTCAGTTTGGGTCTACCCCTCCTTCTCACACCGTCCACCACTAACGCTTCGACTCTTCTTACGGGTGCTGATTGTGGCCTCCTCTTCACATGGCCAAACCACCTGAGCCTTCCTTCTCTCATCTTTGAAATAATAGACTCGACTTCAAGCTTAGCTCTAAAAACTCCGTTCGGGATCATGTCCAGCAAGGTCTTACCCTATGTAGTTATCTCGGAAAAAAATCTCGTATCGTTCAAGGTCCGATATTTGAAATATCGGTTTTCGCGGTGAGATATCGGTGAGATATCGGTTTTTAGATATCGGATATATATATATATATATATATATATATATATATATATATCATAATTCATAAAATATTAAACAAAAACATAGCATAAAAGTGATTAGATGTTATTTAAATTCCAGCATAAAAGAAGGAAGCTGAAGATGTTATGTCAATTAAAATAAGGTCAATTAATATCTTACTATCTGTATCTAATAATAGTGTGCGGGGTGTATAGAGATAGGGTTTTAATTGGATTAAAGTTAAGTTGTAATTGGGCTTTTATAAGGTTAATTGGGCTGGAAAAAGAGACAGAAAAATTCATAGTTCTCAAAATATCGCCGATTTCTCAAAATATCGCCGATTTCTCGAATATCGCCAAAATATCGCGATATTTTGCCGATATTATCGAATCCGAGATTCCTGGGCGATATTTTGAAACGATATTATTTTTAGTAGCGAGATCCGAGATCTCGACGAGATCTCGCCGAGATTAACTACACAGGTCTTACCGCAAGTCCACCTTAGCATTCTCAGTTCCGCCACCTCGACCTTGTTAGCATGGGCCTTGGAGATAGGCCAGCACTCAGACCCCGTACAACATAGCCGGTCTAATCGCCACCTTATAAAATTTACCCTTCAGCTTTAATGGGACGTTCTTGTCACAAAGGACTCCCGACGCCGCCCTCAATCTCGCCCACCCAGCTCTAATCTGGTGGGTTATGTCTTCATCTATCCTCCCTGATTTGTGAATCATCGATCCCAGATATCTTAAGGACTCCTTGGGCGGTAGGATCCGGTCACCGATACGAATATCCATAACTTCTTGGTGGTCTGTCTCGATCATCCCAAAATCACATCTCAAGTATTCAGTCTTCTCTCTGCTCACTCTAAGACCATTGTCCTCTAGGGCCTCCTTCCAGTGCTCAAGTCTGTTGTTTAACCTTTCCGCCGATTCTGCCACCAACACAATGTCGTCAGCGAAAATCATGCTCCACGGTATACCCTCTTGAATCCCTCGAGATAACTCATCAAGGATCAGTGCGAAGAGGTAAGGGCTAATGGCAGATCCTTGGTGGAGTCCCACTTCCACAGAGAACAACTCTGAGATCCCCCCTGTGGACCGTATACGGGTCCTAGCCCCCTCATACATATCTTTAATGACTCTGATGTACCTCCTTGGGGTTCCTTTATCAATTAGAGTTCTCCAAATTAACTCTCGAGGAACACTATCATATGCCTTTTCGAGGTCAATGAACGCCATATGCAGGTCCTTTTGTCTTTCTCTATACTTCTCCATGAGACTTCTGAGCAGGTGGATAGCCTCAATCGATGACCTCCCTGGCATAAAACTAAATTGGTTCTCAGACACCGTCGTCTCCCTTCTCAGTCTTCTCTCAATAAGTCTCTCCCACAGCTTCATGGTGTGGCTAAGAAGCTTAATGCCCCTATAGTTGCTACACACTTGCACATCGCCCTTGTTCTTGTAGATGGGAATGACTTCACTGAGTCTCCATTCTTCTGGCATCTTATCACCAGAGAAGATCTTGTTGAAAAGGCAAGTCAACAATCCTACCCCCTCATCACCCAGACACTTCCAGGCTTCAATGGGGATTTGGTCCGACCCAACTGCTTTGTTTCTCCCCATCTTCTGTATTGCCACCTTCACTTCTGGTTGGCTAATCCTCGAATAGTAGCACTTTGGATATTGGCTAGGGTTCTCTTCTTCTCCTCTTTCTTCCGAATACCCTCCGTTGAAAAGAGAGGAAAAATACTCTCCCCATCTTTTCCTAATATCCTCTTCGTTCACAATGGTTCGACCGCCTTCATCCTTGATAAATTTTATGTTACCTAGGTCCCTCCTCTCTCGGGCTTTAGCAATCCTGAATATATCGTTAGCTCCCTCCTTGGAGTCCAATTTCTTATACAAATCTTCGTACGCTTTGTCCTTCGCCTGGGCTACTGCCTTTTTCGCTTCTCTTTTAGCTACTTTATACCTCTCTTCTGCGGCAGTAATATCAGGTTGGAGTCCCTCTCGGCATGAGAGGAGCTCTTTGAACCTAGCTTGTTTCGCTGCAACTTTGGATTGCACTTCCTCACATAACCACCAAGATTCCCTGCTACTGGACAGCTTGATTCTTGTTACCCCGCTAGCCACACCAAGAAAATCCTTTGCAGCGTCTTTAATTATGCCAGCAAGAGCGTTCCACATCTGATCCGCGTCTCTAGCAGTCAAGTCCTCCAACCTAATAGAAAGTCCCTCTAAGACTTTCCCTCTAAACGACTCTGCCGCCTCACTGTTCAATTTCTTCCATAGGATCCTCGGCAACCCGGTCGTTACTCTCCTATGTCTTTGCCTCTCAAAAAGTGCATCCAGTGCTAACAATCTGTGTTGGGATGATCATGCCTCGCCCGGGAAAACCCTGCAGTCTCTACACGCTCTAAGACCCCTTCTTCTCATAAGCAGAAAGTCAATTTGGGAGTTGGGGAGTTGAGGCCCCCACTCTGGTAGGTGATCAAGTGAACATCTCTCTTCTTGAAGAAAGAGTTCGCTACTACCAAGTCGTGTGCCGTAGCAAACTCTAAAATTGAGCGGCCTTCGTCATTCCTAACTCCATAGCCAAATCCTCCGTGGACCCCCGCGTAACCGTCCGTTCCCGCTCCTATATGACCGTTCAAGTCGCCCCCTATAATCATTCGATGTTCTGACGGGCACTCCCTTACAAGCTCGTCGAGCGAGTCCCAGAAGCTCTTCTTGTCTACTTCACTCCGGCCCACCTGTGGTGCGTAAGCGCTGATCACATTAACGGTCTCTCCATCAATTACCAACGTAATCGCCATGATCCTATCGCTACTCCTGATCACTTGCACTACATTGTCCTTGAGAGCCGCCGTCAAAATAATTCCAACTCCATTTCTCGCGGTCCTAGAGCCCGAGTACCAAAGCTTGTACCCGTTACCCTCCCTCGTGCTAGAACCCTTCCATTTAGTCTCCTGGAAGCACGCAATATCCACCTTATGTCTCCTCAACACATCTGCCAGCTCAAAGAGCTTACCGGTCAAAGTCCCAACATTCCAACTACCCACCCTGATCCTACGAGAGGCCGCTACCCTAGCATAACCCCTACCCACCCTAGACCCGCCTACCCCGCCTACCCTGCCTACCCCGCCTACCCCACCCAAGCCGGAACGACATGACCTCAAGTGACCATCACTAACCAAGGCGTCTATCCTAACACAAGCAAACTACCACCAAGATAAAGGCACAAAAACAAAGAGGGGAAAAGCAGGACCGCACAAACCAAGCAGCGCAAAAGGAAGACCAACTAAAAAGAAAATAAAAACGCTAAAAGCAAGGCCTCAAAAAAGTAGACAACTAAAATGGGGAGGCAAGCACGCACAAGCAAAACGAGAAACAAGCAACTCTAGAAGGCAAAATAGCAAAAAACAAGCAACTCTAAAAGGCAAAATAAGCAAAATGGGGAAAAAGGCAGCCTAGCAATAAACAGATTAACAACAAAGGCAGCCTAGCACAAACAAGCAGCTCTAAAAGGCAAAATAAGCAATATGGGGAAAATGGCAGCCTAGCAGAAAAAACAGATAAAAATGGCAGCTTAACCAAAAAACAGATTAACAACACTGCCTAACAGATTAAAAAGGATAAGACGACAAGTCTCCCTTGCCGGAAAAATTTTCCGGTGGTCGGAAGTGGTCGCCGGCGGCGGCCAAAGCCGACTGAGGCGGCAAATGAGGTCGGATCTGTCTCGGAAATAGGTGGGGAACCACCACTAGCGGGCGGTGAAAGTCCTTTCTGCCGGAAAAAGGCCGGAGAGGCGCCGGAAAACCAGTAAACCTCCACGCAGAGGCGGCACGTGGGCGCGCGTGAGAACTCCGGCGGAGGTCCGGTTTGTGGGGTTTTGTTCGTGTTAGTGTGGAGAAGATGATGGTAGTATTTAATTAAATTTATTAAAGGTTGATGGTGGTGAAATTAACTTATACGATAGTGCATGTTAAAAATGTAGCATAGTGCATGTTAAAAATGTAGCATAAAAACATAAGCTTAGCTCATCAGTTGTTAATGTCAATGAGTGATGTGTTTGGATGAATGAAATTTAACATTTTGTGAAATTACTAGCTATCTAAGGCAGTGTTTCTTTTTTTCTTGTATCATCTGAATCACTATTTGGTCCCACTTGGTCCCACTTGGGCCCACTAAATTTCCCTTGTATCATCTTAGGCTATAGAGAGTGAAAACACTGCCTCTCCCCATTCAGCGGCTAAAAGAGAAGAGGGACCCACATGGACCTTAGCTAAGGAACAAAAAGAAACACTGCCTAAGTGCCTGTATATTAATCAAGAACCTTTTCTATCTTGCAATTCTATGAAAGTTAAGTGGTTGTTAGTTTTGAGCATGATATCCTGCATCAATGGAAAGCTATTTCAAACGGTTCTTGTTATGTGATAAAAAATTGTGTCCTTGGACATAATAGTTAGCTCAAACCACGAATTGAGGAATTCACTATTTAAATCTTACAAGCAGTATACAGGAACGAGACTTGGTAACCATAGTAAAAGCTGGTTAGTTCCCCCAAAGCAAGTTTTTGTAACAAGCACAGAACGCTTAGTAGTCTGGAGAAGTTATAGTGTTTTCGAAATACAACAACAACATACCCAATCCCGCCGGGGCGGGGTATGGGTGTTTTTGAAATACATATCTTTTCTGTGATTCAGGTGAAACGAACTTTGTTCACAAGTGATGGAAAGATTCTTGAAAAAAATGACCAGACACCAGTCACAATTGCAGATTTTGGAGTTCAAGCGTTAATTAGCTTGGGTATGTATACGCATCTGCTTCCTTCTATTTACAGTATTTCTGATTTTGCAGATGAATCTTAGTGACGGTTACATGTCGAATTACTAAACTTACCATTTGAGTCCCAACTCTGGCATTTACACTTTTTGTGCTTTGAGGGCTTCAATTGAATCTTACCTTTCTTATAATATTAGATTATCACTGCTAACGTTAGCTCACTAATGCTTTTTTTTTTGAACCCCTTTGTTACACTGTAAATGTGGTGTTAACTATAACATGCACATTGAGGTGTGCTGAATATTAACTTACCAAAAATTAACTCTTGAATAGTGGTGTTAAGCACTTGATAAAGGAATGTAAGGATGTAATTTGGAGTTATGTGTGTACATCATTATATCTGCTTACATATATTAAGCAACTAATAATTCCATTATAATATACTCCGTATTTGCCAACCCTCTCTATTATATGAAAGCATTATGAAGCTATCAGTACTGTTGAGTATGGAACTAAGATGAAATAAAAAACCATAAGTCATGGATCCACTTAGATTATTAGATCACTGAGTAACGTATTTAATAATCATGGCAGAGCTAGGGAATCTATTTCCTTCAATTTCATTGGTGGCAGAGGAGGACTCAGCATTCATACGCTCAGCTAATTTGGTAGATTCTGTTGTAAACGTGGTTACCGATAAAACAAGCTCCCGTGATAAAGCATTAACACAAGATGATGTCCTTGAAGCTATTGACAGAGGAGGAACATTTGGACCTAAGCCGGCCACATATTGGGTCTGTTTTTATCTTATACTAAATCTCTTTGAGAAACGATGGTATTTTTTATTTATCTTGGCGAATATGATATAAAAATCCAAGGAAAACACAAGAACAGTTTTGCTAGCACTACTTAGGTATCTTAAAGCTCAAGCATGGCTATAGAGGGGAAACGGGGTATAGTAGATTGCTCGTGTGGTTTCAGTCTGATTTAAATCACCTGGTGCGATGAGAGTTGTAAGAATGTGGATACAAAGATGGCAATCATGTTAATGCCAAATCACATGTACTAGTGTTCTTATGCTCTCCTTTTAATATCTTCTTGTGCTCCTAGATTTTATGAATTTTTTACTGAAACATTCAATCAATTGCTGACTGAATGGACCTTATGCAGGTTTTGGATCCTATTGATGGCACACGGGGATTTGTCAAGGGTAGTGAGGCCTTATATGTGGTAAGTTTTTTTAAAGTCTCTCTGTGTGTATAGTAACACTTATATCTCTGCCTATTTTAGAAATCAAACAGTAGAAATGCTTACTTTCTGTAACGTATCTGTTTAGTTGAAGTTCGTTAACCAAAGATTGTAGTTTATTTGGCAATCCGTTTATATATGTTGTCTTACTGTGTTTGACAGACAACTAATTTTTGTTTTGGTTTTACTTACTGAGGGATTGTACAATTGGTCAATCATGAAGTAGAGGATACTGAGCGATGACGAAATGAAATTAACCATGTGAAGTATGAGAATAACCTTAATGTAGTAACAAGTTCTATATATGTGCTTGACCAAGCTATTCTGAAATCTGTTTGTTCTTTTACGGAATTAGCTGTAGAGCTTACTGAGCTGAAATTATTAGTAGGCGTAGTAAAAATGAAGTCTTTTGCGATTTGTACTCTCAGCAAGAGAGTTAGTGAAATAAGACGACATTCTCATGACGATCCCAGTATATCTTAGGTTAAAATTCATTAGAACCGCTGCATTTAGTGTTTGAACTAAATTGTAATATTAATAACGCTCTGCAGTTTGTTCTTATTCAGAATTCATGCATCACGAAATCCGTAAATGAATTTAAGAGCCGTTACATGAATTAACATCTAAGCTATATACAAACGTATATGTTTGCTATAGTTTCCCACTTTCCCTCTAGTGTAACGTCGGTTCAACTTCATCAAAACCAACATAATCAATCAACTGCATCACCTCTTGTAATTTTTATGCTTGTTTTGCTCTGTTACATGTAGTTTCAAAGAGAATTGTTTTCAGTATTGAGAAAGGAATCCCCTTGAAACAGGAAAAGGCAATGCAGATAATGATAGATAAATAACTCGCCTGTATGGCTCATATAATGCTCTTAACAATACAGGTAGGCTTGTCTCTTGTGGTTGAAGGAGAAATTGTCTTGGGAGTTATGGGATGCCCCAACTGGCGGGGTGATAAATCAAACCAACCCCCTTCTAACACCCATGAATTAGAAAAAGATATCTCCGGGCCAGGAATCATAATGGTTGCACATGTTGGCTGTGGAACATGGTCCAAGGGACTACCAGATCTACGGAACAGCATTGTCCAGGAGCCTATTAATTGGGATAGATGCTTAGTTGACGGCTATACTTTGGTTCATAAAGGACGTTATTGCATTTCAGAGAGCCAAACATGGGAGTCAATACCACTCGCATCTTTGTTTGGTTCAACTACCGATTTGGACAATGTTAGTGATGACGAAGTTCTTCTTTTACCTGCATGTTGTGGAAGGTTTAGTTACTTATTTACATTTGCTTTTGCAGTCTAGTTTGTATAAATAATCAGAGGTTGTATCTTGCTAATTTGTATGCAGTTTATGCAAATATCTTATGGTAGCTTCTGGGAGGGCATCTGTTTTCATTCAACGTGCAAGGGCTGAAAGGGTAGTCAAGGTACGAATATATGACACTAACTTACTTCCTATATTTCTGCATATTTACTCTATATGCGGGTCCTGTATTCTATAGTCATGTCTTTATTTCTCCTTAAACCATGCAAGATACAATCATTAGGCTGACTGTAAAATGACAAATCAATAGTATCTTCTATTAGAGAGAAAAGTTTGAAAGAACTAAAAGTTGGATTCTTTCCGTTTCTGACATAGGTCTGGGATCATGCCGTTGGAGTGATATGTGTGCAGGAAGCGGGAGGAAAGGTACTCGAAATAAATTCCTTTTAAACATAGAAATCGTATGGCTTTGTGCTGGATTATACTACAAGTTTATGTATTTTTTCTTTCATGGCTTACATTTAAGACTGCTGTGACAGGTTACTGATTGGAATGGAGATCAACTTGATCTTGCTGCAGATCAAGCTGAAAGGAAGTCACTATTCCCTCCGGGTGGCATTCTTGTTTCGAATAGCAGCTTACACGAAGAGATACTCAAAATCATTGCATTCAAATCATCAGTTATTTCATGACATATGGTAAGGAAAATATACGTCTGATGTTTTATAGCTGTCTTTTTTGCTACATGTAATTTACATTATGAGAGTGACTCACACAATATGTGTAAAGGAAAACCATAGAACCCATTCGTTCTGCCCATTTCTTGTTTATCATTTTTGGGTCTTAGAGATATGAATCCATGTAAACTGAACTCAGAACAAGGGTAGTATAATTCACATTTAATATATTGTTGTTAAATTTCTAGAAGAGTAAATTACACTGTTCGTCCCTGTGGTTTGGGCCAAATCCCTACTACAGTCCCTCAACATTTTTTTGCATGAACAATCCTTATGATGAAGTTTGGTGACACGATTCATCCCTATCTCTAACAATCGTTATCTTTCCCCGTTAAAACCCCTCATGTGCAATGATAGTCATTTTCATTTGTCTCATAGATGGTTAACGTCTCTCTTTCTAAAAAACAAATACTCTCACACCTATGTCTCTTTCTCTCTCTATTGAATTTACCAGGCAACCACCGCCACCATCTTTCCACCACCTCCACCACCATCGTCGTTCCACCGCCTCCATCACCACTGTCCACCGCCACAACATTCACCTCTTATTTCTTTGACTAAACCTGAGGGTCGTATTTGAGGGTCGTATGTGAAGGTGGGCGACCGCTCTGGGCCCCAACCTGTTAACAATTATATGCATGTGTACACATATTTTTCACGAAGAAAAAAGTATTTAGATGAGAAATATCTTAAATGAGTAATATGTTGAACGTTTAAATAACTGATTGCATTATATTTTATAAACAGTGACACTTTATATATAGCATTTCTTCACGAAAGGCCTCATTATGTAATTTCGTCCAGGGCCTTCAAAAATTTCAAAAATTCAAGGACGACCTTGCTAAACCGTAGTCAGTCGTCTCTAAACATAACACCACTACAACCCATCTCTAACTGAAATTCCATCCCATTAATGGTCAACACCATAATATGTTGTACCAACACCATTGCGGGTCTACACCACCCCCACCACTACAACATTGACTGCTTTCGGAGGGGAAATTTTTGCCCTTTCGGTGGGGACATGTCCCCGTTCCCCGCCGAAACGTCCCCGCCGCAAGCTCGCCGCTGATACTTTTGGCGGGGACGGATGTCAACTTTGGGCGGGGACTTGTGGGTCCCACAGCCTTTGAGCTGGTCAAAGTTGGTCCAACGTGGCACCACTTTTGGCGGGGACGTGTCCCCGCCAAAAAGTCCTTCCACTGTTGTAGTAACATCTTTTGGCGAGGACATATCCTCGCCAAAAAGTGTGAAATACTGTTGTGTGAAATTCTTTTTGCGAGGACGTGTCCCCGCCAATAAGCTTAACCATATAAATCTGGTTTAACATTTTGGTGGGGACATGCGTCTGACCCATTTTGCAGCATATTGCTGCAAAATGGGTAATTTCCAGGTTTTTCCCGAAAAAACCTACCAAATGCACCCAATTTCCAGAACCTGTTTTTACAATAACAACAACTTCGCCAACAACAAATTCGCTTAACATACAACAACAACAACAACAACAAACCCAAATTCGCTAAAAATAATATGAATCCAAATTCGCCAACTTCGCTAAACATAGAACCTGTTTTTACAATAACTATCCAAATTCGCTAAACATAATCATATGAATCCAAATTCGCCAAAAACGGTTCAAAAACCGTGATCACATAATCATCTACAAAACTATACATAAGCTAGCTATCCGCAAAATGGTCCAAAAACTATACATAAGCTAGCTATCCGCAAAATGGTCCAAAACTATACGCGGGGAACAATTTAGCGGGAATCCTAACACATAAACTACATAAACACATAATAATCCATCTAAATCTACACAAAATTTTCCAATACCCCAAAACAAATATAAATTAACCCATCGGACCCAAAGAAGCCGTACACTACTCCCCATTCTCCCCACTACCCCCACTACCCTCCCCCGTACCTCGAGACTCGCCCTGTGAGGCATTTTGGGATCTCGATGTCCCCGACAAGCCACTCGCTAGCTGCTCGGTAAAACCCGGCTGTCTCCTGGCCCAATCCAGCAAAATATCAATTTGTGTCCCATGCGTGGACAGCTCCTGGGCTTGCTTGTGCACGGTCTCCTGCAGCGAGGACGAGGAGGCTTGCTCGCGAGCTCGTGAGGAGCTGAGGGTCGTCTTCTGACCACTGCCGGGTAACACTGGACCTACGCCAGGAACATGACTGCGCTGCTTACCACCGATCACCTGGCGCAAAATATCCAGGTCAGTCATACCCGTCCCGGAAGAGGTGCTCTCTGTCCGCAGCCGTACCATCTCATTCTGTTTAGTTACAAAAAAACAAGAAAAGTAATATATAAGTCGTGATTTATTATATTGCATTAATGTGGGTGAGTTTTTAGAAATAAATTATACTTACGTATCTGGCCTCGGACAGTGGAGACTCAAAGGCGTCGCCTCTCGTATGGGTGTGTCTGTAAAGGTCGACCAAGTCTCTACGATCCGTGGAGTCGGGGGGGGGGGGGGGAGGCTCAACTGTTTATAAATAAAATCAATCAAGACTCACCCAACACTATATATATAAATAAAATGATTAAAAAGTGTCTTACAAAGTTATCGCGTATAACAGCTAAAGAATGGGATCCGTTAAGGCTAGAACTCGTGCTCGCGAGCCGGTTTTGCCTGTTGACCTCCCCGATCCTCAACTTCTTCGGGTCTGACCAGTGCTTCACCTGCTTATTATAAATAATAAAAACTATTATATAAATGAATTATTATTATTATTATTATTATTATTATTATTATTATTATTATTATTATTATTATTATTATTATTATTATTATTATTATTATTATTATTATTATTATTGGGCGGGCCGGCTAGCGTGGATTTTGAGTTTAGTAGTGGGCTTGCTACGAAAAGGGTTGCTAAAACCATCGAGCTTATGGATGCCGTTGCTAGGCTTAATGATCCTCAATGTGAGTTGCTCCTTCTTTATGCTTGTGCCGGTATTTCAAAGTTATACTTCTCTATGCGCACATGTTCTCCCCGGGTCTTTGAGGGTGCTCAGACTTCGTTTGATGCGGCGCTTCGTTCCTCTATGCAACGTATTGTCACTGCTTCTGGACCTGGGTTTGGGGATTGGAAATGGAGATTGGCCACACTTCCGTTTGAGTTTGGGGGGCTTGGCATATATTCTGCAGGTGATTTCTTGAATTATGCTTTCCTAGCGTCTAGACTCCAATCTACTAGCTTACAGGCTAAGCTCCTCCAACAGTCTGGCATAGTAAATCATGGATCTTCCTTTAATGACGCTTTGTGTACTTTTAATGCGAAAATGGAGTTCGGCCTCTTAAGTAACCCGAATGAGATCGCTGCCCCCAAACTTATGAAGAAATTGGCAGATATATATTTCACACGTGTTACTAAAACGGCTGAATCCACTTTTGTCCTATTCGCTCAACAGATGGCGCTTTGGAGATCGCAACGCGAAGACTACACCTCCGATTGGCTTAGGGTGGCCCCGATATCTGGGTTGGGACAGACTATGAACGTTAGAACTTACCGGTGTGTTTTATGCTACCGCCTGGGTGTCCCCCTTTTCTCGGTCCAGATGCCGTGCTCTGCTTATTCCAGGTTATTTGCGGGAGACATTTACGGGGATCATGCTGTGTCATGTGCTGGTATTATTGGTATCAAGCACCGACACAACGTGGTGCGCGACACTCTTGCTGATATTTGCTCTCGGTCTGGGATCTCGACTCGCAAAGAGGTTGACATTGGCCTTTGTGGAGAAAGAGACAAAAGTTTACGCCCAGCTGATGTATTGCTCTATTCTTGGGACGGTGGGCAGGATGTTTGTGTCGATTTGACAGGGTCGTCTCCTTTGACGCAATCGGGTATGGTCGATTTTGTGCCAGGACGAGTGGTGTTCGAGGCAGCACAGCGCAAGCGTGTCAAATATGAGAGCAAATGCGCCGAATTTGGATATGGGTTTCTACCCTTCTCATTCTCTTCCTTTGGGGAACTTGGGAAGGATGCAGCAACCCTACTGAAACGGATCCGAAATTTCTCAATAACTCAAGACATCGGATCGTGAGCCGCTGCTCATATCTTTAATAGGATTAGCTTTGCGATAACTAGAGGAGTGGGAGCCCAGTTAGTATCTCGGCTCCCCTTTAATTTCTTGTAAATCATATTTTCTTCTAATGAAGTGATGTTTTTTATAATAATAATAATAATAATAATAATAATAATAATAATAATAATAATAATAATAATAATAATAATAATAATAATAATAATAATAATGACGATGATGATAATAATAATAATAATAATAATAATAACAATAATAATAATAATAACAATAATAATAATAATAATAATAATAATAAAGTACGTGTCGATCCAAAAATTTACCTGTTTCTCCCAATCTTCAGTCGTCTTGTTCGCCGGACGCCTTTTCCTTGATCTCGTCCAGTTACTCAATCCCACCTTTCCGTGTAAAATTTTGCTTTTTGAATATGTACTTGTTGTCATCGTATCGCTTTCGGAGGTAAGCTTCATACTTCTGACAATATAGTCTCCATCCGGACCGGCAAGGTGGGGGCCGAGATCAAAAAAATGCTGCAATAAAATATAATTAAAATAAATATACAAATTTAAATAAAGAGACAAATTTAAATAAATAAACACTTTTAAAATAAATAAACACAATAATTAAAAAAATAAAAGATAAAAAAATCTTACGTGGAGCTGGTTATCAATGTGTGCCTTCGTGGTCTCGGGAACCTTATCCCACGAATCGTAATACATGGGAATCGATTCCCGTAACAACGTCCCGACCATGTTCGAGAACCACGAAGCGTGAGTGCCAACATGATCCCACATCCCTTTCACGTTCTTCTGGAATCTGATCGATACTGGACGACCAGTCCCATTCCTCATCTGGTGTAGTTTCGCGTTCTTTGTGGTACCACGAACCACCTTCCCGCCTTTGCCAATTTTGGCATTAGGCTTGGGAGCTCAGGGAGCTCTCGAATTAGACCCTGCAAGTAATCAAATTCAAGTGATGGTGACATAAAATAACAAGTTATCAAATTCAAATAATGATCAAGTTTAATTAAAATAATCGAGAAATTCTTACGCTGGCAGTTAGTGCCTATCCTCCTCGGGGGACCATGGGGTGGCTCATTACCTCCATCCCCACCGTGGCTCGTAGCTACAACATCTGCCATCTGTAAACGTACTAGTACAAGAACATAGAAATTAGTGAAGAAACACATATACGCATATATATACACACATTCAAATAAATAACAATATATACCAAAAAAGATAATAATAAATAATTAAATAAATAAATAAATAAACACATTTAACAACTCGATAACAATTTCATTCAAATACCTTATCAAACGCATACCAAATACATTATCAACAAGACCAAATATGCGAATAAAAAGTTAAAACAACCCAACAGCATGCAATCTTGTGTTTTTGGGGCAAACTGTACTTTTGGGGCTTTGCTTTTGCTATTGGTTCGGGATTGCAGTTCTTGTATATCATGTCGGTCATAGACAGGTAATTTCTCAAACTTGTTTATATCGGAATATATTATCTATCTTAACTATGATTAGAGAACGGTCCAAATGTACTATCCTAAACTGCATTAGTGACGTTATTAAGTATTAAGAGGGGAATATCTCGGTTTTGTGATGTACATTTTTAAATTTCTGCGTTAGATCATTTTTTTTGCAGAAACTATTATAACTTATGCTTGAATGATACACATTAGAGCTTTTGTTTATGGCATCACGAGGTGGAAATAGTTATGCCAATTAGAAAAATCTAGAGAATTAGGCGAATACTGTCAACATTAATGAGTTAGTTAAGATTATTCCCAAAAGTGGAGGTGTAGGCAAACGCAAAACATCCTGTTGCAACAAAGGGGATACATAATTACAGGGGAATGAGGAAAAACCATTGTGGTTTTTTCTGAAAATTCTTCTGATGCTACATATACTCTATGTTGCAACAGAATTTGCTACAATGACCTACACCTAGACTAGGAATGGTCTCGACTAACTTCTAAACCTTGCCGAAATTTTTTTAGTTTGTTGGCTCTTCCTTGTTTACTTTTTTTCAACCTCCACCAAGACATGTCTATGAAAAGTTATTGATTTTTTGAGAATGCATCCTTACCCAGACTTGAAGTTATCTCTTTCATATAACATAACCGTTCTAAGATTTTAAGGATAATAGTAACCTATAGTCACACTTTTTTCCTTGATCGATCTGAATATTCTAGTCGTGAGTATTAGGCGCATCAGTAGGCCATCTATAATGGTTCTTACATATGTCATACCAAAAACACAAAACACTAAGCATCGCTCACAATAGGTTCTAAACTTAAAACAACCCAACAACATGCAATCTACTAATAAGGATGTAACACTAGTGATTTCAAGGAAAACATGACATGTAAAACCAGGAATATTAAATTAGAATGGATACGAATTGGATAAAAAAAACATACTTTTGTCACGGCTGTGGTCAAGGCTGGAGTCAACAAGGAGCTAAAAAAACCATAAACACAAATTAATGACTATAAACTTTTGGCGGCGACATGTCCCCGGTACATACATAAACAAAAAAAAAATAAACACAAATAAATCACTATAACCTGTGGTCTCGGCTTCGGTTCTCGGCTTCGGGTCTCAGCTTCGGTTCTCAGCAGGAACTGTACCAAAAAAAAATTAACAAAAAACATAATACACATATATCAAAAATTAACATATTGGCTTAAAATTAACACATATAAAAAAATTAACAAAAATTAACACATATAAAAAAAATAACAAAAATCAATAAATTAAAAAAAATTATCACCTGGGTTTTGTAAACGAGAGGGATAAAGGAAGAAAGAAAGAATTAAATGAGGAGAGGGGTTGAGGAAAGAATTATACAAGGAGAGGGTTTGAGGAGGGGCTGTGGTGGTGCACAGTGGTGCGAGGGTGGGTTTATGTGGTGGAGATGATGGTGCTGTGGTGAGATGGTAGTGCTGTGGTGAGATGGTGGTGCTGTGGTGGTGATTAGTGGTGTTGGTGAGCTGAGGAAGACAAGATGAGTTTTTTTTTTCTTTACTAAGTGTAGAAACCAGATCTGTTAATAATTGAGTATGGTTTTGGCGATTACATTCAGCGGGAACATGTCCCCGCCAAAAGATAATTTGTCTTTTAGCCAGACTTTTGGCGGGGACATGTCCCCGCCGAAAGGTTTTGCTAATCGCCAAAAAACTTTGGCGGGATAAAGTAAATGCGCAGAGGGAAAAACAAATTTTTGGTGAAATCTTTTTGCGGGGACATGTCCCCACCAAAAACCTTTTCATAATACAAAAAAAAAAAAAAAAAAAAAAAAAAAAAAAAAAAAAAAAAAAAAGAAAACTCTTTTATATTATTTTAACTAACTCTAATCAATATTAATTCTTTTAAATTTTACTAAAAATTTTCAAAATCATATTTAATTAATTTAAAACTTTTTAAAATTATTTACATCACTTTTACCTAATAAAGTTAAATCATTTAAAATTATTTTTAAAACATTTTAATTAATTTAAATCACTGTTAAATCATTTAAATTTAATTTAAATATTTTGTAAATCATCTTTAATTAATTTAAAACTTTTTAAAATTATTTACATCATTTTTAACTAAGTTAAGTCATTTATACTTAATTTACATCATTTTTAACTAAGTTAAACAAATGAGTCGATATGATACGGTTGTACACAAGATGTTAAACGAATGAGCCGAGATGATATGGTTGTACACGAGATGTTTAACGAATGAGCCGAGATGATATGGTTGTACATGAGATGTTAAACGAATGAGCCGAGATGATATGGTTGTACACGAGATGTTTAACGTATGAGCCGAGATGATATGGTTGTACATGAGATGTTAAACAAATGAGCCGAGATGATATGGTTGTACACGAGATGTTAAACGAGTCGATATGATATGGTTGTACATGAGATGTTTAACGAATGAGCTGAGATGATATGGTTGTACATAAGATGTTTAACGAATGAGCCGAGATGATATGGTTATACACGAGATGTTTAACGAATGAGCCGAGATGATATGGTTGTAGATGAGATGTTTAACGAATGAGCCGAGATGATATGGTTGTACATGAGATGTTAAACGAATGAGCCGAGATGATATGGTTGTACATGAGATGTTAAACGAATGAGTCGAGATGATATGGTTGTACACGAGATGTTAAACGAGTCGATATGATATTGGCGGGATAAAGTGATATTTTAGGAGGGAACATGGATAACACTTTCGGCGGGGACACGTCCCCGCCAATAAACCAGCACTGTACATCTTTACTTTAGGAGGGACGTGTCCCCGCGAAAAGTGAGGGTGGGAAAAAAACGCAGGAGCAATTAAGCGTTCCAAGTTTGGTCAAACTTAGTCAAATATGGAAAACACTTTGTCCCCGCCAAAAAGGTGCGTTGAAAATTTAGTAAATGGTCAGCGAGACTTTGTGCCAGCTCAGCATTGTTTTTGTCGTTTAGCGACTTTTGGCGGGGACAGGGGCGTCCCCGCCGAAACCTTCCTCACCCGTCCTCTCTTTTGTTGTAGTGCACCAATTCTGGCGCTGCCACTCCGGCTAACACCACTACGACATTTGCGGGCCACAAATTCTGCAACCTGTACCAACCTACAGCAACACCAAATGTCGGATATGTGATTTTACCATTGCTTAGGATTTGCGATTTTTCAAGATTTATGCTCGAGTTTTTGGGGGTTTTTTTCATAAGTTGATTTTTGTGTAACTTTTTTTGTTATTAAATCTTCTTCAATGATTTCCGTATTGATTTTAGTGGGAGTTTCTAATAGAGTTTACCGGGAAGAGGGTGGTAATGGAAGGGATGGCTAGAAGCTTATCTACTTTGGAGAGGGTAGTGATGGGAGGAGGGATGTCTGTGTTGAACATGATGAATAGGAGATGTAGTATTATATGGGTGTGGGATATAGATGTTTGTTTATGTGTACACACGTGTGATATGAGGATATGAAGGTTTGTTTATGGAAACAAACTTGGGAAAAGACAATCGTGTGAAAATAGTACTATGTAATATACAAGGAAAATTAACACTGGTAAAAGTTGTACGTGCATGGGATGAAGGAAAAAAAACTTAAACTAATGATAATGGGATGGTAGTAATGATGGAATGATAATTGATGTTAGAGGATAATGGGACAACAATATGCAAGGGATTCTTTTTTTGTGATACATGATTCTAGTGAATTAGGGTTTTGGAGATGTTTTTAAGAGAAGATCGTAAAAGACTGTGATACCATGTAAATGTATGTTGTGATACCATGTAAATGTATCTGTGTTGAATCAATCATAATCAGGATTACAATGAGCATATAAATACATGGATACTAACTAACGGGCTTGGCCCAATACATAATACATAGTTGATAATAATAGTCCACTAACACCTGTCACTTATTCATCGAATATTCAGTTGCAGTTGATTTATGGAATATTGTAAACGGTTCAAGAACCACCTTTTCAGGAGGTCTAAGGTTGGGAAAAGTAGTCGAAACCCATGTTAGTTTCTAGAGAGAGAAAGTAGAGAGAGGTTGGAGAAAAGGATATGTGTTTGTTAGATGAAGTTCACACAATGATTTTCCACACCCCACATGGAGAGACATGAGGGGTATTTATAGGCTCGTCACATCACAACTATGCCTCGTGTACATTAGTAGTCTCTACGGGCACAGCTATCTACGTATCTAATCCATTTCACGTGTAAGACGCCAACTTCACAAAATAATAAGTCTAACAATCTCCCTCCAAGATGGTGTCACACGTGAATGGTTACAATGAGACCTATAAATACATATAGAAAGTAAATAACAATAATAAACACTGTCGTTGAAGCACAGAGTCTATGTAATCAAGATATTGAGGATGGCTTGGAGTTCTTTCTTTCGTCGATCTCGGCTTTGATCTCTTTCAGCTCTGAACTCCTTATGCATCATCCTTGAAGTTCCTTCTTTCGAACACTTCGGCATTAATCTTTGTACCTCTGAACTTCATATGCTGTAATGGTCTAGCTAGGTTATTACTCCCTCCTAACTAGTGAGCCATTTAGAAAAGAGGAAAGAAGAATCTTTTTGGTCTTTTCTAATTTTCAGAAAATAGAAACAAGATAGAAGATAGAATGTGAAGCTCCCTCCCAAACTGAAAACCCTTTGCTGAAGAAGTGTTTCTCAATCAAGTGTCTCTAGTCTTCTACCATGCAGTGGAGAAAGAAAGTAGAATAGACTATATAGAGTGTAACTTCTTCATGATTGCACGTTCAGGAAGAATGATATCAACATCATCAACTCACTTAGATTGCTTCACCAGTAACCATACATACAGAAGTCGAAGTAATAATACCCAGCACGGATTTATCCAACCAATGTTCATCAACCCGATAAATCCCTCAACAAGTATCCATCATACTTGGCACAAATCCATACGACCAATGTCTAAAAGTCTAGATAACTTCCCTCTACGAGTATACTATTTCTTCCCCTATATAATACGAAGTTCGAAATGATAACATCCAAGTAAACAATTAAGCTCAATACCTCGTATATAGCCGATGATGTACACATTTCTCCCTCCTGATGATTAAGATCTTTCGGAATTATCATAACACTGTGTACATCCTAAATCTAGATTATCTGGAAGCATCATAAACCCGTAAGCATAAGCTTTAACCCATAAGAAGATGTTGATAAATACTCTCTATACTAAATTCTCTCAGTGCAACTCCCAACACAACCTCTTACCATTCAACCGACTAATAATGACGACATATGGAGACAACCCGATGTGTCAAACTTGAGTAAAGTAATTTCTACCAGACTTGCGACTTAAGCTTGTACTATCCCTGTGATAAAGAATGGTGTACTCTATACCCTAATAAAAAAGTATTAGAAGCATAATTCCTCTTGACATATCGCTACTTTGTGGGTATAGAGAGAAAGAATCACAAAAGTAACTAGATATCCATGTCTTCGTCACTATCAATATATGCCCAAACAAGTCACCTTCGTGTGAGAAGGAAGAAAGAATCGAAGACGAAATAAGTACACGCATCCGTAAAACGTCACTTCAAACCCAAATAAGTAATAAAGAATAATCCCCATATTCACATATGCTAAATAATACCAATTCTAGCCGTGTAAAAATTTGGTGAATCTTGATAAGGATCGTTTAAGTGAAACGTGGTTTGTTTGTTTTCTTGTTCTCAAAGGTTCTGAGATTATTCTAAATTCTGGTTTTTTTGAAAGTTTTGATGCCGAATAACACAAAATCATCAATAACTTCTTTTTGAAGCACTTTTGGGCCTCAAAATTGCTGTGAAGTGAATAAATTGACTTCACCCCTTTTTCTACACGTTTCAACGATCATTTTGACAGGTAATTCGCTGAAAGCGGACTTACAGATCAAAAGTTATGATGATTTGAATTTTTGCCATAAAAATCCAATTTTTCTCGAAAGGTGCTATGTTTTTCGAAAGGTTCTAAGTTTCTCGAAAATGGTCTGAGGTCAGAAAAGTTTTCGAAAGTCTATTTTTCAGGTTGAAAAGGTCCTAGCCTAAAAATCCTGAAAATTACTTGAAAATCCCAAAGTTCTCGAAACTAGAATTACTCGAAACCCAAATTACACGAAACCCAAATTTCTCGAAACCCAAATTACTCGAAACCTAAATTACTCGAAATGCCACGTCACCTAATTAGTGGGATCTCAACTATCAAGTACTGCCACGTCAGTTTCGAGAAAATTTAATTTTTTTGAGAAATTTTGAAGATAGGAATTTTTTAAGAAAAATATTGCAACAGTGAACTTCGAAAAATACCTAAAAAATGCTACTTTTGTGGTTGTTTCTGGGTTTTTCTTAGATGAATGACTAAGTAATCACTAAAACTATCATACACATCAAACCTTTATCAAATCTACCCACGAAATCGATGATTTTGACTATGAAAGTTCTCGAAATACCCGTATAGTACTAAATGACTAAAAACCATTCGAAAACACAAACATAAACCATGAGCCACCCCTGAGGTGCTCTGATACCAATTGTAAACGGTTCAAGAATCTCCTTTTCGGGAGGTCTAGGTTGGGAAAAGTAGTCGAAACCCATGTTGGTTTTTAGAGAGAGAAAATAGAGAGAGGGTGGAGAAAAGGATATGTGTTTATTAGATGAAGTTTACACAATGATTTCCCACACCCCTCATGAAGAGACATGAGGGGTATTTATAGGCTCATCACATCACAACTATGCCTCGTGTACATTAGTAGTCTCTACGGGCACAGCTATCTACGTATCTAATCCATTTCACGTGTAAGATGCCAATTTCACAAAATAATAAGGCTAACAATCTCCCTTCAAGGTGGCGTCACACGTGAATGGTTACAATGAGACCTATAAATACATATAGAAAGTAAATAACAATAATAAACACTGTCGTTGAAGCACAAAGTGTCTGTAATCAAGATACTGAGGATGACTTGGAGTTCTTTCTTTCGACGATCTCGGCTTTGATCTCTTTCAGCTCTGAACTCCTTATGCATCATCCATAAAGTTCCTTCTTTCGAACACTTCGGCATAATTCTTTGTACCTCTGAACTTCATATGCTGTAATGGTCTAGCTAGGTTATTACTCCCTCCTAACTAGTGAGCCTTTTGGAAAAGAGGAAAGAAGAATCTTTTTGGTCTTTTCTAATTTTCAGAAAATAGAAACAAGATAGAAGATAGAATGTGAAGCTCCCTCCCAAACTGACAACCCTTTGCTTAAGAAGTGTTTCTGAATCAAGTGTCTCTAGTCTTCTACCATGCAGTGGAGAAAGAAAGTAGAATAGACTTGTTTGTGCAAATATTACGATATTTAAACTAAACGGTTTCTTCGATTTTAATAATAACAAACATGTAACTTGTAATGCATAACGTAAAATGCGAAACTTACTTGTAAACATAAATCATCAATGCATACTTACATCAACACCTCTTGACATCTCAAGTATGCTTCAACAAAGTCGTAGATTTCCGTCCTGACGTAAATCACTCAAGGTATGAACAAACAAATCTACAACTTGACTAATGATTAAAGGATTATATTTTTCTCTAAACTTTAACATTTTTAATGTGACAAAACATTTTTTCAAAAATACATTTTATAAATTATTTTTGAATTAAAAAGAAATGTTTTAATTTGAAAAATAAGTTTAAAATCACCAACAGCTATTTTCCCCCCAAATCAACTCCAAACTTCCCCAAATAAACTTTCACCACTAAAAATAAAATTTGGAGGGTCCCTGTCTGGGACGGTACCACGGTACCACTAAATTTAGTGGTACCGTCGGCCATTTAGTGGTACCATGCCCCCTGTAAAGGTCAAATCTTTATTGCCTATAAATACAGTCCATACCACAGTTTTTAGGTATCCTTTTTCGCACACAATTTTCTGAGTTCAAATCTCCTATCACATATACTCTCCTTTGATCATGTAGTTAGTTTATCTTTGTTTAAGAGTGATCCAATCATGCATTTAAATGATCACCTTCATTCCTCTATTAGTGCAAGAGAAGAACACATCGTATCACAAAGATACAAAGTGTTATAGTGTTAGTGTAGTGCACTCGTAACATTCGTTACGTACTTGTTGTATCTTGATATACATCAAGTTGTCTATCATCTTGTTTAGTTAGTTCGTGTGGATCATTGTGATCTTGTAGAGATCGGAGAGATCTTGTGTAGCTAGTGGTGATAGTGAGTAGATCGGGTAAATCGTGAGTAGATCGGGTAGATCGTGAGTAGATCGGCTAGATTAGTACTCTACATCTAGCTTAGTGTCGGAAAATAATGTAAGCGACGCGGTTCATGTGTTTAGGCCTTAAAACACAAGGTTTGTTATGTTGGGCCATAAAACATAACGGGTTTGGTTGTACCCGAAGAAGAACTCGACATCTAGCTTAGTGTCGAAAAATATTGTAAGCGACGTTGTATGGTTTTCTCCGCCAAGACGGGAGCTTGTTGATTAGTGAAGTAACTATCGAGTTGGGTACTCGGGGAGTGGAGTAGGGCGAAGAGGAGATTCGTGACCGAATCACTATAAATCATCATGTCCGGTTTGCACTTTCTTTACTCATCTCTTTACTTTTTATTTTTGCATTTACCGCTTTATATTTATGTTTTGCATTGCGTTTATATTTGTGTGGTTTGGTTGCTTATGTTGTGTTGGTTGTGTTTATGTCATGGCTTGCTAGTTATTATATGTCTAAGTTTGTATCATTGTGACATGCCTTACATGTTGCTTTATATTATCTCTAATTCATGTAAGACTAGTGTTGACACTTTTTATGTTATGTCACACTTGATCGGGTGTTTGATACAAAAGTTTGTTAGTTTTAAACGAAAACGTATTCACCCCCCCTCTACGGTTTTTCATAATTGGTATCAGAGACACGTCGCTCAAAATTTTAAAACAAATGGTTTTCAAAATTGAGTAAGATCCATGTATCAAATTACCCATGAAGGGGAATATAATATGAAAAATATTTACGTGCTTAATAATTACAAGTTTTGTTGTTAAGTATACTTTGTCATACTAGCTTGAAAGTTTTCTTAAACAAATAAAAGAAAAGAGTTTGTATGTGTTCGGTCATGTCTTTAGAACGAGTCATAAAGTCATGCGGTTTTGAAATGAGTGTTTGGGACAAACCATTATCTTATAGTAAAAGTATTATCGTAAATGTCTTTCTTAGTCCTAAACGTGGAAATGATGCTTAATATATATTTTATGTGTTCGGTATCTAGTTTATTAAATTTAACATCTTTCCATCGAGTCGCCGCACTAAAATAATAAACTGAATCAGGAAACAGGTCATGGTACCACTAAATATAGGATGGTACCGTTATATTTAACGGTGCCGTGGGGTACTTAAAGGTACCGTGCATCTGTCTGTCTGTTTTCAGTATTGGGTTATTTTTAGAAATTCATATAAAATCAACCATAAGTCCGTAGGAGTTGTGTTACCCATCATTTTAATCGAAGTTGAGTCTACTTTCATTTGAAAAATACTTTTATGAATTAGTTCTAAATGAAAATATATTAGAGTCCTTGATTTACAACTAAAGGTCTTTTTAGTCATGCCGTTTGCGTAAATTCTTGGTTAAACTCAAAAAGGGCATTTCAACTTTTGAATCTTGATGTGTTTTCAAAGTGACTTGGTAAAAATCTTTGAAATAGGGAGGAAACATTTTAATACAAATATCGTCCAAAAAATGTTATTTATATTTTACGATCTTTGCTTAATTTTGTTAATGAAAATTATAAGGTTTATCTTTAGCAAAACATAAGTATATGTTAAAGTCTTTTACATTTATAGTAACAAGTCTTTTAAAACACATTTACTCATTACATGATCACTAGGAATTACACAATACATACATATATACATTTACATGTTATTTTTATTTCTTAAAAATGGAAATACACATGACATCATGGCATGCATCATTTACATATCTTAGTTGACTTTACAATATATTTTGCAAAGATCTTGAAGCTAAAGAGTTGACTTTGTAAGATCATGACATGACTAGACAAGATATGGTAAGATTTGGAAATCCCTTAGCTGGCTTGTCCCCTCGGAACCAAACCAGTATAAGGGCGGAACCAATTTTTTGGTTCCGCCAAATCCGTGCCTTGTTGATCAGCTTTGCTTACAAATAGCAAGCTGATCATTCAAGCACAATCATCACTTACACAACATAAATTATACATTCATTCATTTATACATTACTAACCCATTTAATTCATTCACTTCATTCTTAGTGATCTTTCTTTTTGTAGCAAAAGAGATCAAGCATCAACAAGCTTCAACACTGTGTTGCAAGTCTTGATTAGTTAGTTACTGTGTGATCTAGTAGTGTTTACACATCATTGTTATACCATTCATTCAGTAGTGATCGGTTAGTGTTTTAGTCCTCAAAACACATAGAGAGTCGGGAGTGGTTGTACCCTTGTTAAAGAACCAACGGGAGTGGTTGTACCCTTGTAAAGAACCCGATGTTTAGCTTAGTACCGGATAAAGTGTAAGCGACTTGTATAAAGGTTTTCTCCGCCGAGAAGGGAGTTTATTTCTTAGTGAAGAAAAACTCTCGAGTTAGAGGCTCGAGGAGTGGAGTAGGGCAAGGAAGAGAGTCCTTGTAGCCGAACCACTATAAATTTTCGTGTTGTGGTTTGATTGTTCCTTTCCTTACTTACTTAACTTATATTGTTTGTTTGTGTGTATTTACTTTGAAATCACGTTAAGTCACAAAGCGAATTAATTTTAAAAAGGTAAAAACTATTCAACCCCCCTTCTAGTTTTTCATAATTGGTATCAGAGCTACGTTACTCAACATTTTCAAAATATATTGTATTTTAAAACTTGAAACGATCAATGGATTTTGAAAACTTTAAAGAAGGGCAATCTATGCAAAGACCACCACTATTTGAACCAAATTGTTTCGTATATTGGAAAAATCGCTTTGAGACATATGTGAAGTCAAAGGACATTGATCTATGGTATATCATTGTAGAGGGTGATTAGAAACCCATAAGTAATGATATATCGGGTGGTCGGGATATGGGTACTTCTCTTACTCGTCACAGTGATGAGCAAAAGAAGTTGATTGCCAAAAATAATGAAGCCAAAATGATGCTTTATAATGCCTTACCTAAGAAAGAATATGAAAGAGTTTTTATGTGTAAAACGACTAAAGATATTTGGCAATCATTGATTATCACTCATCAAGGGAACTTACAAGTCAAAGATAACAAAATTGATCTTCTTGTTCAACAATATGAACAATTTGTTATCTCTGAAGATGAGAACATTGATAGTGCTTTTTCTAGGTTCAATACTATTATTACATCTTCGGTTTGGGTTTTGCGTAGGCCGAGGGTTACACGACTCCTATCGAGTCGAGCCGTGGCTAAAGGCGAGTCAAGGCATTAGGTTGGTTTGCTATTTGTGTTTGATTTGGACTTGGTTTCGGATTTGGATATGTTAGCCGAGAGCTATACGGCATGGATAAGGTCGAGCCGTTACTCGAGGTGAGTCACGGCCTAGGGCGTTATGAGTTTGGCTATGTCTTGGGTTTGGTTTGGTTGAGCTGTGTTCTAGCCGAGAGCCACCTTGGGAATTGATTTGGACATTGGACTTGGATAATATAATATCCTTTGCTTGGATGAGATTGGACGTTATTGGATTTACGGTATTAGCCAATGGACCTGTCACAATTCGCATTTTCGGGTTACTATTCACTTTTACTATTCATTTTCACTATTCATTCCCAAAATTTTTATTTCTTATTCTCGTAAGTTAAACTATTTTAATGATAATCCGAGATTTTGACACTCGTCGGATCAATGCTGCAAGAATCACGAAACCGTGTCCGAGATGTACTTTAACGTTTAAATATCATTTAGGCATCCCGATATGTCCACACAACATTACCAACAAGAGAAATATATGTTTTCCATCATCTGTGAGATTTTCAAGAATTTTGGAATTTTAGGATACCCGGTTTTAAGTTTCGTGACTTTACGACTTACAGTTAGCAATTAACGGGACCAAAACCCACTCCGTAAGTCAAGATAAATATCCAACCTAAAATATCTAGATATTTTCTCAAAAATATCTAGATATTTTGAAAATCTATTGAAATTACCATTTTACCCTTGTCCTTTATTTACCAAAATGCCATTCTATGTATACAAGAATGCCATTCTAGCCTAAATTTTTCCCTATAAATAGAAGGCTTAAGCCTTCATAATTTCTCGCACCACCCTCTCTTTATCTCTAAAGTCCTTAAACCCAAGGCGATTCTTAGCTATTTTAGCAAGTATCTTTCAAGAATGTGCAAGCATTCTTGAGCAAAAGCTAGAGTTTGATCTACTTTGCTCTGAGTTTTCAAGAAAGGCGTCGTTATAATCTTCAAATAACTTCAAGTCTCCAAAAAGACTTTGTTATTATCTTATTTTAGTTTCGGGTACTACAACACTAGGGAACTTCATGTGAGGGGTTTCATTTGGGTAAACAGATCGACGAGTTGCTGGATTTACGAATTAAAGTATCCTAGCTCCTCGAACGTTTACTACATGACCTCTGAATTATGATGGCCCGAACGGTAGTTACGCGTAGAGACTTCCTGGCTTAAATCCATCAATCCCGTTATACGTTGTGATATCATTAGTTCAAGGTGAGTTCTTAGCCCCTACTTTTATACTCGTTTTAACTCTTTGGGAGAGATACATGCTTAACTACTTTCAATTACTTTTACAAGTATTCCAAACCTTTACATATTACTGTGAGTTCTTAACCCCTACTTTTATACTCGTCTTAACTCTTTGGGGGAGATACATGCTTAAATACTTGTTCTTATTTTCATACATGCTTAAATACTTTTTCTTATTTTCACAAGTAAACTAAACTCTTATACTTTACCGTGAGTCATAGCCTCTACTCTTTTAATACATGTTTTAAACTTTTGGGGGAGATACATGCTCAAACTATACTTTTACAAATATACGTTTAACTTTATGATATAGTAGTCAATGATTCAAATATATGTGATACTTTTATTCTTTTATGCTATTTATATGTGACGTCTTATTATGTGATACACTGTTATGTGTAAATCTATTAATATGGATTGGAATTATCAAATACATGATTTATCCAATTACTTAAATGTTTATACTTTTATATGATACGCTTTCATACTTGTCTTTGAGAAGTAGGCACCCAGTAATCTTTGGGAAATGGCACCCAGTATTCTTTGGGAAATGGCACCCAGTAATCTCATGATGCATTGATATGCAAGACATCTACCCTAGACATACTATGTTAGTAGTGGGTTGTAAACACACAGGTTGCAAGTTTTGTATGGGCGGGGCTTGGAACTGAGTGGATTTACAAGGCCTTTGCTGGGAAATCTTTATTCAAATACTTTACTTTTAAACTAAACTCTATGAACTCACCAACCATTGTGTTGACACTTTAGCATGTTTATCTCAGGTTAGTAAGGCGATAGCAGGTGCATGGAATGTAGAGTCGCACGACATGTTTCGAAGACTTTATACATTCGTATTTACCATTCGATAGTAAATTTTGTAAACATTTATATATTATACTTTGTGACCTTATTGTTTGTAACTCTGATTTCATTAATCGAATGGTAACATTTCAAAACATCTCATTTAGAGGTCGTTTTCTATAACTTGTACTTTGTATTATGAAGTAGCACCCCAGTGACACAATCTTCCGATGCGATATTTTGGGGGTGTTACAGATTGGTATCAGAGCCTTGGTTATAGAGAACTAGGTTGCATTTGAGAACCTAGACTATAACTGCTTTATACGTTGAGACCTTCCTCTCTATCGCCTTGCACAGTTTAGACTTTTTCGTAATTTTAGCACCTAAGGGAGATTTCTATGAACTGACTGAAACACCGAACATCATATGAATCAATTAGTCCAAAGCATTGCATTGTTACTCCTGAATTAAACATAGCCTGATCACCTATGTCTAATTAAGGAAGAATCATGCAATGGAGGGAGTAGTAGTCTCATATGTGTAAGCAATTCCATAATCGAGCCGAATTTTCAAAAGACCTCCTTCAAACCACTTGTTTCCCAGCTTGATCTAAGTGACAGTTCTTGTTTGATGAGTTGCGAAGATCAAGCTAGAATCAAGTTGTTACTCAAACCGATTTAACCTAACCCTATGACAGTTCTTGTCTGATGAGTTATGAGATTAAGTAAAAATCGATTACCTAAAGGTCTTTTGAGGGTTATGCTCGAGAATGGGAAAGTTTGCCTCATTAAACCTAGCCACAAGAGAGCACGTATTTAGAACGGGCAATAGTCACGATAGTCACGAGAACGTACCTAGTTGGATAAGGAACCCAGATACATAAGCTTTGACGTAATTACTTAGACTATCACGCCCTTTTCTAGACACACTGTTAGCAGTTAACATTCACAAAACTTCGGGACGAAGTTCCCTTAAGGGGTAGAGACTGTAACAATTCGCATTTTTGGGTTACTATTCACTTTTACTATTCATTTTCACTATTCATTCCCGAAATTTTTATTTCATATTCTCGTAAGTTAAACTATTTTAATGATAATCCGAGATTTTGACACTCGTCGGATCATTTCTGCAAGAATCACAAAGGTTTTACTTTAAGGTATAAACATCGTTTAGGCATCCCGATATGTCCACACAACATTACCAACAAGAGAAATATATGTTTTCCACCATCCGTGAGATTTTCAAGAATTTTGGAATTTTAGGATACCCGGTTTTAAGTTTCGTGACTTTACGACTTACAGTTAGCAATTAACGGGACCAAAACCCACTCCGTAAGTCAAGATAAATATCCAACCTAAAATATCTAGATATTTTCTCAAAAATATCTAGATATTTTGAAAATCTATTGAAATTACCATTTTACCCTTGTCCTTTATTTACCAAAATGTCATTCTATGTATTTACAAGAATGCGATTCTAGCCTAAAATTTTTCCCTATAAATAGAAGGCTTAAGCCTTCATAATTTCTCGCACCACCCTCTCTTTATCTCTAAAGTCCTTAAACCCAAGGCGATTCTTAGCTATTTTAGCAAGTATCTTTCAAGAATGTGCAAACATTCTTGAGCAAAAGCTAGAGTTTGATCTACTTTGCTCTGAGTTTTCAAGAAAGGCGTCGTTAAAATCTTCAAATAACTTCAAGTCTCCAAAAAGACTTTGTTATTATCTTATTTTAGTTTCGGGTACTACAACACTAGGGAACTTCATGTGAGGGGTTTCATTTGGGTAAACAGATCGACGAGTTGCTGGATTTACGAATTAAAGTATCCTAGCTCCTCGAACGTTTACTACATGACCTCTGAATTATGATGGCCCGAACGGTAGTTACGCGTAGAGACTTCCTGGCTTAAATCCATCAATCCCGTTATATGTTGTGATATCATTAGTTCAAGGTGAGTTCTTAGCCCCTACTTTTATACTCGTTTTAACTCTTTGGGGGAGATACATGCTTAACTACTTTCAATTACTTTTACAAGTATTCCAAACCTTTACATATTACTGTGAGTTCTTAGCCCCTACTTTTATACTCATTTTAACTCTTTGGGGGAGATACATGCTTAAATCCTTGTTCTTATTTTCACAAGTAAACTAAACTCTTATACTTTACCGTGAGTCATAGCCCCTACTCTTTTAATACATGTTTTATACTTTTGGGGGAGATACATGCTCAAACTATACTTTTACAAATACACGTTTAACTTTATGATATAGTAGTCAATGATTCAAATCTATGTGATACTTTTATTCTTTTATGCTATTTATATGTGACGTCTTATTATGTGATACACTGTTATGTGTAAATCTATTAATGTGGTTTGGAATTATCAAATACATGATTTATGCAATTACTTAAATGTTTATACTTTTATACGATACGCTTTCATACTTGTCTTTGGGAAGTAGGCACCCAGTAATCTTTGGGAAATGGCACCCAGTAATCGTTGGGAAATGACACCCAGTATTCTTAGGGAAATGGCACCCAGTAATCTCATGATGCATTGATATGCAAGACATCTACCCTAGACATACTATGTTAGCAGTGGGTTGTAAACACACAGGTTGCAAGTCTTGTATGGGCGGGGCTTGGAACTGAGTGGATTTACAAGGCCTTTGCTGAGAAATCTTTATTCAAATACTTTACTTTTAAACTAAACTCTATGAACTCACCAACCATTGTGTTGACATTTTAGCATGTTTATCTCAGGTTAGTAAGGCGATAGCAGGTGCATGGAATGTAAGTCGCACGACATGTTTTGAAGACTTTATACATTCGTATTTACCATTCAATAGTACATTTTGTAAACATTTAATATTTATACTTTGGGACCTCATTGTTTGTAACTCTGATTTCATTAATCGAATGGTAACATTTCAAAACGTCTCATTTAGGGGTCGTTTTCTATAACTTGTACTTTGTATTATGAAGTAGCACCCCAGTGACACAATCTTCCGCTGCGATATTTTGGGGGTGTTACAGGACCTTATGGACGATTTTGGTACTTGAGAAGGAAGAGTATGTTAGAATCATAAGAGTTGAACATATTTGGACCCAAACAAACATAAAATGGTCGATTAAACTTGACAACTAATATACTCGCAAATAATAATGTCTAATTATATACATTTAACTTGTAAAATTTGACGATAAAACTTTATTCAAGAGTCGTAACGACTTGGAAATGCTTTATAAACGGAGCATTCATGTCCAAATTTCGATAAAACCTTTTATGATTTAATCGTTTATAACTATTTAATATCCTAAAACCTTTTCAAAACTTATACGCTTTCATTCTAAATCATGACGTTTTATCAACTATTTGGGAAATGGGTAAAACACCGAAACAACCTATTGATGTTTTCTTTCTCGTTTTCTTATTTTATTCCTTCTTTATTTTTCTTATTTCTTCTCTCTTTTCTTTATTCTTTTCTACGTATTCATCTGTGTTTGCCAACTTTTATTATTTTAACTTTCTCGTATCCACATGAGTCTTAAACATTTATTTCATTCAAAGGCCATCGAAACTAAAACCTTTTCATTTCAAATACGAGTTATAACTTTATAAATCGCTTTGAGGTTTATTGCTGAGAAATACTATTCATTTATTAGGTTGTGCTGAGGTTCAGCAGTTGTGTTGTACCATCTAATCATTTGTGATATCTTGTTTCCTACTACTACTATGGTGTGATTCATAGCCCCACTTTACTTTTAAATTGTTTATAAACCAATGGGGGAGATACATGCTATTTACTTTTCATGAACACAATTGTTTAAATGTATGCTATTCCTGACTAAGATTATATTGCTAAGTACCGACCTTGCCGAAAGCAAGTCCCTCGATCATGAACCATTAATCACTTGCGAGTGAGCGCAAATATAGGGATATGGGCCTATAGGATTTGACTATCCCGCATGTTGACTAAGTCTGGTCCGCATGTGATGTACTATATTCAATTTATCACTAGGTATCTGGCAAAGTATCTAGCTCGAGGGAAACTATTATATTATGAATTCCGCGGTTACTGTCGACTTACGCCAATGTTATTTGGTGACGGTTAATGTTTTGTGTGTCATGAGCTTAGAAACTGTTTGACGCTTACCTGATATATGTATTTGTTACTTATATCTTCCAGACTTGAAAATCTTGTGTTCAACTATTTATTTTAACCTATGGATTTCACTCAACCTTTGTGTTGACTTTTTAAACATGTTTTATCTCAGTAATCGATGCATACCATACTGGCACTAGGAGTGGCATGAAGATTATCGATGGCTTTCGGCTTTACTATCTATCGAATTTTTACTATCTTTTACTATCACTTATCATTCGAAAAACCGCTTTTTAACTATGTCTTTTATTTCCGCTGCGATGATGTTTGAGAACCTTTTGAACTCTAGTGTTTATTTATAATTCGAATGATATGCTTTTATTGAAACGGCTTGTTATGAGGTCGTTATCTATGATTGTGACTGCGTTACTCGAAAGTAATACCCCAAACTATGTTCCGCTGTCATATTTCGAGTTGGGGGTGTTACAGAATGGTATCAGAGACGCGGTTTATAGAGAACGAGGTCATACTCGGCTATAAAACATTTTCTTTCTTTTCCTGGTGTTAAAACGTTTTCACAATCGATAGCCATCAGCCCCCCGTGCCACTTCGCTCTTTTATCGTTTTATTTGAACTTTATGTATGCATTCTCTCATACTATTAGGTACTTAAACTTTCCGCTGCTATTTTACTTCATATAAAACCATTTTTATAAAATTGGCTAGAATTTTTATATTTTCTGATACTCCTTTATAGAGTATCATGTCTGCTTCAGTCCCATCCGGTCAGTTGTCAGTTGCACCACTTGATCCCGCGCTTGCACCACCTAGTCCAGAGGATGGTCCATACCCTATTGATGATGAGATGGAGGATGAAGATGATGAGGAGGAGCCGAAGGATCTCCCTATACCACTTTTACCAGAAGTGTCAGATGTCACATATGAGTCTGATACGTCGACGCATTGGGACATGCACTTGCTACCGAGGTGACATCTGAGCCACCATCGACGTTCGAGATTGGAGAGTCTTCAGCAGTGCCGCGAGTGTCACCCTCAGAGCTTAGGTTAAGATGAGCCATTTGCGTTAGGATATCGGTTGGTTGTACGGGTCGCTACATGTCGATGTCTCGACGGTTGAGTGCGCGACAGACTGATGTTCTAGGGTTGAAGAAGGAGATTAAGAGAGATAGGAGATCTATGGGTGACTTGTATGTTGAGTTGTATGAGCATGCTGCGAGTTGAGTTCTACAGAGAAGACATAGACAGATATTAAGGAGCGTTTTGCGTCATTGGAGAAGAGGATGTCCGAGGTTGAGAAGATTGTGGAGAAGTTGGACCTTGGAGCTGTGTTCACTGATATTGATAGCCGTCATTACCAGTGTAGTATTCAGGAGTTGAGGGATGAGATCCATGCCATGCAGTGGCAGGCGTACAATGACAGGATGGCGCAATTTCCGTTTCGATGATAGTGTTGATGCCTTGGCTACATACGGCGGAGACAGTCAGTAGAGATTAGTGATCATCTTTATTATGGTAGTTTAGTATTATAGTAGTTAGTTTTGCCTTGTACGTACAAAACTGACTAGTTTCAGTTAGTAGATTTGATAAGAAACTTGTAGTCATTTTGCATATCTTGTAAAACTTATGACAAGTATTGAATCTATGATGTATTTTGTTGATGTACTATTTATGATGTTGAAGGTGCGCTGTATTATGATGTATCATTGTGTTGTTTACCTTGTGTTATGATTCTGTTGCATTGATCAAATACTTACCGTGTTGTACACTTGTGATGATTAATAGAATTTGCCGCATAGGAGAATGACACCAGCTGAGATTTAGAAACTGGTGAATGACGGTATCGCCACGGCGCTTGCAGGGCAAGCGGGTGTTGGCAATCCAAATGGTGGGCATGCAGGAATGTTCGTTGCTAATGATAATCGTTTCTGCACCTATAAGGATTTTATGAATTGCAAGCCTATCACTTTCAAGGGAACTGAAGGAGCTGTTGGTTTGACTCAGTGGTTTGAGAAGACAGAGTCTGTGTTTCTACGAAGTAACTATTTTGAGGATTGCAAGGTGAAGTATGCGACAGGTACCTTAGTGGAACATACGTTGTCTTGGTGGAATTCTTTTATTCAAACCATAGGACTAGAAAATGCTTACAACATTCCATGGGAAGAATTCAAAAGGGAAATGGTTAAGAAGTACTGTAGTCGTAGTGATGTGAAGAGGTTGGAGACTGAGTTTTACTATTTGGCTGTAAAGGGTGTTGATGTTACTACTTACGTGCGGTGATTTCAAGAATTGAAGGTTTTCTGTGCTTACATGGTGCGAGATGACGAGAAATTACTGGAGAAGTTCATTGGATGATTACCCTCCAGTATTGAAGGGCATGTGACGTCTTACAACTCTCAGAGTCTGGATGAGACTATTCGTATATCTGAGCGTCTTTTGGAACAAGTAATTAAGCATGGTGCAGTTCAAAGGAGTAATAACTATGACAAAAAAAAAGAAAGTGCGATGACAACAAGAGGAACACCAACTACAACAACTACAAAAATTGCAACAACAGTAACCCTTATCACAAAAACAACAACAATCAGTACCGTAAAAACAACCATCACCAACAACAGAACAGAAGGCAAGAGACTGTTAAGGCTTATGTGGCTGCACCAGCACAAGTCGGAGGATATGCTGGGCCGCATCCATTTTGTGATAAGTGTAGACAGCATCACGCAGGACCATACACAGCTAAGTGTCAGAAATGTCAGAATGTTGGACATATTGCTAAACATTGTAAGAGCAGAGGTGTGGCTACTGGGAGTAACACACAGCCAGTGGTGACTTGTTATGGATATGGAGAGCGTGGTCACTACAGAAGCCATTTCCCAAAGAACAACGGTCAGCGAACTGAAGGCGCTCGTGGGAGAGCATATATGATGGGCAATGGGGAGCAGCAACAAGATCCGGATGTGGTTACCAGTATGTTTCTACTCAACAATCATCGTGTTAAAGGGTTTTTATTCGATTCTGGTGCCGATATGAGTTTTCTTTCTTCTATTATTTCACCCCTACTTAATATCACCCCTACCACCCTAGACACTAGTTATAGCATTGAGCTAGCTAATGGCAACCTAGTTGACACTTGCACCGTAATCCGAGACTGTACCCTAAATCTCCTAGACCATCCGTTTAGTATCGATCTCATGCCTATTGAACTGCGAAGCTTCGATGTAGTTGTGGGGATGGATTGGTTATCCAAGCATCAGGCGAGTATTATTTGTGGGGAGCGAGTTGTTCATATTCCTCTCAGTGGCAAAACCTTGATTGTCCGTGATGACTGAAGTGGAACCCATTTGAACATCATATCTTGCATCAAGACCTTGAAATACATCGAGAAGGGATGTCATGCACTCATAGCACATATGGTGAGAAGAAGTCAGGAGAGAAGCGACTTGAGGATGTTCTAATTGTGCGTGAATTTCCTGAAGTATTTCCCGAAAAGCTACCTGGACTTCCACCCGTTCGACAAGTGGAATTTCAAATCGACTTAGTGCCAGGAGTTGCGCCCGTAGCACGTGCACCGTATCGACTAGCGCCGACAAAGATGCAAGAACTATCTAATCAACTACAAGAGTTGTTGGATAAAGGGTTTATTCGACCAAGTTCCTCGCCCTGGGAACGCCAGTGTTATTCGTGAAGAAGAAAGATGGGTCATTCAGGATGTGTATTGACTACCGTGAGCTGAACAAGTTAACAGTGAAGAACCGATACCCGTTGCTAAGAATCGACGACTCATTCGACAGTTACAAGGATAAGGTTTCTACTCCAAAATAGACTTACGGTCAGGTTATCACCAACTCAGAGTCCGGGAAGAGGATATTCCCAGGACAGCATTCAGAACTAGATATGGCCATTATGAGTTTCAAGTGATGCCTTTTGGTTTCGCAGACGCACCTGCTATATTCATGGATCTTATGAACCGAGTGTGTAGACCATATCATCAACGACATTTTGATCTACTCCAAGAGTGAAGAAGAACACAAGCAGCATCTGAAGATCATCTTGAAGCTACTCAAGGAAGAGAAGTTGTACGCGAAATTCTCTAAGTGTGAATTTTGGATTCGCACGGTACAATTCCTTGGTCATGTGATTGACAGTAAAGGGTTACATGTGGATCCCGCGAAAATTGAAGGTATTGAGAATTGGCCGACACCGACCAACGCCACAAAGATTCGCCAATTTCTGGGAATGGCTGGATACTACAGGAGATTCATCGAGGGATTCTCCAAAGTAACTAAACCGTTAAATACGTCAAATCAAAATGACAAGAAGTACGAATGGGGAAAGGACGAAGAATAAGCATTCCAAGCCCTGAAGCAGAAGCTTTGTAGTGCACCTATTTTAGTGTTGCCAGATGGAGCTGAGGATTTTGTGGTATATTGCGATGCATCACACCAAGGGTTCGGAGCAATTTTGATGCAACGAGGGAAGGTCATGGCATATGCTTCCCGACAACTTAGGACTCATGAGGAGAACTATACCACGCACGATTTGGAATTAGGAGTTATGGTTTTTGCACTTAAGATGTGAAGACACTATCTATATGGAACAAAGTGTACAGTCTCTACCGATCACAAGAGTCTTCAACATATTTTGGATCAGAAGGAGTTGAATATGAGACAGCGATGATGGTTGTAAACGTTAAGCGACTATGACTATGAAATCCGATACCACCCGGGAAAAGCGAACGTCGTGGCTGATACCTTGAGCCGTAAGGAACGGTTGAAGTCGCTACGAGTTCGAGCTTTGGTTTTGACTATCAATTCAAACCTTCTCGCACAGATTCTTAGTCACAAGAAGAAGCCGTGTAACAAGAAGACCTCAAGAGTGAGAAACTCTACGGCATAATACAGAAGAAGCTTAAGAAACGTGCAGATGGGATTTGTGTTTTCAAGGAAGAAGTTAGATACCCCGTTTTGGAGGACTGTGAGACTTAATTATGCTCGAGTCTCATAAGTCAAAGTACTCTGTACACCCAGGATCTGACAAGATGTATAACGACCTCAAGGAGTTATATTGGTGGCCGAATATGAAGGCTGACATTGCTGACTATGTCCGAAAGTGTCTTACGTGCTCTTAAGTTAAAGCCGAACATCAGAAACCATCTGGTCTTCCAGAACAACCGAGATTCCCGTGTGGAAATAGGAACGGATTACTATGGACTTCATCACCAAGCTTCCGAGAACTTCAACCGGTTTCGATGCTATTTAGGTAATAGTCGATCGACTAACGAAATCTGCTCACTTTCTACAAATCAAAGAGAACTACAGTATGGACAAGCTGAATAGATTTTACGTGAAGGAAGTAGTATCAAGACATGGATTGCCATATCCATTATCTCTGACCGAGACAGCAGATTCACTTCTAATTTTTGGCAATCACTTCAGGATGCCTTTGGCAGAAAACTCGACATGAGTACAGCATACCACCCGCAAACCAATGGCCAAAGTAAAAGGACAATTCCGGCCTTAAGAAGATATGCTTCGACATGTGTGATTGATTTTGGAAATGGGTGGGATACCCATTTGCCTTTGATTGAGTTTTCGTACAACAACAGTTATCATGAAAGCATTAAGGCTGCCCGTTTGAAGCATTGTATGGTCGAAAATGCCGATCACCTATTTGTTGGGCTGAAGTAGAGAAGCTCAGCTCATTGGGCCGGATATTCTTCGTGAAACAACTGAGAAGATCCTGCAAATTAAGAACCGTTTGCAAGCTGCATGAGACCGACAGAAGAGTTACGCAGATGTGAGGCGTAAACCACTAGAGTTTCAAGTTGGAGATAAGGTTATGTTGAAAGTCTCGCCATGGAAAGGCGTGATACAGTTTGGTAAGCGAGGAAAGCTAAACCCTTGGTACATTGGACCGTTCAAGATTTTGAACAGAGTTGGTCCTGTAGCCTACACTCTTGAACTACAACCAGAGCTTAGTAGAGTATACCCCGCGTTTCATGTGTCCAATCTGAAGAAGTGCCAATCCGATGAGTCAGCCTTAATCCCACTCAACGTAAATCCAGATTGATGAGCAGTTGAACTTTATTGAGGAACCAGTCGAATTATGGACCGTGAAGTCAAGCAGTTAAAGCAGAGTCGTATTCCCATTGTGAAAGTCTGTTGGAATTCCAAGAGATTACCCGAGTTCACCTGGGAGCGCGAAGACGAGTTCAAGCTCAAGTACCCACACCTTTTCACAACCACGACTGATAACGCTAACTGAAATCCGGGACGGATTTCCAAATAAGATGTAGGAGCTGTAACACCCGGTAATTTTCCAAAACATTTTACACTAGCCAAATATTTATTTTTGCATCACCTTGGCATTTAAACTTTTCTTGAACTTATTCGAACTTGAGAAATAGTAGATATCTTAAGAAACGTGAACGTTATCCCTTTATTTGAGCCGGCACAAACTAGAAAGCAAGAAACGAATCAAATTTGCAAAATAAAATAACTTCGAGAAAGCTATGCGTATTTCTACTCTTTTTTATTAGAAAAATCATTTCGAAAACAATGGCGCAAGTTTCATAACTTTTCGTGTCCGTGTGGTACGTTAAATGGGTCCCGCAGTATATATTTAAAAAGTTTTCCCTAGTTACCTTTTTACACCTACACCCTTACACTTTGTTGTGTCCATGTTTAGTCCCTCCAAAGATATAAAACACTCCCACTCTCTCTCTTCTCATTAAAACACACACACCCTCACATATTCTCTTTCCCTCCATTCTCTGCCACTTCGTCGGACCACCGCCGGCTGCCACCACCACCGTCACCGGAATTATTTTCCGGCCAACCCCAACCTTACCTTAAAATATAGATCTCGACACCCTCTTTGTTTCTGGAGCATTTGAGCTCGAACGTAGCCCGTTTGATACCTGAACGCCGTCACGCCGCCACCACAGTCAAACTGCACCACCACCGCTGCTTCACCCCCTCATGTTTTAATAAAATTATTTTTTATTACAAATCTAATGTTAAAACCTTTTGTTTTCATCAAAAACTGTGTGGATCATTTTGGTTTGACATCGACTCGGTCCGAGTCACTTGACTCAGCGAGTTAACTCGCTATTCAAGTTGACTCGGGGTGAGTTATGGTTGTTTTTGATATTTTTGGCCTGTGTTTGATATTATATCTTTGATTTGTAACTTGTTTGAATTTTGAGATGGATCTGATGTATCATTGTGTTGTTTACCTTGTGTTATGATTCTGTTGCATTGATCAAATACTTACCGTGTTGTACACTTGTGATGATTAATAGAATTATGCCGCATAGGAAAATGTCACCAGCTGAGATTTAGAAACTGGTGAATGACGGTATCGCCGCGGCGCTTGCAGGGCAAGCGGGTGTTGGCAATCCAAATGGTGGGCATGCAGGAATGTTCGTTGCTAATGATAATCATTTCTACACCTATAAGGATTTTATGAATTGCAAGCCTATCACTTTCAAGGGAACTGAAGGAGCTGTTGGTTTGACCCAGTGGTTTGAGAAGACAGAGTCTGTGTTTCTACGAAGTAACTATTCTGAGGATTGCAAGGTGAAGTATGCGACAGGTACCTTAGTGGAACATACGTTGTCTTGGTGGAATTCTTTTATTCAAACCATAGGACTAGAAAATGCTTACAACATTCCATGGGAAGAATTCAAAAGGGAAATGGTTAAGAAGTACTGTAGTCGTAGTGATGTGAAGAGGTTGGAGACTGAGTTTTACTATTTGGCTGTAAAGGGTGTTGATGTTACTACTTACGTGCGGTGATTTCAAGAATTGAAGGTTTTCTGTGCTTACATGGTGCGAGATGACGAGAAACTACTGGAGAAGTTCATTGGATGATTACCCTCCAGTATTGAAGGGCATGTGACGTCTTACAACTCTCAGAGTCTGGATGAGACTATTCGTATATCTGAGCGACTTTTGGAACAAGTAATTAAGCATGGTGCAGTTCAGAGGAGTAACAACTATGACAAAAAAAAAGAAAGTGCGATGACAACAAGAGGAACACCAACTACAAAAACTACAAAAATTGCAACAACAATAGTAACCCTTATCACAAAAACAACAACAATCAGTACCGTAACAACAACCATCACCAACAACAGAACAGAAGGCAAGAGACTGTTAAGGCTTATGTGGCTGCACCAGCACAAGTCGAAGGATATGCTGGGCCGCATCCATTTTGTGATAAGTGTAGACAGCATCACGCAAGACCATGCACAGCTAAGTGTCAGAAATGTCAGAAGGTTGGACATATTGCTAAACATTGTAAGAGCAGAGGTGTGGCTACTGGGAGTAACACACAGCCAGGTGGTGACTTGTTATGGATATGGAGAGCGTGGTCACTACAGAAGCCATTTCCCAAAGAACAACGGTCAGCGAACTGAAGGCGCACGTGGGAGAGCATATATGATGGGCAATGGGGAGCAGCAACAAGATCCGGATGTGGTTACCGTATGTTTCTACTCAACAATCATCGTGTTAAAGTTTTATTCGATTCTGGTGCCGATATGAGTTTTGTTTCTTCTATGATTTCACCCCTACTTAATATCACCCCTACCACCCTAGACACTAGTTATAGCATTGAGCTAGCTAAGGGCAACCTAGTTGACACTTGCACCGTAATCCGAGACTGTACCCTAAATCTCCTAGACCATCCGTTTAGTATCGATCTCATGCCTATTGAACTGGGAAGCTTTGATGTAGTTGTGGGGATGGATTGGTTATCCAAGCATCAGGCGAGTATTATTTGTGGGGAGCGAGTTGTTCATATTCCTCTCAATGGCGAAACCTTGATTGTCTGTGATGACCGAAGTGGAACCGATTTGAACATCATATCTTGCATCAAGACCTTGAAATACATCGAGAAGGGATGTCATGCACTCATAGCACATGTGGTTGAGAAGAAGTCGGGAGAGAAGCGACTTGAGGATGTTCCAATTGTGCGTGAATTTCCTGAAGTATTTCCCGAAAAGCTACCTGGACTTCCACCCGTTTGACAAATGGAATTTTAAATCGACTTAGTGCCAGGAGTTGCGCCCGTAGCACGTGCACCGTATCGACTAGCGCCGACAAAGATGCAAGAACTATCTAATCAACTACAAGAGTTGTTGGATAAAGGGTTTATTCGACCAAGTTCCTCGCCCTGGGAACGCCAGTGTTATTCGTGAAGAAGAAAGATGGGTCATTCAGGATGTGTATTGACTACCGTGAGCTGAATAAGTTAACAGTGAAGAACCGATACCCGTTGCCAAGAATCGACGACTTATTCGACCAGTTATAAGGATAAGGTTTCTACTCTAAAATAGACTTACAGTCAGGTTATCACCAACTCAGAGTCCGGGAAGAGGATATTCCTAGGACGGCATTCAGAACTAGATATCGCCATTATGAGTTTCAAGTGATGCCTTTTGGTTTCGCAAACGCACCTGCTGTATTCATGGATCTTATGAACCGAGTGTGTAGACCATATCATCAACGACATTTTGATCTACTCCAAGAGTGAAGAAGAACACAAACAGCATCTGAAGATCATCTTTAAGCTAGTCAAGGAAGAGAAGTTGTACGCGAAATTCTCTAAGTGTGAATTTTGGATTCGCACGGTACAATTCCCTTGGTCATGTGATTTACAGTAAAGGGTTACATGTGGATCCCGCGAAAATTGAAGCTATTGAGAATTGGCCGACACCCACCAACGCCACAAAGATTCGCCAATTTCTGGGATTGGTGGATACTACAGGAGATTCATCGAGGGATTCTCCAAAGTAGCTAAACCGTTAACTACGTTAACTCAAAATGACAAGAAGTACGAATGGGTAAAGGACGAAGAATAAGCATTCCAAGCCCATAAGCAGAAGCTTTGTAGTGCACCTATTTTAATGTTGCCAGATGGAGCTGAGGATTTCGTGTATATTGCGATGCATCACACCAAGGGTTCGGAGCAATTTTGATGCAACGAGGGAAGGTCATGGCATATGCTTCCCGAAAACTTAGGACTCATGAGGAGAACTATACCACGCACGATTTGGAATTAGGAGTTGTGGTTTTTGCACTTAAGATGTGAAGACACTATCTATATGGAACAAAGTGTACAGTCTCTACCGATCACAAGAGTCTTCAACATATTTTGGATCAGAAGGAGTTGAATATGAGACAGCGATGATGGTTGTAAACGTTAAGCGACTATGACTATGAAATCCGATACCACCCGGGAAAAGCGAACGTCGTGGCTGATGCCTTGAGCCGTAAGGAACGGTTGAAGCCGCTGCGAGTTCGAGCTTTGGTTTTGACTATCAATTCAAACCTTCTCGCCTAGATTCTTAAGTCACAAGAAGAAGCCGTGCAACAAGAAGACCTCAAGAGTGAGAAACTCTACGGCATGATACAGAAGAAGCTTAAGAAACGTGTAGATGGGATTTTATGTTTTCAAGGAAGAAGTTAGATACCCCGTTTTGGAGGACTGTGAGACTTAATTATGCTCGAGTCTCATAAGTCAAAGTACTCTGTACACCCAGGATCTGACAAGATGTATCACGACCTCAAGGAGTTATATTGGTGGCCGAATATGAAGGCTGACGTTGCTGACTATGTCCGAAAGTGTCTTACGTGCTCTAAAGTTAAAGCCGAACATCAGAAACCATCTGGTCTTCCAGAACAACCCGAGATTCCCGTGTGGAAATGGGAACGGATTACTATGGACTTCATCACCAAGCTTCCGAGAACTTCAACCGGTTTTGATGCTATTTAGGTAATAGTCGATCGACTAACGAAATATGCTCACTTTCTACCAATCAAAGAGAACTACAGTATGGACAAGCTGAATAGATTTTACGTGAAGGAAGTAGTATCAAGACATGGAGTGCCAATATCCATTATCTCTGACCGAGACAGCAGATTCACTTCTAATTTTTGGCAATCACTTCAGGATGCCTTTGGCAGAAAACTCGACATGAGTACAGCATACCACCCGCAAACCAATGACCAAAGTAAAAGGACAATTCCGGCCTTAGAAGATATGCTTCGAGCATGTGTGATTGATTTTGGAAATGGGTGGGATACCCATTTGCCTTTGATTGAGTTTTCGTACAACAACAGTTATCATGAAAGCATTAAGGCTGCCCCGTTTGAAGCATTGTATGGTCGAAAATGCCGATCACCTATTTGTTGGGCTGAAGTAGAGAAGCTCAGCTCATTGGGCCGGATATTGTTCGTGAGACAACCGAGAAGATCATGCAAATTAAGAACCGTTTGCAAGCTGCAAGAGACCGACAGAAGAGTTACGCAGATGTGAGGCGTAAACCACTGGAGTTTCAAGTTGGAGATAAGGTTATGTTGAAAGTCTCGCCATGGAAAGGCGTGATACAGTTTGGTAAGCGAGGAAAGCTAAACCCTAGGTACATTGGACCGTTCAAGATTTTGAACAGAGTTGGTCCTGTAGCCTACAGACTTGAACTACAACCAGAGCTTAGTAGAGTATACCCCGGTTTCACGTGTCCAATCTGAAGAAGTGCCAATCCGATGAGTCAGCCTTAATCCCACTCAACGTAATCCAGATTGATGAGCAGTTGAACTTTATTGAGGAACCATTCGAAATTATGGACCGTGAAGTCAAGCAGTTAAAGCAGAGTCGTATTCCCATTGTGAAAGTCTGTTGGAATTCCAAGAGATAACCCGAGTTCACCTGGGAGCGCGAAGACGAGTTCAAGCTCAAGTACCCACACCTTTTCACAACCACGACTGATAACGCTAACTGAAATCCGGGATGGATTTCCAAATATGATGTAGGTGCTGTAACACCCGGTAATTTTCCAAAACCTTTTACACTAGCCAAATATTTATTTTTGCATCACCTTGGCATTTAAACTTTTCCTGAACTTATTCGAACTTGAGAAACAGTAGATATCTTAAGAAACGTGAACGTTATCCCTTTATTTGAGCCGGCACAACCTAGAAAGCAAGAAACGAATCAAATTTGCAAAATAAAATAACTTCGAGAAAGCTATGCGTATTTCTACTCTTTTTTATTAGAAAAATCATTTCGAAAACAATGGCGCAAGTTTCATAACTTTTCGTGTCCGTGTGGTACGTTAAATGGGTCCCGCAGTATATATTTTAAAAGTTTTCCCTAATTACATTTTTACACCTACACCCTTACACTTTGTTGTGTCCATGTTTAGTCCCTCCAAAGATATAAAACACTCCCACTCTCTCTCTTCTCATTAAAACACACACCACCCCTCACATATTCTCTTTCCCTCCATTCTCTCCCACTTCGTCGGACCACCGCCGGCTGCCACCACCACCGTCACCGGAATTATTTTCCGGCCAACCCCAACCTTACCTTAAAATATAGATCTCGACACCCTCTTTGTTTCTGGAGCATTTGAGCTCGAAAGGAGATCGTTTGATACCTGAACGCCGTCACGCCGCCACCACAGTCAACTGCACCACCACCGCTGCTTCACCCGCCTCATGTTTTAATAAAATTATTTTTATTACAAATCTAATGTTAAAACCTTTTGTTTTCATCAAAAACTGTGTGGATCATTTTGGTTTGACATCGACTCGGTCCGAGTCACTTGACTCAGCGAGTTAACTCGCTATTCAAGTTGACTCGGGGTGAGTTATGGTTGTTTTTGATATTTTTGGCCTTGTTTGACATTATATCTTTGATTTGTAACTTGTTTGAATTTTGAGATGGATCTGATGTATCATTGTGTTGTTTACCTTGTGTTATGATTCTATTGCATTGATCAAATACTTACCGTGTTGTACACTTGTGATGATTAATAGAATTATGCCGCGTAGGAAAATGACACCAGCTGAGATTTAGAAACTGGTGAATGACGGTATCGCCGCGGCGCTTGCAGGGCAAGCGGGTGTTGGCAATCCAAATGGTGGGCATGCAGGAATGTTCGTTGCTAATGATAATCATTTCTGCACCTATGAGGATTTTATGAATTGCAAGCCTATCACTTTCAAGGGAACTGAAGGAGCTGTTGGTTTGACTCAGTGGTTTGAGAAGACAGAGTCTGTGTTTCTACGAAGTAACTATTCTGAGGATTGCAAGGTGAAGTATGCGACAGGTACCTTAGTGGAACATACGTTGTCTTGGTGGAATTCTTTTATTCAAACCATAGGACTAGAAAATGCTTACAACATTCCATGGGAAGAATTCAAAAGGGAAATGGTTAAGAAGTACTGTAGTCGTAGTGATGTGAAGAGGTTGGAGACTGAGTTTTACTGTTTGGCTGTAAAGGGTGTTGATGTTACTACTTACGTGCGGTGATTTCAAGAATTGAAGGTTTTCTGTGCTTACATGGTGCGAGATGACGAGAAACTACTGGAGAAGTTCATTGGATGATTACCCTCCAGTATTGAAGGGCATGTGACGTCTTACAACTCTCAGAGTCTGGATGAGACTATTCGTATATCTGAGCGACTTTTGGAACAAGTAATTAAGAATGGTGTAGTTCAGAGGAGTAACAACTATGACAAAAAAAAGAAAGTGCGATGAAAACAAGAGGAACACCAACTACAAAAACTACAAAAATTGCAACAACAACAGTAACCCTTATCACAAAAACAACAACAATCAGTACCGTAACAACAACCATCACCAACAACAGAACAGAAGGCAAGAGACTGTTAAGGCTTATGTGGCTGCACCAGCACAAGTCGGAGGATATGCTGGGCCGCATCCATTTTGTGATAAGTGTAGACATCATCACGCAGGACCATGCACAGCTAAGTGTCAGAAATGTCAGAAGGTTGGACATATTGCTAAACATTGTAAGAGCAGAGGTGTAGCTACTGGGAGTAACACACAGCCAGTGGTGACTTGTTATGGATATGGAGAGCGTGGTCACTACAGAAGCTATTTCCCAAAGAACAACGGTCAGCGAACTGAAGGCGCTCGTGGGAGAGCATAAATGATGGGCAATGGGGAGCAGCAACAAGATCCGGATGTGGTTACCGGTATGTTTCTACTCAACAATCATCGTGTTAAAGTTTTATTCGATTCTGGTGCCGATATGAGTTTAGTTTCTTCTATGATTTCACCCCTACTTAATATCACCCCTACCATCCTAGACACTAGTTATAGCATTGAGCTAGCTAATGGCAACCTAGTTGACACTTGCACCGTAATCCGAGACAGTACCCTAAATCTCCTAGACCATCCGTTTAGTATCGATCTCATGCCTATTGAACTGCGAAGCTTTGATGTAGTTGTGGGGATGGATTGGTTATCCAAGCATCAGGCGAGTATTATTTGTGGGGAGCGAGTTGTTCATATTCCTCTCAATGGCGAAACCTTGATTGTCTGTGATGACCGAAGTGGAACCGATTTGAACATCATATCTTGCATCAAGACCTTGAAATACATCGAGAAGGGATGTCATGCACTCATAGCACATGTGGTTGAGAAGAAATCGGGAGAGAAGCGACTTGAGGATGTTCCAATTGTGCGTGAATTTCCTGAAGTATTTCCCGAAAAGCTACCTGGACTTCCACCCGTTTGACAAATGGAATTTTAAATCGACTTAGTGCCAGGAGTTGCGCCCGTAGCACGTGCACCGTATCGACTAGCGCCGACAAAGATGCAAGAACTATCTAATCAACTACAAGAGTTGTTGGATAAAGGGTTTATTCGACCAAGTTCCTCGCCCTGGGAACGCCAGTGTTATTCGTGAAGAAGAAAGATGGGTCATTCAGGATGTGTATTGACTACCGTGAGCTGAATAAGTTAACAGTGAAGAACCGATACCCGTTGCCAAGAATCGACGACTTATTCGACCAGTTACAAGGATAAGGTTTCTACTCCAAAATAGACTTACGGTCAGGTTATCACCAACTCAGAGTCCGGGAACAGGATATTCCTAGGACGACATTCAGAACTAGATATCGCCATTATGAGTTTCAAGTGATGCCTTTTGGTTTCGCAAACGCACCTGCTGTATTCATGGATCTTATGAACCGAGTGTGTAGACCATATCATCAACGACATTTTGATCTACTCCAAGAGTGAAGAAGAACACAAGCAGCATCTGACGATCATCTTGAAGCTACTCAAGGAAGAGAAGTTGTACGCGAAATTCTCTAAGTGTGAATTTTGATTCGCACGGTACAATTCCTTGGTCATGTGATTGACAGTAAAGGGTTACATGTGGATCCGCGAAAATTGAAGCTATTGAGAATTGGCCGACACCCACCAACGCCACAAAGATTCGCCAATTTCTGGGATTGGATGGATACTACAGGGGATTCATCGAGGGATTCTCCAAAGTAACTAAACCGTTAACTACGTCAACTCAAAATGTCAAGAAGTACGAATGGGTAAAGGACGAAGAATAAGCATTCCAAGCCCTGAAGCAGAAGCTTTGTAGTGCACCTATTTTAGTGTTGCCAGATGGAGCTGAGGATTTCGTGGTATATTGCGATGCATCACACCAAGGGTTCGGAGCAATTTTGATGCAACGAGGGAAGGTCATGGCATATGCTTCCCGAAAACTTAGGACTCAAGAGGAGAACTATACCACGCACGATTTGAAATTAGGAGTTGTGGTTTTTGCACTTAAGATGTGAAGACACTATCTATATGGAACAAAGTGTACAGTCTCTACCGATCACAAGAGTCTTCAACATATTTTGGATCAGAAGGAGTTGAATATGAGACAGCGATGATGGTTGTAAACGTTAAGCGACTATGACTATGAAATCCATACCACCCGGGAAAAAGCGAACGTCGTGGCTGATGCCTTGAGCCGTAAGGAACGGTTGAACGCTACGAGTTCGAGCTTTGGTTTTGACTATCAATTCAAACCTTCTCGCACAGATTCTTAAGTCACAAGAAGAAGCCGTGCAACAAGAAGACCTCAAGAGTGAGAAACTCTACGGCATAATACAGAAGAAGCTTAAGAAACGTGCAGATGGGATTTTATGTTTTCAAGGAAGAAGTTAGATACCCCGTTTTGGAGGACTGCGAGACTTAATTTTGCTCGAGTCTCATAAGTCAAAGTACTTTGTACACCCAGGATCTGACAAGATGTATCACGACCTCAAGGAGTTATATGGTGGCCGAATATGAAGGCTGACGTTGCTGACTATGTCCGAAAGTGTCTTACGTGCTCTAAAGTTAAAGCCGAACATCAGAAACCATCTGGTCTTCCAGAACAACCCGAGATTCCCGTGTGGAAATGGGAACGGATTACTATGGACTTCATCACCAAGCTTCCGAGAACTTCAACCGGTTTCGATGCTATTTGGGTAATAGTCAATCGACTAACGAAATCTGATCACTTTCTACCAATCAAAGAGAACTACAGTATGGACAAGCTGACTAGATTTTACGTGAAGGAAGTAGTATCAAGACATGGAGTGCCAATATCCATTATCTCTGACCGAGACAGCAGATTCACTTCTAATTTTTGGCAATCACTTCAGGATGCCTTTGGCAGAAAACTCGACATGAGTACAGCATACCACCCCCAAACCAATGGCCAAAGTAAAAGGACAATTCAGGCTTTAGAAGATATGCTTCGAGCATGTGTGATTGATTTTGGAAATGGGTGGGATACCCATTTGCCTTTGATTGAGTTTTCGTACAACAACAGTTATCATGAAAGCATTAAGGCTGCCCCGTTTGAAGCATTGTATGGCTGAAAATGCCGATCACCTATTTGTTGGGCTGAAGAAGGAGAAGCTCAGCTCATTGGGCCGGATATTCTTCGTGAAACAACCGAGAAGATCATGCAAATTAAGAACCGTTTGCAAGCTGCAAGAGACCGACTGAAGAGTTACGCAGATGTGAGGCGTAAACCACTAGAGTTTCAAGTTGGAGATAAGGTTATGTTGAAAGTCTCGCCATGGAAAGGCGTGATATAGTTTGGTAAACGAGGAAAGCTAAACCCTTGGTACATTTGACCGTTCAAGACTTTGAACAGAGTTGGTCCTGTAGCCTACAGACTTGAACTACCACCAGAGCTTAGTAGAGTATACCCCGCATTTCACGTGTCCAATCTGAAGAAGTGCCAATCCGATGAGTCAGCCTTAATCCCACTCGACGTAATCCAGATTGATGAGCAGTTGAACTTTATTGAGGAACCAGTCGAAATTATGGACCGTGAACTCAAGCAGTTAAAGTAGAGTCGTATTCCCATTGTGAAAGTCTGTTGGAATTCCAAGAGATAACCCGAGTTCACCTGGGAACGCGAAGACGAGATCAAGCTCAAGTACCCACACCTTTTCACAACCACGACTGATAACGCTAACTGAAATCCGGGACGGATTTCCAAATAAGATGTAGGAGCAGTAACACCCGGTAATTTTCCAAAACATTTTACACTAGCCAAATATTTATTTTTGCATCACCTTGGCATTTAAACTTTTCCTGAACTTATTCGAACTTGAGAAACAGTAGATATCTTAAGAAACATGAACGTTATCCCTTTATTTGAGCCGATACAACCTAGAAAGCAAGAAACGAATCAAATTTGCAAAATAAAATAACTTCGAGAAAGTTATGCGTATTTCTACTCTTTTTTATTAGAAAAATCATTTCGAAAACAATGGCGCAAGTTTCATAACTTTTCGTGTCCGTGTGGTACGTTAAATGGGTCCCGCAGTATATATTTTAAATTTTTTCCCTAATTACCTTTTTACACCCACACCCTTACACTTTGTTTTGTCCATGTTTAGTCCCTCCAAAGATATAAAACACTCCCACTCTCTCTCTTCTCATTAAAACACACACACCCCTCACATATTCTCTTTCCCTCCATTCTCTCCCACTTCGTCGGACCACCGCCGGCTGCCACCACCACCGTCACCGGAATTATTTTCCGGCCAACCCCAACCTTACCTTAAAATATAGATCTCGACACCCTCTTTGTTTCTGGAGCATTTGAGCTCGAACGGAGCCCGTTTGATACCTGAACACCGTCACGCCGCCACCACAGTCAACTGCACCACCACCGCTGCTTCACCCACCTCATGTTTTAATAAAATTATTTTTATTACAAATCTTATGTTAAAACCTTTTGTTTTCATCAAAAACTGTGTGGATCGTTTTGGTTTGACATCGACTCGGTCCGAGTCACTTGACTCAGCCGAGTTAACTCGCTATTCAAGTTGACTCGGGGTGAGTTATGGTTGTTTTTGATATTTTTGGCCTTGTTTGACATTATTTCTTTGATTTGTAACTTGTTTGAATTTTGAGATGGATCTGGGTGTTGTTTGGTTCGGCCGAGAGATAGAAACCCATGTAGGGTTGAGTCGTGACTCGTGGTGAGTCACGACGAGGCTTAGTATAGGTTTGTTTCACTTATGTTGAAGTTTGGTGGATTGGTTTTGGATTCGGTCTAGGGTTTAGTCTCTGGCCGAGGGTTATGACTCGTATGAGTCGAACCATGACTCAAGGTGAGTCACGATGTAGGGTTTGGTTTTGGTTGCTTTGTTTGTGTTTGGTTTTGGAGCTAGATTGGATTGGGGTTGGGTTTTGCGTAGGCTGAGGGTTACACGACTCCTATCGAATCGAGCCGCGACTCAAGGCGAGTCAAGGCATTAGGATGGTTTGTTATTTGTGTTTGATTTGGACTTGGTTGGTTTCGAATTTAGATATGTTAGCCGAGAGCCATACGGCTTGGATAAGGTCGAGCCATGACTCGAGGTGAATCACGGCCTAGGGCGTTATGAGTTTGGCTATGTCTCGGGTTTGGTTTGGTTGAGTTGTGTTCTAGCCGAAAGCCACCTAGGCTCAATATAAGTCGAGCCATGACTCACGGGGAGTCACGGAAAGTGTCGTGTTGTTTGGTTTAGTCTTGGGTCAACGTTATAATAGTTTTGTCTTTTAGTTTTGTTTTCCATTACTCATTTAATTATTTGTTATCGATCGATGTTTCGGGATAATATTTGGATAACTTGGAAAATGATTTGGACATTGGACTAGGATATTATAATAACCTTTTCTTGGATGAGATTGGACGTTATTGGATTTACGGTATTAGCCGATGGACCTTATGGACGATTTTGGTACTTGAGACGAAAGAGTACGTTAGACTCTAAGAGTTTAACATATATGGACCCGAACATACACAAAATGGTCGATAAACTTGACAACTAATATACACGCGAATGATAATGTCTGATTATATACATTTAACTTGTAAAATGTGACGATAAAACTTATATTCAAGAGTCGTAACAACTTGGAAATGCTTTATAAACGGACGCATCATGTCCAAATTTCGATAAAACCTTTTATGACTGAATCGTTTATAACTATTTAACATCCTAAAACCTTTTCAAAACTTTTACGCTTTCTTTCTAAATCATGACGTTTTATCAGCTATTTGGGAAATGGGTAAAACACCGAAACAACCTATTGATGTTTTCTTTCTCGTTTTCTTATTTTATTCCATCTTTATTTTTCTTATTTCTTCTCTTTTTTTCTTTTTTCTTTTCTACGTATTCATCTGTGTTTACCGACTTTTATTATTTTTACTTTCTCGTATCCACACGAGTCTTAAACGTTTATTTCTTTCAAACGCTATTGAAACTAAACCTTTTCATTTCAAATACGAGTATTACTTTATAAATCGCTTTGAGGTTTATTGCTGAGACATACTATTCACTAATTAGGTTGTGCTGAGGTTCATCTGCTGTGCGGTACCATCTAATCATTTGTGATATCTTATTTCTCTACTACTACTAATGTGTGATTCATAGCCCCAATTTACTTTTAAATTGTTTATAAACCCATGGGGGAGATACATGCTATTTACTTTTCATGAATACGATTGTTTATATGTATGCTATTCCTGACTAAGATGATATTGCCAAGTACCGACCTTGCCGAAAGCAAGTCCCTCAATCATGAACCATTAATCACTTGCGAGTAAGCGCGAATATAGGGATATAGGCCTATAGGATTTGACCATCCCACCATGTTGACTAAGTGCGGTCCGCATGTGATGTACTATATTCGATTTATCACTAGGTATCTGGCAAAGTATCTAGCTCGAGGGCAACTATTATATTATGAATTCAGCAGTTACTGTCAACTTATGCCAATGTTATTTGGTGCCGGTTAACGTTTTGTGTGTCATGAGCTTAGCAACTGTTTGACGCTTACCTGATATATGTATTTGTTACTAATATCTTCAAGACTTGAAAATCTTGTGTTCAACTATTTATTTTAAACCTATAGATTTCACTCAACCTTTATGTTGACTTTTTAGCATGTTTTATCTCAGGTAATTGATGCGCACTGTACTGGCACTGGGAGTGGGATGAAGATTATCGATGGCTTTTGGCTTTTAATAGCTATCTACTTTTTACTATCACTTATCATTCGAAAAACCCCTTTTGAACTATGTCTTTTATTTCTGCTGCGTATGATGTTTGAGAACCTTTTGAACTCTAGTGTTTATTTATAATTCGAATGATATGTTTTTATTGAAACGGATTTTTATGAGGTCGTTATCTATGATTGTGACTGCGTTACCCGAAAGTAATACCCCAAACTATGTTCCGCTGCCATATTTCGAGTTGGGGGTGTTACACCTGTTGACTTGGAGCGCTGTTCCAAGCCCTGATGCGTACTAACGATCAATGTAAATGGAATGACCAAGGAAGCATACTAATAGCCAAAAGAAGTAGATGTCAATGCAAATGAAGGGAGTGATAGTCACGAGAAGTGGATTACAATACAAATGAAAGAACTATGAAATCATAAAATAGCAAAGAATCATGTCAATTTCATGAACAAAAAAATGCTAACAAAGAAAGGATACAAACGAAAAGATCAATAACAGAAAGAACATTTGTACTGATATGAGCCAATAATGCTTGAAAGAAAGATTCAATATCCGTACGAATAAAGAAGCAAACTGCTATCAATTAACGAAAACGAAAGAATCAATGAATCACTACAATAATAAATAGAATTAGATTTCAAAACAAAGAATGCTTGAAAGAAGATTGGATGTACGAATGGAAAAGCAAAACGCGATTGATTTATGTGACCGAAAGGGTTAATGAATCATAAAAATAGTAAATGGGTTTAGATGTCAAGAACACAGCAAGCTTAAAAGACAGGTTTGACATCCGTACGAACAAAGAAACAAACGAATGAATGTGTAAAAGAAAGACCAATAATCGAAATAAACGCAAATGGAGGAACCATAATTCATTACGGTAGCAAAGAGAAGGGATAGAGAATATCAACACAAATAATTAATTAACCGAGAGAACCAACGTGTAAAAATAATTAAGAGGGGTAAAATGCTGAAAGATAGAGTGCTAAATGCGGATAGACAATAAATGAAACCGACAATAAGCATCACATACGCTAAATGAGAATAAATGAGGACCAACAATAAATGAGAAAAGCATTACGCAACTCGAATGCAAAGACTTTAAGCTTTACGAATGCTGATTGAGGGTAATTGAGAGCAAACAATAAATGAGAAAGACAATAAGTGTCACGACTGTGAACAAGTAATAAGCGAAAAGTCAATAAGTATCACGAATGTTGATTAAGTATGAATGAGAACAACAATAAATGAGATAGACAAAACTATCGCAAATGTTGATCGAGAAGGATAGAATGTTCGTACTCAGCCTCTCGGGCTTTACTCCAGTATAACGAGACTTTAGGTTGATCGTCGAGGCTTGTTTCTACTGGTGCGTGATGTTCCTCATGATGCGCCATGCGTTTCACTGGTAATAGGATATAGTGGTGAATGGATTTTCCGGTGATAGACTCTGGTCGGGTGGGAGGAGTAGGCCTAGTAGTGGCTCTCTTCCTCGTCTTTCGAGAGGTCTTATTCGAGTAGTTGATCTTCTGGTTCGGTTTTAATTTCCATAGTCTTGACCTCGGATGGCTCCTTCTCACTGTCGGCATCAGTAAGTAGGTTTGTGACATGATTGTCGAAACCATGGCCGAAAAGTTTTCCAATTTGTCCTCAAAATCGGAAATTAGTATTACGTAAGGGTAAACATTGTTGTCGAGCTCCGTCGTTACATTCCTGGCTACATGATTCTTCAAAACCGCAAGAAGTGAGGAAGAATGAGATGTTGTAAAACCGTGTCCCGAAAGTAGGTGTTCCAACAGTATGGTGTTACAAAAGAATGGGACGAGTGTTCAAACTCGTAGTCGAATAATGAGATTACGTAGGGAAGCATACTCTGCGAGTGTAAGCCAATATACCATAGAATTATCATAAGCCAGTATACGGTAAGATCATCACAAGTCAGCGTATTTGAGCATAAGACAGTAGGGAAGAGGCATAACGCTGTGACAGGTACGGTTCGTACGTATAAGTGTATAGAAAATTCTTATAGTAAATAGCGTAAATCATGTAAAGTATGAGTTATCAAATAGCAAGGTATAACACGTAGTTACGTCAAGTAGATCAGTAAGTAAAATAGCAACTAAGGCAGCAGCTTGGCAGGCAGGCTTGTAGCTGTCATATGGTTAAATTTTTGTAAAAGTAGTTATAGTCTAGGTTTTTGAAATACCTAGTTCTCTATAACTTAGGCTATGATACCAATCTGTAACACCCCTAGAAATGGATCGCAGTGGAAGATGATTTCGCTGGGGTGCTACTAAATTGGTACCACAAAATAGAGTAAAGAGAACGGATTTACCATATCCGCTTAGAAGAAATTTCATAATCAAAAGTGTTTAGTTTTACATCATTCAATGAAAGGAGGAAATACATGCCAATAAAAGAAATAAAGTGGTCCCCAAATGAATATCAGAGTATCGTGATCCTATAACCATGCCATGCTATGCCAAAAGCTGCCAAAGGTAAGCTAACGCCTTAAGAACCTGAAAATACATGTTAAAAGGTCAGCATAAAGCTGGTGAGTTCATAGGCTTAAGTAAACAACAAGTAATATGTGGACCACAAGATTTAAAGTTGGTTTGACCAATTCATTCGGTTATGTGACCAGTTCATTCGGTCATGTTACCAGTTCATTCGGTTACGTGACCAGTCCATTCGGTCATGTATGTACATAGCAGTTGAGCCGGTTCATTCGGTTAAGTATGCATAATCGTTTAAAGTGCTTGTGTCCATGAGTAAAAAGAATCAAGTATGTAACATGTGAACACATAACGCATTCGAGTAAACAACAAATTTAAAAGTAAAGCAAGTAATGGTTTGAGTAAACAAGTAGCATATTCAAGTAAAACAAGTATTGCATTTAGATAAAAATGAGCATGTATTCTCCCCCAAAAGTATTTCAAAACAAGTAAAATAGGGGCCATGAACTCACCGTAAGCAGTCTACGTAGTCAATGGCTATCGGGAAAATGAAATGAGTTTTCACGTATGAAACTCTACTGCGACCTAAAAATATATAAGTCGTCTTAGACAAATGTGTTGTGTAATGTATGCATTTTATAAAATAGTATATCACCAGTACATGTTTGCAAAATGGTTTAGTAGAGAAATTATAGCTTCGCCGAAGTATATTATTAATAGATACGTAATATATTTCATAATATTAGTCCAAGTATTTCCCGTAATTAACTTATATCACTTCATTAATAATTTCCTTTGAAAAATTCTGACTCGTTATTAAAGTATTCATATAGTGTTACAACTTTTATGTGAGTCATTTGGGCTCATTTCGACGTTAAGACTTCAAGAAATGACTTCAAAGTTTAAAAATCAACATTACTTAGTCTATATGAAAAGCTGTCAAGTAAATATGTTTCGTCCAAAACTTTGGCGAGCCGTAACTGTTGGAATTTAATACATGACAATCATAATTAAACAATAACATCAAAGTAAACATGCGGAAGCGAGTAGGATCATATAATTCATAAATTAATTAACGAAACATAAATAGTACGCGTACCTTTTGATTCTAGCCAAACAAGAATCAATCTTCAATTGAATCACCAAGAACCCTAATTAGGGTTTATAATTGGATTAAAGAATTACCCCTTACCGTTTTGTAATTCAATCCAAGATTCAATCAATAATGTGATTGAATCACGTTCTTATACACACGTACTAATACCAAATTAATGAGAATGCTAGTTCAAGAAAACACAATAATTAAAACCAAAACAATTTTGTTTAACAAACATTTGATCAACCCTTAAGGATATAATGATCGACCAATTATCATAAAAGGGAGGAGAGAAAAGGTTTTAGGGTATTGTGTGTGTACAAAAGTTAGCAAACAATGAACCCTTGACCTTATATTTATAGTATGCAAAACTTAGGGAACAAGTTAGGTTTGGGTTGGGTTTCCCCATGCCCCAAACGATCGGCCTACCTATCCCATAGGGATTCCGGAAGCTTCTTGTTCTCTATTTTCATCTATAGTCCTTCCCTTTAATACTTAACGACCATTAGTCAATTACCGTTAATTACTTAACACTCGTTAGTCGTTATTGTGTATTTAATATTTAAATATAACTTTTTATATATTAATTATTTATCATTAATTCTTCATACGTAAAGTGTGCAATCCCGTGATCCCGAGTTCGATCCTAACACACAACTACTAAATTATGTCCACAAAACTAACAGCTCCCACTTAGACATATTTTAATAGTGTGATCACATCGATTAGCGTCTAGCAACACTTCGATGCCTCTAGTACAACTCGAGTAAGGTCTCCTGGAAAAACCTTTTAGTGATTCATCATTATTATTATCCTTTTGTTACTAACACTATGTTAAATAAAGATATGGATCTAAGTCATTCTTTATTTAACTATTCTGTTTCTCGTTTTTTGTGATTGAACAAGATTACCAAATCTTTTGAACATTTCAAGGGAGATCTTGGGCATGGCCATGCAAACATCTTGTCAACCCTACGAGGGGCCCAGCAGTATTAAACTCCAAAATAAATTTGAAGGAACAAATTATATCTTGACTACAAGCATAACCTATGAATTTTGTAAAAATTCCGAAAACAATCCTTATGACTACCAGTTACGTATAACGTTAAATTGTTCCACATAATGCACTACGTTCATAACAGTTATCTGGTATCTCAAGTCTGAGGTTAACTATTCATGATTTACTTAATAACAACATCCATAAAGTTACATCATGTAGTTTGGGATAAGTCCTATATTCAATTCATTGAATATCATGTGAATTTGGCATGTCAGCGCATCAGTATACTATCAAGTATATTATACCAAAACTTAGATTTGTCTTAATTCAATGATATTCCCATATCATTGATCGACAACGGACAATTTAGAAAAATTAAATTGTTCACGGATTAAACATGCTAATATATGATATAATTTATTATTAATAAAAATAAACATACCAAGTACTTAAATTCATTATAGAATCTGGAAGCTGTTCCAATTTTCACAACAATTGACAAATTGTTCATCTATAGAATCTGGAAGCTGTTCCAGTATGAGGATGTAATTCTATATCCAAACATATTCCAATTAGAATATTCATTACACTAGTTATCTAATAACTTTTTAATTAGATATCAACATTGTCATAACATCTTATAACAATTCGTCTATGTAACATGATGTTCATGAAAAATCTTCGAGTCATACTTAGATTTCATTCATGTTCTATCTTATTTAAAAGATATGTATCCATTTAGACATTCTAAATGATATATCATGTTCTATTAGATTTATTTACGCATATGTTTATAATAACAGACACACATTCCAAGGTTATATGTTTTATTTCCTAAATCTTTCAAGTGAAGTTTCATTCCAAGTTAAGACTTAACATTTAACTTATATGAAATGTTACTTCCTATATGTTATCCAGCATATATGATTTAAAAAAGTAAACATAATACTCCCACTAGCTTTCAGGAATACTTAGGATTTATCTTATTTTAAATTATAAATCAAAACTTGAATTTAATATTAAAACATAAGAATTATCTCCTAGATGCATGCATTAATTCACTCATGAATTATTGCACTTTGTACACTTCCAAAGATTATTATGAATTCAAAAATCCTCTTGATTACTTACCGTCTTTGCTCAAGTAATTACTCAAGAAAGAGTTTTGATATTCCATTGTCATTTTTCATATTAATGAAAATAGGTATGACAATTATTATCTTAATATATTTAATGTGCTTAGAAAAGAATATTCAATCATAGTTAATTGCTTAAGTATGATTAATAATCTTGTCATAAGACATGCATTAAAATATGTGTACAATACTGTCCATATGATTTCTACACAAAGATTTAAGCCACCAGGGTTACCTTATCTTTGAAGAAACTCATCTTCATTCTCTAGTCTAACTATTAAGAATTAAGATAAACCAATTTTCCAAAAATTGATTATCTTTATGGACAACATCTTTAACATCCATAGTATGAGTAATTTACCCAATTCAATATTTGGTAATGCATCATAATATAATCCTCAGCATATTAATCAAATATCTGAGATATTCTTGCGGATCTATGAATGAGAATTCCATCATCTTGAGGTCTATAATTTACATGTTTAGCCTCATCATGATTTTCACTAGTGTGTTTTAGAAGATTATGTATCATGTAATTTTATCTTTTCAGGATAAAAACTCCCACTTGCCTTTTGTAATTTATAGACTATTTATAAATACTTAGTAAATAAAGCAACATTACAATGTTCTATTTTTGGGACATTACAAATACATATTGACAGTTCCTGACATTTAGTTTGTTAATAACCTACTCATAAATAGTTTAACAAATTCAGAACTTCATTTTAAGACTTAATGTGATTCATCACATTCCATAACAAAATGGTGCCTTATTAATCATCTAGATTGGAGTCTTATTGAGTATATCCAATCCATACTCAATTTTTTAACCTTGATAACTTTTGGAAGAAAAGAAGTCATAGTTATCTTTAATCAAACAATATAACAAGAGTTTGATTTTCCTAACTGAACATACCATAAACATTTGGTATTTCATTAGGATTAATATTGTAAGACAATCTTACAATATGTAAGATAAATATATTTCGTTTGGCTTATTCATTCACCAACTAAGTCATCTTAATGGTATAATAGAATTTTCAAGCCAATTGCATGCTATATAATATAAGTGTTTTTTGACCAAGTCACTTCATGTCCATGTCTCAACCAGAAGACATAAACTGTTATAATCCCACTATATGTTATAAATCATTGATCAACTCAATGACTTCTTGTATATGTCTTAGTTAAAAAACATAACAAGTTAACATCTTACTTTATTATAAGTCTTGTAACAATTAAAAGACTTCATATTTATATCTTTACAATGAAACATAAACATGTTTAACTAAAGTAATTATGAACACCATCTCTTGGTTTCAATGGTAATTTCGAGTTAATTTATTACTTTACTTATTTTATGTCATTCCAAAATTACATAAATATTCAAATTGAAGTAGTATTAGATTACTTCATTTATTTATGTTATTTCAATAATACATAAGTATTTAGTTTGAAGTAGTCTTATTATCATATTGACACTTGTTCTAATAGGTATCTAATTTAGAAACTGCAAATTATCCAGATACGGTCTCACGTAACATGGAGTTTTACCTTGTTATTGCAATCTAGCTAAGCTCTCACAAAACGTAAATTGCAATACCAAGTGTTTTTTTTATTAGATGGGGTAAAACGTTAATCTCTTACCTTGCAGTCAAGAGAATCCTTTAAATCATATTCCTATATGTTGTACCTTACACACAATAAATATTTCTCCTACTTGTGCATGGAACAACATCATGTATCAGATAAACAACACGTCACTTGTTTGTTTATGTGATCAATATGATTGTGTCATAGATATTAGCATAATTAGTAGATGCAGAACCACTTCATTGTCTAGTAAGGAAACGTACATGACTATCCTTAAAAACATAAATGTCTACAATTGGAAAGTAATTACCTCAAGACATTCTAGAGATAATCTGGGGTACTACCAAGATGACAAAGCTTCTAACTCCCACTGAATTACAGATCATTACAATAATTCATTATTCAGTAATTACAACACAATGATCCCACTAGATTTGAAAACATTGTAAGTGTTTCATAACCAGTAAAAGCAAATAGTGTGCTATTTACTTTCCTACACCTTTGAGAAAACCCATACGTAACAATTACGTAGGTACTAAAAGAATGTATTCTACGTTTGTAAATGATGGATTATCCATCAATACAATTAACTTGAAAAATTGGGCGTGCAATTTCTTCCTTAATAGGTCTACCATCCCCACAATGGTATGTAACACCTTTAAATGGTCAAAACAAAAGAACTAGATAAAATATACTAGTTTGTCTTTTACCATTTTGCGGCAATTAGTCTAGCTTCTAATTTAATAACTCATAAAATGTGCAATAATCTTAACTATTAAAGTTTGCTATATGTTATTTATTTAGAATTTAGACAATTATAATTTTTCTATCATACCTTTCTCATTCATGAAAAAGAATTGGATTAAGTCTCACGCTTCTCTCATATAAAGGAGACTAGGTTTATTCTTTTAGTAAAGTTGACTCTAGCCAAAAACCCCTATGGGTGTAGATCAATTTACCAATAAAAGAATATCTCTCGTTTACGGATTAATTCTGCATTAATACATTAAAAGAATTTACAAAATTCAATTTTAGTACTTTCGATAATACAATCTTTAAGAAAATTAAATACCCATTGGTTTATATTCATATGAACCATAGAATTTTCTTAAAGCAAGGATCCTAATTGACATAATTCCATTACATCAGTTGATCTGCTAGTAATGAAAGTATTCAACAAGGTAATTGTCGAACAATAATTGGCAAACAATTTCCAATTCCTAGATCTTTATGGGATTTATATTGGCAAACAATTTCCAATATAAGTATATTTTATTCTCATCTTATGCTTTGAGTCCAAGCTCTCACTTACAACTCAATTTAAGTCATCTAATTAAAAAAACTGTAAATTAACATAGTCCCATTACATCAGTTGATCTGCTAGTAATGAAAGTATGAATTTACCTTTCCATTGTAATCTAGTCCAAGCTCTCACATGACGTAAATTACAACTTCAAGTGTTCTTTTAATTAGATGGCATTAACTTAATTTTAAAGGGTACTAATTTTGATGTTTATAATCAAAATATGTACGAAGAAGCATGCACACATCTTCGTATCATAAGTTTTCAAAACCTTTTTTATTTACCAATTTAAGCTAAGATTAAATCAACAAAGTTTTAATTGAGGTATTGGGTTCAACAATCAAAGAATTACCTACAATTATCGGCCACTATATCCTACTATTGCATGAGTCAAAAGACACAAGTTATTCGGATAATTATCACAAAGTGGCACATGTAATTTAGGTCAATTCACCCTTAAGATGATTTTGTACATAAAAATAGTCGTACTTGGTAGCTCCAATTTGATGCACAAAGGAGCGTAGAAACAAAGGTCAGCGCGAAGCTTATTAAAAACCAGTTCCTACTTATACCCCTCTTATAGTTTGTCATAATTGGGTGAGCTGTTCGTACTATTCGTACAAAAACTCATCACTCAATTAAAAGTTTATGACTTTAAGTCTTAAAAAAAATGTTATAAATTATGACCTTGCTAGTCTCGCCTAGGAGCAAATTACCGTGCGAAGCGAACAACTATTGGCACATAAGACTTTGCAAGATTTATAATTTATCACATCAAGTTTCACCATTATTTAGTCCATATTTATTTTTCTATTAAAAATGACCCTTTTTCATGTATAAACATGTCTTTACAATAAATAAACAAAAAACAAGTAAAAAAAAAACTAAAAACTAAATAAACTTACATAACATAACAATTAATTATGTAAAAAACATGTAGCCACATGCAAACTTAATTCGATAAAACCTATTAATAATCAATTCTAGGTTTATATTGTATAAATTCAACTAAGACTATCACTTACAAAGGTAAGTGAGCCACATGCATCATCGTATCGATTGCGTTAGTCATAGTTAAATATACACCACATAGCACGTAATTGATTACTTAATATATTGGAGTCTTCCCCAATTCAAAATCTATCAATTAAATTGCATGTGTAAAACTTAACCTTTAATTCATGTAGCAAATTTAAACAATTTAAATTATATCGACAATAAATCTATGCCAAACATGCACGTTTTCATGGATTATACATAGCAATTATTCACGTATTGTCTCAAGATCGCATACTTAAACACATAAACATAACATGTTAATCCTAGGGTTCCTAATCAAATTAAATTACCAAAAACAAACCCTAAAAAATAATAAAGAGCAATTAGCCCTAAATTAAAAATTAGGGTTCGATTTGGATAAACCCTAAAATCGACCAAACATGTTAAAACATAATTCAAGATTCGTTTTTTTATGCGTTTTGATAATTAATTACACATTAACCAAGGCTCATGATGCCACTGTTGGAATTTAATACATGACAATCATAATTAAACAATAACATCAAAGTAAACATGCGGAAGCGAGTAGGATCATATAATGCATAAATTAATTAACCAAACATAAATAGTATGCGTACCTTTTGATTCTAGCCAAACAAGAATCAATCTTCAATTGAATCACCAAGAACCCTAATTAGGGTTTATAATTGGATTAAAGAGTTACCCCTTACCATTTTGTAATTCAATCCAAGATTCAATCAATAATGTGATTGAATCACATACTTGTACACACGTACTAATACCAATTAATGAAAATGCTAGTTCAAGAAAACACAATAATTAAAACTAAAACAATTTTGTTTACCAAAAATTCGATCAACCCTTAAGGGTATAATGATCGACCGATTATCATAAAAGGGATGAGAGAAAAGGTTTTAGGGTATTGTGTGTGTACAAAAGTTCGCAAACAATGAACCCTTGACCTTATATTTATAGTATGCAAAACTTAGGGAACAAGTTAGGTTTGGGTTGGGTTTCCCCATGCCCCAAACGATCGGCCTACCTATCCCATAGGGATTCCGGAAGCTTCTTGTTCTCTATTTTAATCTAAAGTCCTTCCCTTTAATACTTAACGACCGTTAGTCAATTACCGTTAATTACATAACGCTCGTTAGTCGTTATTGTGTATTTAATATTTAAATATAACTTTTTATATATTAATTATTTATCATTAATTCTTCATACGTAAAGTGTGTAATCCGGTGATCTCGAGTTCGATCCTAACACACAACTACTAAATTATGTCCACAAAACTAACAGTAACTCACTCGTTTTAACTCCGTTTCCTAAGTTTTATATATCCCCGCAAAGATATTTAAGTATACTAACATATTTTAAAGCCTCGAGTACCTAATTTGACCTTTAAAGTCCAGTTTTTGTCTCGTATAAAATGTTAACAACACCAATGTTCAGAAAATAAATTAAGTTTCGCCAAACTCCAAAATCTCATAGCTTATTCATTTTAAATCCGTTTTTGTCCGTTCAAGCGACCATGCTTTCGTTATAAAATTTATTTTCTACTTCGTTAGTCCAATCATATAAAGATAAAACTAATTTTTCTGTATTAACCAAAACGGGACAGCCTTATACATATATATATATATATATATATATATATATATTGTCAAAACGCGTTTTTTCCTAGTTTCTAATACCAAAATCAACTTCAACACAACTCCAAATCTAGTCCTAACCTTTCCACCGATTTCCTAACAATCCAATAGCGATTTAGCAACATGCTTAGCAAATGTGAAAATTTTAATTTCTCATAAATCAAGTGATTATATATCCAACTAGTTAATTAAACAAGGTCATTAGTTTATATGTAGTGTTTTAATTTCCACTTTCTTGTCAAGATTAACAATTAAACTAGTGTGTTGACAATGAAAATAGGTTAAAGACATAGTTACTAGTTAAAATTTCATTGTGTTTACAAAACATTACAAACATGTACATGGTGGTGATTAAGGTGTATGTAAGCTTGAAACCAAGCTATAACTCATGAAACTAATCATAATATAAAGTGTGTAAAATTTATAAAAGTGATGTATTACTTACTTGAACTTAGAGTGATTATGTGGAGATGAAAAACACCAGTTTACCCAATCCAAGCCTCTTAAACCCTTAGTAGTTTAATTTAAACCCAAATGAACCATAGTAAGCACTTGAATTTAGCAAAACAACCATTCTTCCTTGTTTTTCCTTGTGACCGTATTGTGTAGGAAATGAGTGAGTGAAAGTTTTAGTTAGCCTTACGTTTTGCATGTATAAGGTAACTCTAACACCTTTTTTATACTAACACAAAAGCATGAGCCTTATTAATTAATTCAAGACACTAGATTTAGCTATAAAGAAAAACACTACTAGTAGGGTGGCGTTGGATTTTTATGGCAGCCAAGACATAAGGAGTGAAATAAGGAGTCAAAACAACATTTGGTCTAACTTTTGAATATATGTCAAGTCCTGGTCAAAACAAGTTCTAACCTTACTATTTGATGTAGGGGGCGGCTATAGGTAGAAAATATAAAAGAGTGTATATAATTTGTATAAAAGTGTATTTTCTGAGTGTATTGGATATTAAAAATAAGTATTGGGTTGTAGTTTCGTGGTTAAAGTTAAATACGTATAATTAAGTGGGTTTAGTAAAAGAATTATAAAGGTGTAAGAAAATAATTTTTTTTACTTTTGTAGTAATTTAGGGAATATAAAAATGTATTAAAAATAATTGTTGGGTGTGTCGAGTACATTGGGTGTTCATTTAAATTGTGAAAAAGCGTTTATTAAATTAATAATTGCAAGTAAGGAAAATGCAAATGGCCCAATTAAATTATGAATTGGAGTAGTGGCAATTTACTGTAATGTTGTAGTATAAATTTAGTTTAGAGTCATCGTGCACAAAAGAGTTATCCTTGTTTTACGTTTGTTTAACTAAAAAGTTATACGTAAGTTGTTCTCGGGTAAACTTCAAAATAAATAGTTTGAGTTTAGCAAATAGTATTGACCGGTAAAATAGTGGTTTGTTATAAGTGAGGTCAATGAAGTTGGTTTGTGGTGTTATGATGGTGATTTTAGGCTTTTTGTTTGTGAGGAACAATGAGGTTGAAGAAGAACCCATTGTCAGTGAAGATGATGTGAATAAGAAAGATGGTGATGAAGAAGAAGAGAAGGGGAGTTTAAATAATCAAGGATGATTACAATTTAGGCAAAGCATGCATTAGGGGGTTTATAGCACTAATATTTGTTTAACTAATCCTGGAAATGATGGTGATAAAGATGCAATAGGGTCAAGGATTGCAGGAAGGAAGAAATAGTCCAGAAACCCGTGACCTACGTTGGACGGTCCATTAAATAAGGGACGGTCCTTTAAATACCCGGGACCGTCGCCCCTTTATGGGACCGTCACCAGTAGGTGATCAGGTTTCCACCCTGTTTTTCATTTCTGCAATCCTATAACTAACATACTATCTATAAGTTCAGATTTTTGCAGAATCATTCATAACTATATTTCATGCAGGGATTAGAAGATAATCATGCAATCTAAGCATTAAATACCAACAATATTACAATCCAGTTAAGTAATAAGTAATTAAAATAAAGAAAGAAGCCCAGATATTCATGTGATTAAACTATCGGGTGGTAAAATTGAAAGGATCACCCGATGCTAACTTTTCTATTGTTAGCGACAGTTATTATCTAACACAGAACCAAGTGTAAAGTTTAAGACATGATAATAGCACATACTAAACATAACCAATTGTCATGATGTCAATAATTTTACTTCCTCGCCGTGTTCTTCCATAGGTTACTGATTCCCTTTGCTATTGACTTCAGACCACCCCGAGGCTCATCCCTCATTTGGTGTTGCATATTCATTATTTAGGTTTGACGAGAGAAAAGGGTGGGCATGTTTTGTTCTCCGGGAGGAGGATCCTCAAAGATTTGAGGAAAGACAGATGGTAGGGAGTTGACATAAGTGTTGGGAGATGGAGTACTGACTCGAGAAGTTCCCTCATCATTGTTATTGTCATCGTCATCGTTGGGATTAGATGATGATGCATGAAAGGAAGACCCGGGAAACTTAGACCTTCTTGACCAAAAATCTGACCTAGTTCTTCGCTCGAGATTTTGAGTGAGTGGAAGCATGATATGCTTCTTGAAATACATATTCTACCGACACAAGGTGAGGGTAGTCATGCATGACTCGATAGAATAGATGGGTTAGCAACATGCCATATGGCAAGTTCATTCTCGGGTTTCTTCGGACAAACTCCATTCTTTTAACCATGAAGAATGCTAGATTGTAATGTATGGTTTTTGCAATGCAATAGAGCATGTGACCCAGACAAGTGGGGACGTGATCACGGTTTCCACCAAGACAAAAAGCATTCTCACTAATGATTTCAACCCACGATTTCATGTGATCTGTGATCTCTCTAGTTAAGATTTGGTTATCTTCAACTGGAATTAGTTCCCCTCTATAACGTCGAAATACAGGCCCATGTTGATCATCTTGAATAAAGGCTTTGATTTCAGTTGGAGTAGGTGGTATGGTTGCGTATCTTCCATATGAAGGAGAGCTCCTGGCTAGAGCGTCAAGGCTCCATTAGTGAATGAGCATTTCCCTTCAGTGGGAACGCGAAGAATTTGACCAAAGACTGGGAGAAGGTAGGAGATGGGATGGTTTTGGATCATAAAATCAACATGTATTTCACTTTCATCATCAACATGCAAGTTGAGTAGACTATAGAACTCAAGGTCAAAACATGAGACGATTTACTCGTTGATTTTGTAAAGACAATCAAATTCAATCATCCCGAACATGGTGTTGAGGTAGTTCATGTTGTCAAAGTCCCCATAGACTATTCGACCTTCATGAATACATCTAGTTTCAACGTTTTGAAAGGCTTATTTGATAGGAGAAGGGTAGTAACCGGAGAGTGTGGGAATGTAGTTGCGCGTTTCTTGGTGATCGGTACCAGTAGGTTTAGGCATGTTTTCACCTATTGAAAATGAATACATAATTAGCTAGGTTTACCTTAAATTTTGCTTAGACGCTTCTTTCTTTGTTTTTAATTCATTTAAGTGTTATATTCCAAAATTTTGACCTTTGTTATTTCATGGTTAAGAATACATTTTTGACATGTATTAACAATGTATGATTACGTTATTGTTATGTTCATAAACATGGTAAATGACTACAACTCGGATTGGTGATTATCATAAATTTTTGACTCTTTTCAAAATATCCTTGTTTGGACAAGTCCTACATCTAGGTGAGTTATGATGGTTGTACATTGTTAAGTTTTGATGTTAATTTCAAAAAATTACAAAAGCGATTGAAAATCCCCAAATTTTGTTCCACGTTCATATAAACCATAATCTTGAATTATGTAACACCCCCAATTTCGGATAGCAACAGCGGAAGACTTAATTGGGTGTTACGTAGAGGATCTTTCGTCATAATCATAGAAAACGACTTTAAAAGATGTTTTTAAGTTTATCATTCAAAATACAATCGTTTAAAATACAGAGATGTTTCATAGTTGAACATGTTTATTTAAATTTGAATGATAAAACATTTATTTAAACCACCTATACAGGGTTTAATGCCTACTCCGCGCCTTGAGTTCCAGCCTTTAGTTTCCTGAGATAACATGCTAAAAGTCAACAAAAGTTGAGTGATGTTCATAGGTTTAAGTTTAATAGTTTGAACACAAGTATAAGTGTTAATTGCATCAAATTACAATTAAACAAGTTAAAATCAAGTTATTATTGCATTAAGCTCATGACACGCAACGCTTAACGGGCATCAAATATGATGTAAAGTATAAAGGCCCTCGTGATGGGTATTTGCCAATAACCCATAAGTTTGTTCAAATAAAGTGCGCCTGGGTGGCTCATCCTAGCAGACCCAAACGGGGATTGTCAGTCCCAAATAGATCTATTCACAATTATTTACGTTCACTCGCAAGTGATTAAGGTTCATGATTGAGGGACTTTTGGCAATAGCTACTCAAGCAATAATAATAACAGTCATAGTATACAAAAAGTTTGTGTTCAGGTTTTGTAGCATGTATCTCCCCACAAAAGATTTAAAGTTTAAGTGTGGGCTATGAACTCACCTGGTAGTACAGTGGTGGCAGTAGTATCGTTATTCAAACGATGAAAGGAAACGGCTTCAACACACGACCTATATAGTATATGGCAAGTTTTAGTGGTTTGATAGTCTAAGTTTGGTTTATCGCGAATCATGACGTTTAGGGTTTTATCGATTTGTTTGCAACATTAAAATGTGCGCGTTTAAATGATCAAGGTTATATATATAAAGTTATATATAAAAGGGTTATAAAAATATAAAGTTGTATATATAAAAAAAGGAATATATATAGAGTTATATATATGGATATATATATAATGTCTCGAATGCGTGTTCGTTCTTCGGAGTGTAAAGTTTGACCATAGGGATCGTCGTTTTATAAATCAAAGTTGGTTGACGATAAGTTAGATTCTACGTTAATGATTTCGTTAAGTGATTTTGTATATATATATATATATATATAAGTTATATATATATATATATATATATATATATATAAGTGATTATATATATATATATATATATATATAAGTTATAAAACTACGTATATAGAATTATTAGAAAAGTTAAATGTCAACTAAACATATCTGTTTTGGGTTTTGGGTTTGTAAAATATTACCACAAGTATAAAATCTGAAATATTCTTTAGGTTTTCACAAAATTACACTTTTGGCCCTAACGGTATAACCTTTGCACCGTTAGTCCTCGGTTAAGTTTTATTTATATTTTAAATCTAAAACTTTTAATATTTACATATTATACCCAAAAGTTCCTAGATTTACAGTTTTCATCACAAGATTATTAAAATAACAGTTTTTACCGAAAGTTTCCAATTTTGACAACTTTAGTCCCTCGGTTAGCAAATCTTTGCAAATCGAGTCCAAAGTTTATAAAAATCAAAGTTTACTATTTTTATTTTATAACTAAGTTCAAAACAGCTTTTCTAACTTATGTGAATAGCTTATTTTTCAAAAAGCTTATAATTCGAGCTTATGGGCTTTTTAACGAGCTATAGACACGACCCATTATTGGTTTGTGATCCATTGGGTTTAGAGGGGAGTTGGGCTTGGTTACGGGCTTGTTTAAGGGTTATAAAAATATATCAAATGAGCTTATACGATCAGCTTATGCGATAAACTTATAACTAGCGTATTGGGCTTATTAGCCTGATCGCTAATAGTTTTAGTTTGTGTAAAACAGATTTTGGTCGATTACTATAGGTTTAGCAAAGTTTGAATTTAGTTTTTATACGTCGAATGAATACATGGGTTGTTAGTTTGGTAGCTCGACTTTTAGGTCGAACCATAAAATGCAATGGTTGTGTGTCGGGTTTAGAAGATATAAGTTCAAAGCTACATGACTTAGCTTGTTTGGAATAGTTTTGAAAACTTGAAAATATTCTAAGTGTTTTTATAGAATTCGAAAGTTGTCAAGGTGACATGTAAACGTGTGATGTTTATAATTTATTCGTTTATATAGGATTCGAATATTGGTTGTTCATGATACTTAGCATGACATAATTATAGAGTGTCGAATAAAATCTATGTGTTGTTAATGTAGTTTACGAATTATCGAGACCAAAGGAATTGTGACATGCGAATGTAAACTAACGTATGGAATAGAAAAATGAGAAGATGGCTTACTTCACCTCAAAGGTGGGGCGTAATCACTATGACGAGACTGAGTTAGGCCAAGAGGATGGTGTGGCTCGATTCTTGATCCTCCAAGGATGTGGGAACGAGTTTAGGGAATACTTGGCTTGCTTTGATCGCTTCGATATTTAGGCTAAACTAATTGAATGTAGTAACTAGGAAAAGACTTAGAATATATTTTGAGTTGTATTTGTTTGTGGTGTTGAATAACGATCGGTTTTGAGAGCTATTTATGGACAATGCAAGGAGTGTTAAGATGGATCAAATGATGAATAATGATGGTGTATGATGAGAGTAGCAGGTGTGTCATTGAATAGTCAAGGATTGAGTGTGGATATTAACCAAATTATGGTTGCTTGTGGCATCTCTTGCCGGCGGTAAACTTCAAGAAGAAAGGGACAAAGTGAAAGTTTCCAAGTATTGGTTTATGTTTGTGGTTTGTTCGGTTATTTCATGCACTTAACACATTTTATACATGATCTATAATAAGTGTAGGATCCGGTTGCAAGTTGGTATACTCGATAGTAGCTTGAATGAATTTATTTGTTAGATATACTTTGTGTCTAGTTGGGGTGTTGTACGAAACAAGTCTAGCCATAGTATAAATTTTGAGTTGTGTTACTAGCTTGGCAAATGTGTTGAGCTTTGGAGATTTTTAAGTGAATAAGTGATAGAGTTAGGGTGAGATGTCGGTTTCCCTCGATTTTTAGCTAGGTCGAGTATTGGGTTGTATAAAGTATTGATATGTTTGTTAGGCTTATTTGCTTGTTATTTAGTCAAATTGTTCAATAGGTAAGCATCCAAACCGAAGTTATATATAAAAACTTTGGGCTTTAGCTTTGTAAGTGGGCTCGTTGGTGGATTGGGTCAAGAAGGAAAAAAATGAAAATAATAAGGGCTCGTTTGGCGTGTTCGATTTGTAGTGGGATTGGGCCGAGGCCCAATGAGTCTAGTGGTCCATTTGAGGTCCAATATATTTACTGAGTTTTCGTGATAAATTCCGTGAGCTTGGGAATGTATTTGATCACATTCGTTTAATTGTCGAAATGTATAAACGTTAAGTATGAAACGTTAATTGTTTTAAGTAATTCGCGATTTTTAGACTATCAAGGCTCGTGTGTAAGCATCATTTCTAGGTAATCGGTAATCACAAGTATCATTGTGATTTAGATAGTGTAGCATGATTAACAAACAAAAATTTGTTACTAGTAGAAATGGTTATTAAATAACGTAATGATTTATAAATCCTTTATTAGCATTTACTATTCATAGGGGAAAATTACGAGAGGTTACAAATTAATAAAGAAATAGATGAAATGACTTACAATTGATGTTACTTAGAGTGTTGTGGTTGATAATACTTGTTTGATAGAACTTGAATTAAGTTTTAATGAAAGATTTATGGATTTGGGTGTTTTGGATTGTTTTCGTCGTTGCTGCAGTAAGAAAGGGTATTTGGTTTTGTTTTTCTGTAAATGAGAAAGGAAAAACGAGTTACCCTTTGGAAACAAGTGACGGTCCTTTAATTATAGGGGACCGTCGCTAGTAAGGGGTTTTTGAGAGATAGAAAATTTTGAGTGGTTTTCCAATTTTTAGTTTTTAGAAAAAGTATTTTCTTGAGGACTCTCAAAAACAAGAATTTAGGTAACATGGAATTCTAGACACGAAATATAGAAATGGAGGAGACACAATACGCACGAGTAATCTAGAGGAATGGGTATTGGGGGGAATCGAGACAGAAGAAGTAGGAGAGACTCATTTAGAGTAAGGAGGTTGATGACACATTGAATGTGGAGTAGGAATAGAGTCGAGACAGAAGAAATAGAAGAGATGTAGATGAGATGAGGATCAAATACGAGACCTGCATCGGGTAGTTTAGAAATCAATCATGTCTATGGCGAATAGAGACAAAAGGTCGTAGACAAGAAATAGAAGAGAGAAGAGATGTTGAGGACGTTAAGAGTGTGTGTCATCCAAAGTGATTGATAGACGTGAGTAGTCGGCTATCGTTAATGGCTGTGGTAAGACCATTGTCTCCAAAATTTACTAAGATCCTAATGAGGATACGCATTTAGACGTATAGTCTAATTCTAAAACTTATATATCACACCTATTATCACTTAATCATCATGTAGCACATAAAAATATAGCAAGCAAACACATAACAAATAAGCACATAGCAGATAGGCATATAGCAATCAAGACAATTAAGGTTTTAAGAAAGCGTACCTTTCCCGCTAGCTATTCCTAAAGATACGTTACCATGAGAGATGTTGCGCGTGATACAAGATTTGAGTATTGATGAGTCTTCACACGTACGACGAGAATATGAACGTACATTCATATCCATTATTTGCTTCCCTCGTGCAACTAAAGACATAACTTGCAAAAAAACTTGGTACCCAGTTTCTCATGGGTCCGAGATGGATAGTCAAAGACATCCATTACATTTTCATGCACATGGTGAGGATGTCGCCAAAGAGCAAAAGTATCCCTTTAAATTTTATTCCAACTTATAGAAAATTTTAATTAGAGATGTTTTTCTTGACTTTCATTAGTGATGACCAATATTTTAAAGACACTCAGTTTTCTAAACGACTAATTTAGATTTGTCTTAGAGGTTTCACAAATTTAATTTGTTTTGACTTGCTCGTTGATGACTCATATGAATTAAAACCTAAGCCCGTTTTATCTCCAAATGCTTTTTGACTATTTAGTAAATCTTTAAAAGATTGAGAACTCTTTTCGAATTTAGCTAGTATATTAGCCCTTTCATTAACCTTTTTAATTTCACTTTTGTAATCTTGACACACTTTACATTCTAGATCAATTTCTATACCACTATCAAGTCAAGACATTCTATCTTCCAAAACGATTTCTTTTTCAAAATTACTTTCAAAGGATTTTAAAGATTCATTTTCTGAAAATGTTTTTAGACTTATGTTGCATAGATGTTTAAACTCATTTTCTAAATTTGAAAATTCTTGAATAAATGGGTCATAGCAAAAGTGTTCAATTTCAGAGTGTACCTCACTTGAAATTTCAACCTTTTGACATATTTCGTATTCAAAGTACACGTTGTCTTCTTCATCCGTATCATTCCTAGATTCTTTAATGAGTTCTCTTCGTAAATTACTCATATAGTCCTTGATGGCATTACCTTCATTGAAAACACTTGAGCTAGTAGCATTTGTATTTAATCTATCTATATATCTATCTACTGATTTGTCTTCAGAATTGACGAATTGTTCATGTGCATGTTCAAGATAAAATTCGGTTATCTTTGGCTTGACTATTCTTTTGATGAAAGTTTAAAAGATTTTTCCAAATGTATTTTGCCGTTTGACACAAAAATATTCTCTCATATTCAATTCTCGGTAAGGCTTTATAAATCATTATTTTGGCTTCAATATTTTTACAAAACTTTCTTTTGACATAATCACTTTGATTTTCAAAATTTATTTCCATTGGTTGAAAATCACCAATTGAAATGACATGCCAAAGACCTTGATCTGGTGATTCACATAAATTTCAAATCTATTTTTCTATTCAATAAAATTATTATTTTCGAAAAATGGTGGTTCTTTCAAAGAACGCCCTTCTAGATATCTTTCAGACTCCATAGATCGATTCAAGTTTTAAAGTACAGTATACTTTAAAGCTCTTGAGTAACCCGCTCAGATACCAATTGTAGAAACTAGAAGGGGAGGAGGTTGAATAGTTTCACTGTTCAGAATTACGTTTTAAAAGCTTTTAGTTCTTTTTGAAAAACCGTTAGATTCAATAGTTATGTGAGACCTATAAACAAAATAATAATGCGTAAAGTAAGTAAAGGATAGATAGGAGATAAGGAAGAACACAACCAAACCAAGACGCAGAGAATTATAGTGGTTCAGCATGAAGCTCACTCTTCGCCCTACTTCACTCCCTGAGTAACACAATCGAGAGTTCTCAATCACTATGTCAACACACTCCCTTCTGGCGGAGAAAATCATACACCAAATCTTACACCAAGTTTAACGACACTAAGCGGAATGTCGGGTCCTAATCCTAGCTAGAACCAATTTACACAAAGCCCACGTGGCTAAACGAACAAGCACTATTGTCCACTTGGATTTACACATAATCCGAGTCTTCACACGGACGATCACCCCATCCAAATCTTCACACGGACGATCACCACGTCCACTTGAATCTTCACTCGATTCAAGTCTTCACGAACCTTTACTCGGTCCTAGTCTTCACTTCACGGACTCACACCAAGTCCAAGTCTTCACACACACCGACACACCAACTTACACAAAGTCCTAATTTAGATACTCCACTTCACGGACTTACACTTTGTCCGTTTTTATCCTAACACACCTAATCACGACTCACATACAAGTCGGATATACAAATTTACAATATATACAATGAGAGAGTTTGAAGGAAGAAGAGAACCGTAACACAAGTTACGTGTGTGTGATGACTAATCTATAACACTTCATTTCTTAACGAATACGAGCGTTCTTCTCTTTCACTTTGATATAGAGGGTAATAGGATCACTTATAAACACATATCGACACATTATAGTGATCAAAGAAGAGTGGTAGAAAGACGAGAAAGTTTTTGTGCAAAGAGGGTTTGGTTTTTCTAAGAAAACAGTGCAGTATTTATAGGCACCAGGAGGAGAGGGGGACGGTCCCTTAAAGTTGGACGGTCCCGTATATATAAGGGACCGTCTCTATGTTTATGGGACCATCCCGACATACGCTCCTATTTTTGTCCTGATTGGTGAAAGTTTATCTAGTGAAAAACTTATCTGATTTGAGTGGGAAAACTAGCTGTTGGATGATTTGAAATTCAAATTTATTTTCTTTAATAAAACATTTCTTTTTAATTACAAAAATAGTTTTGTAAAAACAATTTCTCACATAAAAATGTGAAGTTTTGAGAAAATAAATTCATTGATCACTTTACTAATGTTGGTATTGTGTTTGTTCATACCTGAAGTGATGTTATAGTCGGTATGTTGTTGAAACGATTTTCCTCGGTTAAAAACTTATCAAATGTAGTTTTACGTATCGTGTTTTTATATTTTTTTATTATCAAAACGTATAGAGACCGGATAATGTAAATGAAGTTTTTGACATTATTTGTATTAACACTAAGCAAGTTAAATCATAAGTTATCTACATGCTCAACATTTCTAATAGTGATGGAGTTTTGAGAGATCATACATTTGCCTGTGATGTTGCCTTTTAATTTACTACCAAATGTGACGTTACCTCCGTTGTATGCTTTGTAGGATGAGAATAGACTTCAATTTCCCGTCATGTGATTAGTGCATCCACTATCCTTAACCCATTCTTCAGGCTCCAAGTCGATTCCCAAGCATATCTATTGAATAAGAGAAAAGCTCAAACATTTTGTCCCCAATATCTCATGGGTCCAAATTTGTTAGTGTTAAACATCTCATGCATTTGTTGCATTTGATTTGGATGTTGGAACGGATGACAAATTTCCCATTGCAAATAACTTCGTTGTTGAAGGTTATTCCAATCTATGGGAAAGTTACTTGAATAAGATTGCCTTCCAAAGTTACTTCTCGTTTGAGGAGTTCTTGACTGAGGTTTAGGAACATTTGTCTTTCTAGGTGGAGGAGTTTTCGATCTAGTATCGGGTTTTACAAATCCAAACCCGGGGGTTGACAATGGTTTGTAAAAAGTCTTAACTACCTTTTTACTAGCAATTGGCACCTTGGTATTATTAATTACTACATGACTTGGTTTAGGACTCAAACTATTTTTCAAAATCGAAGCATACCCAACTTTTTCAACACACGGTACCACTAATTTTAGTGGTGGCGTCTGTCCTTTTAACAGTACTGTGCACTGTTTCGACAGAACCTGTGGGTTTGACCAATTTTATTTGTTTTGTTCCAATTGTCGAAGCTTCATTTGGATTAAAACCTAAACTCGCTCCGGCATGTTCACTAAACCTAATGTTTCCTAACATGTCATTAAGTGCCTTTGTTCCTTTCTTAAACTTAATGATTTTAAGAGCATTTTTCTTTGTGTTTTTCATTCTCAACTCGAAGACATATGCATGCCCTACATCCAATATATATTTCTTTATTTTTCTCAAGTCTTTTTACTTGGTCTTTTAGTTCTAAAATTTCTGCTTCGAGTTCATGCAAAGTTGCTTTTATTGTTTTGTTTCTAGTTATGATTTTGAGCTTACTTCACATAATTTACTATATTCATCATATAGTATTTTGTCATCTATCGAAGAATTATTATCACTATAATAAGAAGAATCAGAATGTACCTCATTTTAAGCTTGAGCCATAAGATATGTTTCGTTGTTGGGCTTCTCCTCTTCTTCCTCACCGCTATTGCTCCAAGAACCTCCTACAAATGATCTTTGGTTCTTGGTTCTAGGTGGTTTAGGACATTCTCCGATGATATGATTTTGATCTCCGCATCTAAAAATTTTCTATCACTCTTTCCTTTCTTGTCATCTCGGTTCTTTTGGAACGACTTCTTTTCATCACGAGGTTGTCTTACAAATCTACCTCTTCTCCTAAAGAACTTCTTAAAATCTCTAACTTCTAACGCATACTCTTCGTCTTCACTATCGGAAGCCGAACTTTCCTCATCACTAGACTCCTTCTTGGCTTTTAGAGCTAGAGACCTTACTTTCTTTCCTTTGCCTCTAACTATATCGGAATCTTTCTTGATTATCATTTCATGAACTTTCAAGTCACCTATGAGTTCATCAAGTGATAATGTCACCAAGTTTTTTGACTCTTCAATGGCGGTGACCTTTGCTATCCATTTGGGATGTAGAGCCCTAAGAAACTTCCTAACATAGTTCTTGCTAGACAAACCTTCATCAAGAGCTTTAAGACTAGTAATGATAGTATTAAATCTAGCAAAAGCATTATCTATAGATTCATCTTCCGGAATGGAAAAAAATGTTCATGTTGTTGCACAAGAAGATCGATCTTGTTTTCTTTGACTTGACTATTACCTTGATGAGTGACTAACAAAGTTTTCCAAATTTCTTTTGCCGTATTATACATAAAAATTCTTTCAAATTCCTTTTTCGGCAACGCATTATAAATCATCATTTTAGCCTCATTATTTTTTGCTAATTTTCTTTTAAGAGTATCACTTTGTTTATCATAAGGAACTATTTCATCCCTTTTAGTTTCCGAATTCTTTTCAATCAGTTGAAAGTCACCCTCAGTAATAACATGCCAAAGATCAATATCTTTTGATTTCACATACTTTTCGAATCTTGTTTTCCAATAGATAAAACAATCGGTTTCAAAAAGTGGTGGTCTTTGAATAGATTGCCCTTCTTGATATTTTTCGAAATCCATTGATCGATTCAAGTTTTAAAATACAATATATTTTTAAAATCTTGGTTGACGTGGCTCTGGTACCAATTGTGGAAAACTAGAAAGGGTAGGGGGGTTGAATAGTTTTACCGGTTTTTCGTTAATTATAAAAGTTTACTTGTGAAAAACTTTGATTCGTTCGTTTGTGAAATCAACCAACAACAATATAAATACTAAACTACACAATTAAGCATGATCAATAAAAGTAAAGAGTAAGAGATGGAAAAATCAAACTGAGGAAAAGAGATTTATAGTGGTTCGGTAACGAAGCTCTTCTTCGCCCTACTCCACTCCCCGAGTACCAAACTCGAGAGTTCTAAGCACTATGTCAACAAACTCCCTTCAGGCGGAGAAAACCGTACAACGTCGCTTATCCCTATTTCCGACACTAAGCTAAATGTCGAGTACTAATCTAGCTATTCCCAATCTCACTCACGATCCACACGATCCTTACTTCTCACACGATCTACACGATCCTCTCTTATCACACGATCTACACGATTCTCACAATCTACTCTTGATCCTTTTGATCAACACACTAACACACAAGCTACAAAAGATCTCCAAGATCTCAACAAGATCACAATGATTCACACACACAAGCTAAACAAAAGATGGACAACTTGATGTATGCCTAGATACAACAAGTATGTAACAAATGTTACAAGTGCACTACCCTAACACTACAACACCTTGTATCTTCTTTATACTTTGTGTTCTTCTCTTGCACTAGTAGAGGAATGAAGGTGATCACTTGGTTGGATGAAAGGATCAATCTTTAAACAAAAGAAAATCAACTAAATGATCAAAGGAAAGCGTATGTGATAGAGAGTTTGAACTCAGAAAGTTTTGTGTGAAAAATGATGCCCAAAAACTGTGAAATGGACTGGTATTTATAGGCAGAGTAAATCTGACCGTTACAGGTAGATGGTACCAATAAATGTCAGACGGTATCACTAAATTTAGTGGTACCGTGTTACCGTGCCAGACAAGGACGCTCCATTTTTTTTGTTTTAGTGGTGAAAGTTTATTTAGGGAAGTTTGGGGCTGATTTGGGGGGAAAACTAGTTGTTTATAATTTTAAACTTATTTTTCAAAATAAAACATTTCTTTTTAATTCAAAAATAATTTGTAAAATGTATTTATGAAAAAATGTTTTGTCACATTAAAAATGTTAAGTTTGAGACACAAATTCACTTATTTGATCATTTGTCAAGTTGTAAATTTGTTTGTTATTACCTAGAGTGATTTACGTAGAAACAGGATATTTCGACTAAAAACTTGTTTACGTTAATTTTTACGTAACGTGTTTTTATATATTGTTATCATCAAAATTTAGAGGTATCGAAAAATAGAAATAACGTTTTTAGACATTATTTGAATCAACACAATATGGTTAACATCATAATTCAGTCCAAGGCAAAAGTTTAATATGAATCTCATATTTATCATAGATCAAATGACTCAATACTAACCATTCATTTTTTTTTATCAAAACAAAAAATATAAACTTTCACCCTTTTTTTAAAAATTAAATATCTCGCAAACCGTTAATCGTTACGCGAAAAAAATCATACCATCACGACGAGAATTAAATTATCTTTCTATAGATATGTATTATTATATACTTTCGACGAATTTTTTTTTTCAAAATTTTCGTCTAGAAAAATCACACGTGATTTGTAAAAATCACATGTGATTTGATTTTTACAAATCATATATTGATTTTTCTGGGCGAAATTTAAAAAAAAATGATCGAAAGTATAGAGAAATGCATATCTATGGATAGATAATTTAATTCTCGTCGCGATAGTGTATTTTTTGTAGCTTGAAGATTTATCGTTTGCAAGATATATTGTTTTAAAAAAAAGGTGAAAATAGTTTTTTATTAATCTAGAGGAAAAATGAATGACTAAAATTGGTTCTTTTGATTTATGACAAATATGAGATCTATATTGATCTCAACTCTTCAGTCCAATTGCCAGTTTTGAGTCGAACAAGAAATTTGACCAAGTGTTTAAGTAGATTAATGAAAGAATCAAATCACAAACTTAAGTTTGTGACCCATGATATCTATCCAAATCTACATGCTAAATCACACTCGATTGAACATGCAAATCCTTCAGTCCTTTACCAAGTGGAATGTGTTATGAGATGAGTAACGTATAGTTTAGAGTACTATGTATAAGTGAAGTAATATGATTAGTATGTTCTGCTTAAGTCAGGATGGAGGTATTATGATGTGACAAAAAGTGAATTGGTAAAGAGTGTGGAGATGTTAAGTTTATATATAAGACTCGCTAAGTGTTTGCATGTGATGTTTTTATAAATAATAGTAATACGGAATAGATTCCTTTTTAGAATAGCGGATTTAATGCCAATATGAAGTAAGTTTGTTAATGTGTGAATGTGTTATATGTGAAAATAGAATGAGGTTACCTGAATGAGACATGTTATGCCGTGTGTATTAGAGAATGGTAAAGGGTAAAGCATATACATTGTTATATCATGAATTGAATTTGGTAAAGTGTAATTAAGTTGAACGTGCTTGAATTGTGTCGAGTTAATATGGTAAAGTGTGCAGATGGTTAATTAACGAGGTTATGAATTTTTTTATTTGGAATAGTACCTTTCGGGGTAGTGGAATGCATACTTTTGGGTAAAAGATAGGATCCTTCAAGGTAAGAGATAATATCTGTAACCTCTCGTAATTTTCCCCTATGAATATTAAATGCTAATAAAGGATTAATAAATCATTACGTTATTTAATAACCATTTCTATTGGTATCAATTTTTTTTTTGTTATTTATGCTACACTATCTTAATCACAACGATACTTGTGATTACCGATTACCTAGAAACAATGCTTACACACGAGCCTTGATAGTCTAAAAATGGCGAATTACTTAAAACAATTAACGTTTAATACTTAACATTTATACATTTCGTTAATTAACCAAACGTGATCAAATACATTCCCGAACTCCCGGAAATTATCACGAATACTCAGTAACTATATTGGGCCTCGACCCAACACCCTAATGGACTGTTAAACTCATTGGGCCTTAGCCCAATAATTCGGTAAACTAAACACACAAATCGAACCATTATTATTTTTTTTCTTTTCTTGCTTCTTGGACTAGCCCACCAACGAGCCCAAATCACAAACCCAAATCCAATCCTACAAAACTTTAACTTATAAAAACGCAACGAGGGACGTTTACTTTTCCACGATTTCTCCCAATTCGACTTAACAACCATGCAATTATTTTACATAACTCAATTCTTGACCTAGCTAAGAATCGAGTGCAATAAACATCTCACTCAAACTCGATCATTTAATTGCCTTAAATCTGTCAAAGTTCAACTCACTCGACACTTGATGAACACCACCCAAAATTCCACATTTTAGCCTAGTTGATTTTCGTATAATACCCAACTCGACACAACATGTTTTTGGCCAACAAGTGTATTCGTCCCAAACTCTTATCGACTATACAAGCTATCAAACGCACCCTACCTTATATTTTTGTCACGTCAAAATGTGAGTAAACCTTTGAGATACACGACCAAATCACAAGACCAACTCTTAAAATCCATTTTGTCTCTTATACTTGGTCCTTAGCTGCCGAAAACACAACCACAAGAAACCATTATGTACATTTTGCAATGACACTGTCACACTCTATCATCATCACTACCACATTGTGAAATTATAATTGACTTTAGAATACACCAAATAGAGCCAAGACAAAGCACAATGATGCTTCCTTGTTTCCTTGTTTCTCGGCTAGACACTAAGAGCAACATTCGTACGCCAACTTCCTTCTTTACTCTTGGACTTCAATGGCAATCATGATACACCGTGTATCACGTTATATTAAAAGGGATTGACCTTCGTACTCTCACAACAAGTGACAACGCAAAACATGGAACTTTCGACTTCTTCTTCTTGTTCGAACTAGCACAAGGAAAATTCTAATCTTAACTCTTCCTTTGACTTCATCATACCATGCTACTAACTTCATACCCCACTTTCCTCATGATAAATATCGTATGCATGAACCAAAAGACCCTATATAAGCATGCATGCATGCATTCGACTAAGCTCATGCACACCCAAAAACGTGTCATATGCAAATATTCACTAAGTCTTTAAAAACCACCAAAAGTCGACTAGCTTTGTCCAGTTTTGGAGGAATTCGAATCAAGCCAAGGGTGATCATTTAGTTTCTCTCGTATCTTTGGAGTGTGAAGAATCACGCCACATCATTTTCTAGCCCTCACAATTCCCAAACGATTCGGTTTATCCCCCACCATATTGGTGAAGTAAGCACGTCTTGAACTTTTCTCATTTTATTATTTTCCTTTCTATCGCGAATCATGCCTTGTTTCGATGCAATATTTCGTTATTTATATTTACAACACATAGGTTTTATTCGACATTCTAAATGTTTGCCATGCTAACTAACGAGAACAACCATTATTCGAACTCTATATAAAAGTATCAACCTTAAAAATGGCACGTTTCTAAGTTACCTTGGTCATTTTCGAAAGTCATTAAAACACTTAGAAAAACATTGGACTTGTAAACTGTTTTCACAAAGCCTAAGTCGCTTGAGTTTTGGCCTCAAATTTTCTAAATTCGACACATAACAAACTGATTTTTAAACTCGATCAAATAGTTCACATACCAAACTAATAGGCTACGCAAATTACACTCAACATTTAACTCGTTTGATAACTTTTCGAACCCCAAAGTGAATCGCACTCACCACAGTTTTATAAAGTTTATAAAACTTACGAGTGGGCTTAAAGCCATTAAGCTATTTATAAGCTCTTCGTATAAGCTGGTCTTATAAGCTATCTTGTTATGTTTTTATAACCCTTAAACAAGCCCGTAACCAAGCCCAACTCCCCCCTAAACCCATTGGAGCGAAAACCCATAATGGGCTATATACTTAGCTCGTTAAAAGCCCAAAAGCTGAAAAATAAGCTCTCGACACTATAAGCTGTACATATAAGTTACAAAAGCTATTTTAAACTTACTTATGAAATAAAAATAGTAAACTTTGATTTTTATAAATTTTGGACTCGATTTGCAAAGGTTTGCTAACCGAGGGACTAAAATTGTCAAATTGGAAACTTACGGTAAACATTGTCATTTTTAACATCTTGTGATGAAAACTGTAAATTTAAGAACTTTTGGGTATAATATGTAAATATTAAATATTTTGGACCTAAAATGTAATAAAAACTTAACCGAGGACTAACGGTGCAAATATTATGCCGTTAGGGTCAAAAGTGTAACTTTGTGAAACTTAAAGGTTATTTCAGAAATAATTATAAGTTTATACAATTATTTTATAAACTCGTCAATCGACGTTAACGACGTTATTTTCACTATAATTACATACATACATATATATATATATATATATATATATATATATATATATATATATATATATATAATATATAATTAAATATAATAATATATAACATATATTAATAATTTATATTATATATATAAAACAAACCGCTTAACGAAACATTAAACCTATAACGTAACATAACATCAACCAACTTTGATTTACCAACGACGATTTCCTCATCGATCTTATATACTCCCGACAAACGAAAACTTACTCAAGAGTTATATATATATATATAACTTTAGTTTCGAACTTTAAACATTTAAACACATATGTTTTAAATGTTACGAATTAATCATCAAATCAATAAAACCCTAAACGTTATGATTCGCGATAAAACCAAACTTAGACTATCAAACCACTAAAAACTTGCCATATATTATTTAGGTCGTGTGTTGAAGCCGTTTCCTTTCATCGTTTGAATAACGATACTACTGCCACTACTGTACTACAAGGTGAGTTCATAGCCCACACTTAAACTTTAAATCTTTTGTGGGGAGATACATGCTACAAAACCTGAACACAAACTTTTTGTATGCTATGACTGTTATTATTATTGCTTAAGTAGCTATTGCCGAAAGTCCCTCAATCATGAACCTTAATCACTTACGAGTGAACGTAAATAATTGTGAATAGATCTATTAGGGACTGACAATCCCCGTTTGGGTCTGCTAGGATGAGCCACCCTGGCGCACTTTATTTGAACAAACTTATGGGTTATTGGCAAATACCCATCCCGAGGGCCTATATACTTTACATCATATTTGATGCCCGTTAAGCGTTGCGTGTCATGAGCTTAATGCAATAATAACTTGATTTTAACTAGTTTAATTGTAATTCGATGCAATTAACACTTATACTTGTGTTCAAACTATTAAACTTAAACCTATGAATATCACTCAACTTTTGTTGACTTTTAGCATGTTATCTCAGGTAACTAAAGGCTGGAACTCAAGGCACGGAGTGGGCATTAAACCCCGTACGGGTGGTTTAAATAAATGTTTTATCATTCAAATCTAAATAAATGTGTTAACTATAAAACATCTTTGTATTTTAAATACTTATATTTTGAATGATAAACTTAAAACGTCTTTCTAAAGTCGTTTTCTATGATTATGACGAAAGATCATCTACGTAACACCTAATTAAGTCTTCCGCTGTTGCTATCCGAAATTGGGGGTGTTACAGATTGGCATCAGAGCTCATGGTTATAGAGAACCAGATGTATTTTAAACATTGGACTATAACTACATTTTTTTAAAACGGACCATTGTAAAGAAAAACCACCTCATGCCCTCCGTGCCTACACACTTCCAACATTTTTAGATGTTGCTTACTATACGAGTTCTTAACAAAGTTTAACATATTTACGATTATGTTAATAGCTTACATTTACTATTTGGGATTATTACAGTACTATGTCTTCGAAACCTCATCCCATCGCTGTATCATCTGATTCAGAGAATGAGGATCCTATGCCATTTACCTCAGACTTTGCTACGGCAGCTATACCGATGTCACCTGCTACTGACCGGTACATGGAAAGCCAGCAATTTCTACCGGCATCCGACCTGGAGATTTCCCCTCCAGCATCACCCATACCATCACCTGACCCGATTCGCCGGCATGGACGAGTACGACAACTCCAGCCATATGAACCCGAACCCTTTGACCAACTTTACCGACGCCCCGGAGAAAGTTATGTTCGCAAACACACTCCTCGAAAACGGGTATGTACACCACCAGCACTGATCATACCACCACCAGTCCCACTCATACCAACTTCGACTCCCGAAATATCACCACCCCCAGCTCCTGAGCATTCCAGGACACCACCGCTTACACCACTATCTTCAGTTCCACCACCTACTATCTTCTATCATCAGACCACCACTGTTCCATTACCATCTTCTATTCCACCCCTTGCTTCTCCACCCTCAGCTACTCTCAGCGAGCCTCTGCCACCTTGCAAGAGGACATACCGCTTGGTTCCATCTTTATCGGACCCCTATGCCCAAGTTAGAGATGAGACTACAGTTCGCACCAGGACCCACAAGAGGGTCAATGCTCGCCGATGGTCTTACTTGCTACCTATCATCCGTCACTAGAGATCCCAGGAAGGAGCACCGAGAGCCATGGAACTAGGAGAGAGTTCGGCTACAGCTACTTCGAGGATTCTTCGGTTACCGGAGAACCCATCCATCACACCATACCTCTACTGGCAGCCAGATTAGTCCGACATGAGGATCGTCTGGATGACATTGCAGAGATTCTTGACGACTTACCACTAGAGCAGATTGACACACTTGGGGAAGAAGTGGAGAACTGATTCGTCGTTTTTGTAGTACTTTTTATTTTTCCGAAGGAAAAGGCAACGTATGCGTTTTCCCGGGTCGTTTCCCAACGAAGGTCGAATATCGAGTCTTTGTTTCGGTGTCGAATACGTGTCGTGAATGTGTGAAAAAAGAGTGATTGATTGTGATTTTATGCTACGAACAATGAAATTATAAAAGAAATTAACTAATTAATCTAATGCAACAATTAAACTAAGCATGTGAATTTTAAAATTGAAAAATTTGAAATTAAAAACGTAACGCGACGAATTGCAAAATGCAAATAAAAGTGATTTTGTGAAATTTAAAACCTAAAAATATAAAAATAATTTTCCTATATTAACTTTGATAAAAGAAAATTTTTTGAAAAAGAAAAATATTTTTTTGATTTTTTAAATAAATTTTTTATGAATTAAAAACTAATTAAAACTAATTAGGTGATTTAGGAAAATGTAATTTAGAAAAACTATTTTATAAAAGAAAATTAAGAAATAGTATATAAAAACTAAAGGGACTGAAAATGTAATTTAGAAAAATTATCCTATAAAAGAAATGTAAGAAAATTAAAAGTTTATAAAAGCTAGGGACTAAAGTTGTAAAAACTGAAACTATTATAGATTTAATAAAAGACAGGGACTAAAATTGCCAAAACAACAAACTATTTTATTGCTAAAAACTACCAGTCCCGACTTAAACTTAATTTGAAAGATTAGGGACCAAAAGTGACAACATCCGAAACTTAAGAACACAGTTTTAACACAGAAAGTATTTTCAAATAGCACTTTTCAAATGCTTGTAATTCGTTCAATTTTTGACCAATTTCAAAAACAAAAGCTGTTTTAGAAAGCTGAGCAAGTAGAGATTCTAAAAACACGAAAAACCCTATCACAAATTTTCAATTACGAATCTAATTTGAAGCAAATACAGATCAATTCAGCAGACATGAAACAATAGGCTAGAGCAGATTTTTAGTGCAATTTCTAGTTACCAGACGTTATCGCTAATGCTTGAAATTGAAGATGCTAAAACTACACTAGATGAACTACTTACAAACACAAACAAAACACCTCAAATCAAACTCAGCTTGTGGCTGAGCTTGTCCTAAGCAGCACTTGTTCTTACAGATTTACCAAAAGTCCAAAGTCTTCAAACAAGCTATCAACCTCAACTTCTCAACTGATTCTGACTCAACTATCCTAATCTATGCTAGATCTAATTTCACCTAATCCAAAGACTACTAATTATCCATCTATATAATCACTAATTCAGCAATAATCAAACTCTAAATAAACACTTAACTGATAAAATAGGAAGTAGCATAATAAGAAAAAAGAAATGAATAACCAATGGTACTTACAAGCTAAACTGAAACAATAGTAACCAGGTCTGAAATCTCACTAAACCATACCCCGGCTTATAGCCAATAGCATAACCCGTTATCTAACTTAATCCAATAAAATCTCAGCAACACAATTAAATCTCAGCAAAACAAATAACCCAGGCTTATAAGCCACTAATAACAACCCAATATTCCAGCTCAGCTTCTCATCACCATTCCACAGCTTATCACCAATCTTATCAGCTTATCAACTATTCGGATTTTTTTTTTTTTTTTTTTTTTTTTTTTTTTTTTTTTTTTTTACTGAAGTAACACTAAGATAAAAAAAACAATACTAAATAAAGTTTAATTCAAGAACAATTTATAAAACTGAGAATGAAAATTTCATTTAACCAAAACAAGATTACAAAATTAAATTCGGAAATTTAAAAACAATGAAATAAAATTACAAAGTAAATTTCGGACGAACTAAAGATTGATTTAAAACTAAAATTACAATGAAACAATTAAACTAAAACATTAAAATAAACATTACAAACCCTCTCGTTACAAAATTTAAATCGACTGAAAACTTAAAATAACAATAAAATGATTAAAATTAAATCTAATCTATCTAAAAAAAACTAAAAACTAACTACTAAAAAAACTAGCCTTCGAACTGAGGATGATCCCCGCTATTTATAGCGCTTGATCGATTCTTCTGGAGAGTCCATGTTGGCGATCCGCGTGAGCACTTGAGCCAATCTTCACCCTTGGATCTTCCCTTTATCTCCAAGCTTCCATTTTCCTCCGTACGATCAAAATAGCTACGTGTTCGATCCAATAAATTGCTGCCACGCGTCATTCCTTCTGTCAGAGGCTTCTAGATGAACCAATGATTGCCAAAAATACCCTTAATTGCTGTTAAAACTTCGTACGGTAATATTAGGGTTTGGTGAATAGTAATTAAAGTGAAAAGGGGGAAGAACTTGGGAGCGGGTTGTGATGAAGGGATAAGGGGTGAGTGAGTTTTATTTCTTTATGATCTTTTGACTTTGACCGAATCCTTTTTAGCTAAAAAGGCTTAGACTCGTTGGGTTATTTAACCATTGACCGGGTTTATCTTGTTGGATCGGGTCAAGGATTAGCAAAGGTTGGGCGGGGTTTTTTTATTGTGGGCTAAAGGGCGAGTTGGGCTAAAGGGTGATGGGTAATATTTAGTTTGATGGGTTTTTTTTAAAATCCGGTTTTTGGTTTATTTAAGATTTGTTATTTTAAAATCATAAGGACCAAATGTAATTATCTTGAAATCTCAGGGACCAATCTTGCCATATTATCCAAAAATAAATCCAAGTGATGAAATTGACAATCTCTGAAAATATGAAGGATCTCGGTTGACTTTGACTATAATTTCTCCTCGGCATTGGCTACAAATAACACTTCCATATCTCGTGCTCGGTTTCCCGGTCTTTTGCTTGATTTTGTCCTTTTCTTCGATATCCGTGCCTGCATATGTAAAAACACAAAAACACAATATATTTGGCATTTTGGTCGGGTTTTTGGTCTATTCGGGTCCGGTTTTGGTCTAGAAATGGTATGTGTTTAAGCACATACCAAAATTCCCCCAGACTAAGCTATTGCAATGTCCTCATGCAATGTTATAAAAACACGATTTTCCTTTTATTCTATTTTTGTATTTTTATATTTTTCTCATTATTCATGTGACGGCTTTTGTTGACAATCATTATCTTTCGATAATTTTTAGGATCTTCGAGCAGGAAACACGACTCATAAAGAAGTGACCATACGGATAAAATTCGTCGTCCCTGATTTTTCACGAGTCCCCAAACTAAGCTTAAAAACGAAATCATTGTCATTTACAAGTTAGATTGCCAACACTACTCAGAAAGCTAATTGTGGACTTCTCGTTCCCAAATTCCTATTTTCCTCTATTTATTTTATTTTTGGTGAGAAATGAATTTCTTCAAATTCTCGTTTCGATAATTTTTAATCCGATAAAGATACCTAGTTTAGACGCTAAGTAGTTTCCAAACCTTCCCTCGAAAACCGTTGCATACAAAAATGAGGTCCACATCAAGGTCTCTGATTTAACACGATTTTGAGAATATCCCTTTTATTTGCGACCGAAACAACTCATCTACGAGTCCAGAGACGGAAGCCTTTATTAGGATACCTCGGAGTCGAAATTTGGCATTTTTAACATTATTAAGCACTTATTATTAATCCTTGGCCCTTTATAACAATCACAACATCGGCTGCGAACCGGCAAGATGTGATAGTCTATTATGACCTTGGAATTTTTCCTCTGCCTTTATTAGAAGTCTACAACATCGGCTGCGAACCGGCAAGATGCAGAAAACTTTTTATGGCTTTGGATTATTATTATTATTTATTATTCATTATATATTTTGCCAAATCCCAAGTCCTACGGCTTTTATAACAATCCCAACATCGGTTGTGAGCCGGCAAGATGGAATAGTCTATTACACCGTAACACTGGCAGTACCTTGATGTGTACCCAACTCTCATAAGCAAGAATTCTCTTAAAAAGGATTAAAAACTAAATTTCGCCAAAACCAAAATAGCTTTAATTATTTATAGAGTATTATTTTCGGTGAAACAAGCTGATGGGAACAAAAAGAACACAAATAACTTCGATGAGCTCTAAAGAGATCCAACTACTCCACGTTTAGCAATCTAACTTATAAACAACTCTATCATTTCTCGTTCTTCGCAAATTTAAAATCTTAAATAATAAGATTCGCGAATGCTTAGCCAAATAATCAAGCCATGCATATATAAAGTCAAATACGGGAACTTGCAAACTCTTAAAAAGAATTCGCGTTTTCTAGCTCCTTGTGTAAAAGACTAGCACGAGCTTATAGATTATAAACGGTTAAGGAGACAAGCTAGGGCTCAACACGCCCGATCAAGTCAGAATTTTATTCCTACTCTCTCCAGCGGAAAATCAACAAAAATGTCAAAAATTATTATATTTTTGCAAAAATTTTTAAATTTTCTCATTTTTTTTTGGATTTTTTTAAATTTTGGAGGAAAAACGGGATTGCACGAGACAATAGCAAAAATGCAAGGCAAAAATCAGATCGAAAGATTACCCCCCCAGACTAGAACGAGACATTGTCCTCAATGTCTTAAAGGTAAGGGTTCTCCTACATAAATCTAAGGCCGTTTATTAATTATGCCAAAAGATAAATGCAAAACGATAAGATTTAGGATATCGGATAAGCAGCGAATGATGAAACTCGAGTAGCGTGAAGGAAACTACGAGCACGAGAGTCTTCATCATCGGGCATTCCTGGACACATCACAGAAAAACACGAAACACAAGATACGGAAGAGGGGATCCCTCCTCATGATGCTTTATTAGAAATAAGATAAGATAGATGGATAAGCATGGGGTGCCTCCCACGAAGCGCTTGTTTTTGGTAACCGAGTCACATGAGCTTGACTCGACCCCGAATTTATTTGTCCTTGGGGGAGCATGTGGAAAAGATAATCTCCATCGGACTTTCGTTCAAGATGTTTGGATAAACACTGAAACATACGAAAGTTCCACTCCGATGAGATACCCACGGCTTAAAAGAATGAGAAATGCCGGGGTCAAAGATGACATCTTCACTCACAAATGAGTGAAGGAGAGGAGAAGTCACCGAATAGGTGTAGAAGGGAAGAAAGATCATTATCAGAATGGGGACCCATTCTTCATCATCAAAGCTCTTGAAAACCTCGGGAGGGAGGGTTGGGGTGAAATCATTGATAATCAAACTCTTAGGATAGAGTACATCTCCCCCCGGGTCATGATCTTCCTCAAAATCATAGAAATCATACTCTGGAGGAGATATGATATGATTCTTATGAAGTTTGTCTTTGAGCTTGAGCTCTGAAAGGATATACGGAGGTGGGACATGTGCTGTACTTTGTATGCTAGAAGTTTGCACCTCGTCCATTATTGTCTCCGTATCTGACTCATTACTTGTAGAGTCCTTGGCCTCGACGTTCTCTAACCCCTCATCAAAAAGAGGATTAATAACACTGAAAGTGTACTCTTTATTATATTCAAAAAGAGGATTAGAGAAAATTCCGGAAGTAATCTCGGAAACGTCAAGGGAATCTCCATAAGATTGTGAATCAAATTCACCGTCAAATATTTCCTTAGACTCACTTGGGATTGGGACGAGGTTCTCAACACCGTCTGATTCCGTTGCCGGAATAGTGTTAAGATTCTCGTCCCCCATTTTTAGAGAGTCCTCGGGCTCTTTGGTAGGAACGACGGGTATGGTTGCAACTGACGAACTCTCATAAACTCCCCACCCAGAGTCCTCATCATCGTCGTCATCGTAAACGAAAGTTTGACAATATTGGGAGTTTACTCTAGCTGCTTGTTCTTTAGCTTGAAGTTCTCCAGAAGTTTTTTGGTTAAATTGATTAACCATATCCTTAAAGCTTTTTGTTAACTCTAGAAGTCCATGGTTATATTTCTTTGTAGATTCTAATAGTTCCATGAGAAGTTCTTGATTGAGTGGTTGTGGAGGTTGGAAATTGTCAAACCGGGAGTACTATAACAAGGATTCGGTTCATAGTAATTTTGATTCCACGGTTGACATTGATAGTCATTATGAGGACCTCCACAATTTGGACAAGAAAGGTTCGATGTATCATTGAAATACGGTTCTTGCTCATAAAAGTTTTGAGGAGGGTGAGTGAAATTATTTTGGGAATAATTGGAAATGTTCGGATTAAAATCATAAGTGAATGAATTTTCGACTTCCGAAGCACAGAACGAACAAAATCCATTGATCAAATTTCTACCACACCTCTCGCAAGTGCACCGTTGACAATAAGACGATGTCGGATCAATCGAATCTCCACACCCATCGCAATAACGTTGATCGAACGAAGATATATCGGGCTGTGGTGGGTAGTTGTAGAAATTTGAAGAGTCGTTGAATGAATTCGTATTTGGATTATAATCAACTGAATTCCTTGAACCACAAAACAAACAACTTCCGTTTCGAATATCATTTCCGCACCGTTCGCACGTACACCACCGACACGGCATTCCAAAAAGCGGTTCTCCACAACCGACGCAAGGAATAATTGATTCCATTAGAATTAAACAAATAGAGGATTAAGAAGATGAGAATTAAACGGATAAGAAGATTGAAGAAGAATATTTTTGAATTTTCAAATTTAGGAACATGGAAAATCACAAAAGAAGAGAAAAAAAAAAAAAAAAAAAATAATAATTTTGGAAAGAAAATCTTTTTGGATTTTTATATATAAGGAAAACCTTGAAAAACAAATTTATTTTAGTTTTGGTAACCGTTACGTTATCCGTAACCGTTTCCTTCAAAACTACTCGCGACGGGACGGGAGAGAAGAATGGATTCTCTCTTCAGCTTGCAATTTAATGTCAAAGCTTCCGTATTTCCCGCTTATCCGGTTGTAGAATTAAAGTAGTCCGATAACGTTTAATTTCACGATTTGTTTTGTTGTTCATTTGGAATGGTTTACAACCGCCCTCCTTCAACGGAAGACCGAGGATTTATTATTAATGGTGAAAACACTTTAGGAAAAGTGTTTTTTTTAATTATTATATTTTTTTGTATTTTTTTATTTTCAAAAACAATTAACTTCCGAGGAAGGGTCTTCAAAACACAATTCTAATGGCGAAACTCCAACTCTTTTCAAGCCCTCCCCGGCAGCGGCGCCATTTAATTGATTCGTCGTTTTTGTAGTACTTTTTATTTTTCCGAAGGAAAAGGCAACGTATGCGTTTTCCCCGGGTCGTTTCCCAACGAAGGTCGAATATCGAGTCTTTGTTTCGGTGTCGAATACGTGTCGTGAATGTGTGAAAAAGAGTGATTGATTGTGATTTTATGCTACGAACAATGAAATTATAAAAGAAATTAACTAATTAATCTAATGCAACAATTAAACTAAGCATGTGAATTTTAAAATTGAAAAATTTGAAATTAAAAACGTAACGCGACGAATTGCAAAATGCAAATAAAAGTGATTTTGTGAAATTTAAAACCTAAAAATATAAAAATAATTTTCCTATATTAACTTTGATAAAAGAAAATTTTTGGAAAAAGAAAAATATTTTTTTTGATTTTTTAAATAAATTTTTTTATGAATTAAAAACTAATTAAAACTAATTAGGTGATTTAGGAAAATGTAATTTAGAAAAACTATTTTATAAAAGAAAATTAAGAAATAGTATATAAAAACTAAAGGGACTGAAAATGTAATTTAGAAAAATTATCCTATAAAAGAAATGTAAGAAAATTAAAAGTTTATAAAAGCTAGGGACTAAAGTTGTAAAAACTGAAACTATTATAGATTTAATAAAAGACAGGGACTAAAATTGCCAAAACAACAAACTATTTTATTGCTAAAAACTACCAGTCCCGACTTAAACTTAATTTGAAAGATTAGGGACCAAAAGTGACAACATCCGAAACTTAAGAACACAGTTTTAACACAGAAAGTATTTTCAAATAGCACTTTTCAAATGCTTGTAATTCGTTCAATTTTTGACCAATTTCAAAAACAAAAGCTGTTTTAGAAAGCTGAGCAAGTAGAGATTCTAAAAACACGAAAAACCCTATCACAAATTTTCAATTACGAATCTAATTTGAAGCAAATACAGATCAATTCAGCAGACATGAAACAATAGGCTAGAGCAGATTTTTAGTGCAATTTCTAGTTACCAGACGTTATCGCTAATGCTTGAAATTGAAGATGCTAAAACTACACTAGATGAACTACTTACAAACACAAACAAAACACCTCAAATCAAACTCAGCTTGTGGCTGAGCTTGTCCTAAGCAGCACTTGTTCTTACAGATTTACCAAAAGTCCAAAGTCTTCAAACAAGCTATCAACCTCAACTTCTCAACTGATTCTGACTCAACTATCCTATATTAAACTCATATTTTAAATTCATTAATCATCAAATCAATAAAACCCTAAAGTTATATTCGCATAAAACCAAACTTAACTATCAAACACTTAACTGATAAATAGGAGAGTAAACGCCTTAATTTAGAAAAAGAAATACTGATATAACAAGGTATTCATAGCCAAACTGAAACACTGTAACAGTCTGAAAATCTACAAACCTAACCACGTTTTGTATGCATAGACCGTTATTATATGCTAAGTAGCAATAAAAGTCCCTCAACAGAACCTTAATCACTCAGGAACTAAATAATTGTGAATAAGATCTATTAATAACAACCCCTTTGGTCTCAGGTTCCACCCTCGCACTTTATTTAACCAATCTTATGGTTATCAAATATCGGAGGGCTTATTTATTTTATCATATTTGATTGCGTTTTTTAGCTGAAGTGTCATGAGCTAACAATAAAAAAATATTAAATAAGTTTAATTCGATGCAATTAAAACTGAATTGTGTAAAACATTAACTAAACATGATACACAAATTTTGTATTTTAGCAATGTTATCATGAACTAAAGCTAACTAAGTCAAAGTTCGGGCATGAACTTTTAGAGTGATTTAAATAAATTTATCAAAACTAAATAAACTTATAATAAAAACAATCTTTGTAATTTTAAATACTTATAACTTTTAAGTAAAATAAAATTATTTAAAGTTTTCTAATTATCAAAAATAACTTAAACTACCTAATAATAGTCTTCCGCTGTGGTGATCCGCTATTATGAGGTGTTCGATTGGCTCAGAGTCATGGTTGCGAACCGATGTTTAGAACATTGACTATAATCTACATTTTTCCCATTTAACGAAAACCACCTATCCCCTCCGTCTACACATTCCAAATTGTAGATGTTGCTTCAAATAAATTCTTACAAGCGTTCAACATTTATCATATGGTTATAGATTACATTTACTATTGCATAATTACCATTAACTTGCTCTTACAAACTTATCGTCGGTACATATTAGGTATGGTGCTAGTAATTTAAAGTGTAAAGGGGAGAACCGTGTCGAGCGGTTGTGATGAAGGGTAAGGGTGAAGTGAGTCTTATTTCTTATGGATCTCTGATTTGACCTGATCCTTTACCAACCTTGACCCGATTGGGATTGACGATTAACACATTGACCGAATTTACATTTAGGACGCGTCCAAGGATTCGCAAAACACTCCGGACGGTTTATGTACAGCATGGCTAAACAGTTCGCATACAACTTGATCGTAAATTAGTTGAGCTTCTTAAAATCCGGCTTACAGCACTATCTTCAGTTTATTATTTTATCATACAGACCAATGTCCATTATCTTCTATCTCACCCTTCTTCCACTAGCTACTCCAGATAACTTAAGATGACAACGTGGTATCTATTATCGGACCCTATGCCCAAGTATGAGGATCTCGGGTTCGACATTGACCCATAAGTCTCTCGCCATGGCTACATATAACACTATATCCTATAGTCTCAGGAGGAGCCCGAGAGCATGGCTTGGAATGTTCGGTCCTTCTTCGAGGTTTCCCTTGCCGGCTATCGGAAAACCACAAAACACACATATTTTGGCATTTGTCCGGATTTTGGTATCGTCTGGATTTTGAGGTCTGACGATAATGTAGCAGTTGTACACATACAGAAGGAAACCTTGTGATTGGTCAGTTGGCGATGGAGACAGTCTTCGATCAAGTAGGTACTAGTTTAGAAGAAGCCATTGAGACTATTTCTATACTAGGAGAGGCCACTACTTCGATGCAGACAGTGATTGAGACGTTAGACTCTGAGCTTGACCGAGTTAGTTCTCAGGTTCTGATTCTTAGACTTATGGTTGAGGATTCCCAGGCTAGGGAAAGAGCTCGAGACCAGACCGTGAAGACCTTGATGGCAGCGATTGCAGATCTTCAGCGCCGCTTAGATGGTGCACCAGGAGGACCATAGATCAGAGATGTGTCAGTATAACTAAGAGATGTCTTAGTCTACCAATGTTGTATTAATAAATAATCTTGTATCTTTATGTTTTGTAAAACAAATCGAACAAGTTATTAATCTGATGTTGTGTGGATGTATTATATTGATATTGATATATGTATTCCATGGTTGTTTCTTGCATATGCGTTATAATTTGCCATATATTAACTCGCGAAATTTTGGTTCATACAGTGCAATTCAATCATTTATGTTCTCATGTGTGTTGTGATTTGATTCAGACATATTGTGAATGAATTTATGATATGATATTTGCTGTACCTACAGAGATAAACCAGAATTATTAAACTCAATTGTTATGGTTAAAATTATATTATTATAATCCATATTCAATTACCTTCCAAAGTATTCCAACCTAACGTGATCATTATGAGATTTCTAAAAATATGCTTTTGCAATATTGATAGAAATATGGTACGTACAAGGAAAGCAACCTCCGCCGCAAATCATGAAACTTCAACTGCTACGCCTACTATGACTCCAGAAGCTATCCGAAAAGCAATCGCTGATGGTGTAAATGCAGTCTTGACAGAACAGGCAGCAGCAAATGCTCGCAACAGTGACACTAGTCTACCGACAGGAGAAAGTGTAACTGCTGCAAACCGCAAGTGTACCTACAAAGATTTCATGAGTTGTCAACCAACTTTCTACAAAGGTACTGAAGGAATAACTGAACTTGCTCACTGGTTCGAACGATCTGAAACTGTTTTTCAGAGAAGCGGTTGTACCGAGGACAACAAAGTCATTTTCGCTACTGGAACTCTTATGCAAGATGCTTTGTCATGGTGGAATGCTACAGTCAAAGCCATGGGAATGACAGCAGCCTATCAGCTCACTTGGACTGAGTTTAAGACCAAGATGCTAAGAAATACTGTCCCCGTTCTGAACTAAGAAAATTGGAAGATGAATTCCATCTACTGGTAGTAAAAGGAATTGATCTTAAAACATACAACAGGAGATTCCAAGAGCTTAAAATACTATGCCCTACTGTTGTACCAACTTTCGAAAAAGAACTGGAAAAGTATATCGAAGGACTTCCCCGTAGTATTGAGGGAAATGTCACTTCATCAAACCCACCAACTCTAGAGGCAGCCATCGAACTTGCTCAAAAACTACTGGACCGAGAGGTCAAGTACAACAATGAGCTCAAGAGAAAGCTCGATGACAAAAGAACCACTCACCACCACAGTAACAATAACCACCGCAACAAAAACTTCAATAACAACAACCATAGAAACAATAACCCGTACCATCAAAACCGAAACAATCGTCACCATCATCAAAACCAAAGACAAGAAACCGCCAAGGCCTATGCTGCGACCGAAGGCAAGGGATACCAAGGTCAGAAATCCTAGTGTAACAGATGCAAACTACACCACAGTGGACCTTGCACAATCAAATGTCTGAAATGCCAGAAAGTGGGTCATCAGACAAAGGATTGCAGGAATCCCGCTACTGGTAGCAACCTACAGCCTGTAACTCCGACTTGCTACTCATGCGGAGAAGTAGGTCACTTCAAGAGCCACTGTCCGAAAGGAAACAGTCAGCCAAACAACGCTCGAGGAAGAGCATATGTTTTAAAAGAGGAGGATGCCCCACTGAACTCTGACGTCGTCACGGGTACGTTCTTACTCAATCAACATAATGTTAGGGTATTATTTGATTCTGGAGCAGATAGAAGTTTTGTGTCAACTACGTTTGCTTCTTTGCTTAACATTACCCCTTCCAAACTAAACACCACTTTTGAAATTGAAATGGCGGACGGAAACCTAATTGGCACCGACTCCGTAATTCGTGGTTGTACCATAATCCTACAAGACAACCCTTTTCCCATCGACCTCATGCCTATTCAGCTCGGTAGTTTTGACGTAGTCATTGGTATGGATTGGTTATCCAAACACCGCACTAGAATACTCTGTGACGAGAAAGCCGTGCATATTCCAAGAAATTGTGAAACTCTTATTGTCCCTGGTGACAAGAATAAAATGCGATACGGTATCATCTCATATATCAGATTGGTGAAATATATGAACGAAGGATGCCAAGCATTCATGGTTCATGTAACGGAAAACAAATCAAAAGATAAACGAGTTGAAAACGTTCCGATCGTTAAAGAGTTCCCAGAAGTATTCCCCGAAGATCTACCCGGTCTTCCACCTACCCCGTCAAGTAGAATTCCAGATTGAACTAGTGCCTGGAGCGGCACCTGTGGCGAAAGCACCTTATAGGTTAGCGCCATCTGAAATGAAGGAATTGTCAGAACAATTGAAAGAATTGTCTGATAAAGGCTTTATCCGACCCAACTCATCACCCTGGGGAGCTCCGGTTCTATTCGTTAAGAAGAAGGACGGATCTTTCCGAATGTGTATTGATTACCTGGAATTGAACAAACTCATTGTAAAGAATCGTTACCCACTACCTAGAATCGACGACTTATTTGATCAATTACAAGGATCGAGTGTATACTCGAAGATCGACCTAAGGTCAGGGTACCATCAGTTAAGAGTTCGAGAGGAGGATATTCACAAAACAGCTTTTAGGACGCGTTACGGAAACTACGAATTCCAAGTAATGCCATTTGGTTTAACCAATGCACCTGCAGTGTTCATGGACCTAATGAACCGAGTGTGCAAACCATATCTGGATAAGTTCGTGATTGTATTCATAGACGATATCCTAATCTATTCCCGCAACGAACAGGAACATGCCAAACATCTAAAGATTATTTTAGAGTTACTCAAAAAGGAACAGTTGTATGCCAAGTTCTCCAAATGCGACTTTTGGATTCAAACTGTACAATTCCTTGGGCATGTTAGCAACAGTCAAGGCATTCACGTAGACCCTGTAAATATTGAGGCCGTAAAAGGTTGGACATCTCCTACAAACCCTACAGAGATACGCCAATTTTTGGGTCTAGCGGGTTACTACAGAAGATTTATTGAAGGATTTTCAAAAATCTCAAAGCCTTTGACCGAATTAACTCAGAAGAACAAGAAGTTTATCTAGGGAAAAGCGGAAGAATCAGCTTTTCAGCTATTAAAGAAAAAGCTCTGTGAAGCACCAATATTAGCACTACCTGAAGGAAGTGAAGACTTCGTAGTGTATTGTGATGCCTCATATCATGGTTTGGGAGCTGTGCTGATGCAACGAAACAAAGTGATAGCTTATGCCTCACGACAACTCAAACCACATGAAGCAAATTACACAACTCATGATTTGGAGTTAGGAGCAGTAGTATTCGCCCTTAAATTATGGAGACACTACTTGTATGGTACTAAGTGCACAGTATTCACCGACCACAAAAGTCTTCAGCACATCTTAGATCAGAAAGAATTAAACATGAGACAACGTCGCTGGATAGAGTTACTTAGCGACTATGATTGTGAAATCCGTTATCACCCAGGAAAAGCCAACGTTGTGGCAGATGCATTAAGTCGGAAGGAACGACTGAAACCTCTTAGAGTCAGATCATTAGGAATAACCATTCGTTCACCCCTGCCCTCACAAATACTCACTGCTCAATCCGAAGCTCTTAAGGAAGAGAACCGACCTAGTGAAAAGATTCACGGTATGCCAGAAAATAAGAATGGCTTTGTGCAGAGAGCAGACGGGATGCTCTGTTTCAAAGAAAGAAGTTGGATTCCTCTATACGGAGGTATACGTGATCTCATTATGAATGAGTCTCATAAATCCAAGTACTCCATTCATCCAGGTTCTGACAAAATGTACCAAGATCTCAAGAAACTTTACTGGGGCCAAACATGAAGGCCGACATAGCCGAGTATGTCGGAAAATGTTTGACTTGTTCAAGAGTAAAAGCGGAATATCAAAAGCCGTCAGGATTACTCATACAACCCGAAATTCCTGTATGGAAATGGGAACGTATTACAATGGACTTTATCACTAAGCTTCCTAAGACATCAACTGGACTTGACACCATCTGGGTTATCGTTGATCGTCTCACAAAATCCGCTCACTTCTTAGCAATCAAAGAAACTGACGAGATGGACACACTCGCAACGCTATATCTAAAAGAAATAGTTTCGCGACATGGAGTGCCGATCTCAATCATCTCGGATCGTGACAGTCGTTTCACATCTCATTTTTGGAAGTCTTTGCAAAAACCTTGGGAACCAAATTGGATATGAGCACTGCATATCATCCACAAACCGATGGACAAAGCGAGAGGACAATCCAAACCTTAGAAGATATGCTCCGAGCATGTGTTATTGACTTCGGAAAAGGTTGGGACAAACACTTACCTCTAGCCGAGTTCTCTTACAACAACAGTTATCACGCCAGCATTAAGGCAGCACCATTCGAAGCACTCTACGGTCGAAAGTGCAGATCGCCTGTTTGTTGGACCGAAGTTGGAGATATACAACTCACCGGACCCGATCTCATTCATGAGACAACAGAAAAGATAGTTAAGATTAAGCAACGACTGCAAGCGGCAAGAGATAGACAGAAGAGCTATGCCGACGTGAGGAGAAAACCTATAGAATTCCAGATTGGAGACAAGGTCATGTTGAAAGTATCTCCCTGGAAGGGAATGGTACGTTTCGAAAAATGTGGAAAACTTAACCCGAGATACATTGGTCCATTCAAAATCCTAGAAAGGATAGGACCAGTGGCTTACAAACTTGAACTACCAGAAGAACTTAGTCGAGTTCATGACACCTTTAACGTATCAAATCTTAAGAAATGTTTGTCAGATGAATCTCTTGTAATTCCTTTGAAAGAGATTCGACTTGACGACAAACTCGTCTTTACAGAAGAACCCGTGGAGATCATGGAAAGAGAGATCAAACAACTAAAACGAAACCGCATTCCCATTATCAAAGTCCGATGGAACTCTAAACGAGGACCGGAATATACTTGGGAACGCGAAGACCAAATTCGAGCCAAATACCCACACCTATTCTCGTAGACAATTCTATTACCTATCTTAGACTGGAATTCCGGGACGGAATTCAATGTAAGTGGTAGGTACTGTAACCTCTCGTAATTTTCCCCTATGAATAGTAAATGCTAATAAAGGATTAATAAATCATTACGTTATTTAATAACCATTTCTAATGGTATCAAATTTTTTTTTGGTTATTTAAGCTACACTATCTTAATCACAACGATACTTGTGATTACCGATTAACTAGAAACAATGCTTACACACGAGCCTTGATAGTCTAAAAATCGCGAATTACTTAAAACAATTAACATTTAATACTTAACATTTATACGTTTCGTTAATTAACCAAACGTGATCAAATACATTCCCGAACTCCCGGAAATTATCACGAATACTCAGTAACTATATTGGGCCTCGACCCAACACCCTAATGGACTGTTAAACTCATTGGGCCTTAGCCCAATAATTCGGTAAACTAAACACACAAATCGGACCATTATTATTTTTTTTCTTTTCTTGCTTCTTGGACTAGCCCACCAACGAGCCCAAATCACAAACCCAAATCCAATCCTACAAAACTTTAACTTATAAAAACGCAACGAGGGACGTTTACTTTTCCACGATTTCTCCAATTCGACTTAACAACCATGCAATTATTTTACATAACTCAATTCTTGACCTAGCTAAGAATCGAGTGCAATAAACATCTCACTCAAACTCGATCATTTAATTGCCTTAAATCTGTCAAAGTTCAACTCACTCGACATTTGATGAACACCACCCAAAATTCCACATTTTGGCCTAGTTGATTTTCGTATAATACCCAACTCGACACAACATGTTTTTGGCCAACAAGTGTATTCGTCCCAAACTCTTATCGACTATACAAGCTATCAAACGCACCCTACCTTATATTTTTGTCACGTCAAAATGTGAGTAAACCTTTGAGATACACGACCAAATCACAAGACCAACTCTTAAAATCCATTTTGTCTCTTATACTTGGTCCTTAGCTGCCGACAACACAACTACAAGAAACCATTATGTACATTTTGCAATGACACTGTCACACTCTATCATCATCACTACCACATTGTGAAATTATAATTGACTTTAGAATACACCAAATAGAGCCAAGACAAAGCACAATGATGCTTCCTTGTTTCTTGTTTCTCGGCTAGACACTAAGAGCAACATTCGTACGCCAACTTCCTTCTTTACTCTTGGACTTCAATGGAAATCATGATACACCGTGTATCATGTTATATTAAAAGGGATTGACCTTCGTACTCTCACAACAAGTGACAACGCAAAACATGGAACTTTCGACTTCTTCTTCTTGTTCGAACTAGCACAAGGACAATTCTAATCTTAACTCTTCCTTTGACTTCATCATACCATGCTACTAACTTCATACCCCACGTTCCTCATGATAAATATCGTATGCATGAACCAAAAGACCCTATATAAGCATGCATGCATGCATTCGACTAAGCTCATGCACACCCAAAAACGTGTCATATGCAAATATTCACTAAGTCTTTAAAAACCACCAAAAGTCGACTAGCTTTGTCCAGTTTTGGAGGAATTCGAATCAAGCCAAGGGTGATCATTTAGTTTCTCTCGTATCTTTGGAGTGTGAAGAATCACGCCACATCATTTTCTAGCCCTCACAATTCCCAAACAATTCGGTTTATCCCCCACCATATTGGTGAAGTAAGCACGTCTTGAACTTTTCTCATTTTATTATTTTCCTTTCTATCGCGAATCATGCCTTGTTTCGATGCAATATTTCGTTATTTATATTTACAACCATAGGTTTTATTCGACATTCTAAATGTTTGCCATGCTAACTAACGAGAACAACCATTATTCGAACTCTATATAAAAGTATCAACCTTAAAAATGGCACATTTCTAAGTTACCTTGGTCATTTTCGAAAGTCATTAAAACACTTAGAAAAACATTGGACTTGTAAACTGTTTTCACAAAGCCTAAGTCGCTTGAGTTTTGGCCTCAAATTTTCTAAATTCGACACATAACAAACTGATTTTTAAACTCGATCAAATAGTTCACATACCAAACTAATAGGCTACGCAAATTACACTCAACATTTAACTCGTTTGATAACTTTTCGAACCCCAAAGTGAATCGCACTCACCACAGTTTTATAAAGTTTATAAAACTTACGAGTGGGCTTAAAGCCCATTAAGCTATTTATAAGCTCTTCGTATAAGCTGGTCTTATAAGCTATCTTGTTATGTTTTTATAACCCTTAAACAAGCCCGTAACCAAGCCCAACTCCCCCCTAAACCCATTGGAGCAAAACCCATAATGGGCTATATACTTAGCTCGTTAAAAGCCCAAAAGCTGAAAAATAAGCTCTCGACACTATAAGCTGTACATATAAGTTACAAAAGCTATTTTAAACTTACTTATGAAATAAAAATAGTAAACTTTGATTTTTATAAATTTTGGACTCGATTTGCAAAGGTTTGCTAACCGAGGGACTAAAATTGTCAAATTGGAAACTTACGGTAAACATTGTCATTTTTAACATCTTGTGATGAAAACTGTAAATTTAAGAACTTTCGGGTATAATATGTAAATATTAAATGTTTTGGACCTAAAATGTAATAAAAACTTAACCGAGGACTAACGGTGCAAATATTATGCCGTTAGGGTCAAAAGTGTAACTTTGTGAAACTTAAAGGTTATTTCAGAAATAATTATAAGCTTATACACTTATTTTATAAACTCGTCAATCGACGTTAACGACGTTATTTTCACTATAATTATATACATATATATATTATAAATATATATATATATATATATATATATATATATATATATAATATATATATATATATATATATATATATATATATTATATATATATATATATATATATATATATATAAACATAACCGCTTAACGAAACATTAAACCTATAACGTAACATAACATCAACCAACTTTGATTTACCAACGACGATTTCCTCATCGATCTTATATACTCCCGACAAACGAAAACTTACTCAAGAGTTATATATATATATATATATATATATATATATATATATATATATATATATATATATATATATATATATATATATATATAACTTTAGTTTCGAACTTTAAACATTTAAACACATATGTTTTAAATGTTACGAATTAATCATCAAATCAATAAAACCCTAAACGTTATGATTCGCGATAAAACCAAACTTAGACTATCAAACCACTAAAAACTTGCCATATATTATTTAGGTCGTGTGTTGAAGCCGTTTCCTTTCATCGTTTGAATAACGATACTACTGCCACTACTGTACTACAAGGTGAGTTCATAGCCCACACTTAAACTTTAAATCTTTTGTGGGGAGATACATGCTACAAAACCTGAACACAAACTTTTTGTATGCTATGACTGTTATTATTATTGCTTAAGTAGCTATTGCCGAAAGTCCCTCAATCATGAACCTTAATCACTTACGAGTGAACGTAAATAATTGTGAATAGATCTATTAGGGACTGACAATCCCCGTTTGGGTCTGCTAGGATGAGCCACCCAGGCGCACTTTATTTGAACAAACTTATGGGTTATTGGCAAATACCCATCCCGAGGGCCTATATACTTTACATCATATTTGATGCCCGTTAAGCGTTGCGTGTCATGAGCTTAATGCAATAATAACTTGATTTTAACTTGTTTAATTGTAATTCGATGCAATTAACACTTATACTTGTGTTCAAACTATTAAACTTAAACCTATGAATATCACTCAACTTTTGTTGACTTTTAGCATGTTATCTCAGGTAACTAAAGGCTGGAACTCAAGGCACGGAGTGGGCATTAAACCCCGTACGGGTGGTTTAAATAAATGTTTTATCATTCAAATCTAAATAAATGTGTTAACTATAAAACATCTTTGTATTTTAAATACTTATATTTTGAATGATAAACTTAAAACGTCTTTCTAAAGTCGTTTTCTATGATTATGATGAAAGATCCTCTACGTAACACCTAATTAAGTCTTCCGCTGTTGCTATCCGAAATTGGGGGTGTTACAATATCCTTCAAGATACGTACAAGTATCCTTGGGATAACGTGTAGTACCTGATGTGTTAGGTAAAGAGGAGAAGGACATGACATATGTGGTAAAGGAATTATTACTTGTGGTAGAAGATTAGTATAGTTTTCAATGTATTTTATAAAGTGTAATAAAATTGAACGTGCTCGACTTGTGTCGAGTTAATATGCTAAAGTGTGGAGATGGTTAATTAACGAGATTATGAATGTTTTATGTGGAATAGTACCCTTTTGGGGTAGTGGAATGCACCCTTTGGGGTAAAAGATATGATCCTTCAAGGTAAGAGATAATACCTTACGGGATAAGTCCAAGTATCCTTGGGATAATGTGTAGTACCCGATATTGTAGGTAAAGAGGAGAACGAGATGAAATATGTGCTAAAGGAATTATTACTTGTGGTAGAAAGATTAATTTAGTTTTCAATTCATTTTATAAAGTCAAATGAAATGGTTTTGGTTTTTAGAGCAATGGAAGGTAGATTGATATTATGTATGCTAAATTAATGTTATTTACTTACTAAGGGAAAACTTACATTTTAGTTTTTAAAAAGTTTTGTAGGTTTTCACGTTTGCGAAGGATAAGGAGTATCAGATGTCTAGAAGTTGAAGAAAATAATACTTGTCATCGTCGGGTTTCTTTTAGAAAACGAGTAAGTTTTGTGAACCGTGATAGACAAGTTAAAACCCCATGTGTTTTTCTAAAGAAATTTTGTTTTGGTTATGTAACACCCCCATCCGAGAACGGGTCAAATGTCACATTTATGGCGTCAAATAGAACATACACAAGCGGAAGACTTTAATAATACAATGGTTACAAAAATATTCTAAGGGATAATAATAATGTAATCAATCTGAACATAACAACTTCCAAAACTAAGATGCAAACTAAGTCAAAATCAAAACTCTAAGTCCAACTCTAATCCATGGGAAGCTATCAACAGTGTAGTCCACTAAGATCTCCTAAACACTCTTCACTCAAAACCCAACTTCCCTCCTAAAACCTACCGCAGAAAAAGAAAATGCGGCTGAGCTTAAAAAGCCCAGTGAACAGATATATATATAATGAAAGGTAATAAGCAATCGAATAAATGAAACGAAACTAAGGAAACCTGCTGACCAATATACCATAAGTCATGAGAAAATAAATGAATGAATAAGGAATCAGCAATAACAAAGGAATGCCCACGAGCCCTAAACAGATATATCTAGATATGATACATGAATAGACCCAAAACAGATAAACATAATCATAATCATAATCATAGCAAAGTGTACATGGAGTAGCTAGCTCATAATGTACCAGAAGTGAAATGGGGTGTATGGCACACACACAATCCATTCACTAAATAACTGAACTGAACAAAGTACCTAGGATGCATCCATACGCTCCCTTCAAAACAAATATACATATGCCAGTTCTAGACTAAACATACATACAATATACACGGGCCAGGTGCGCTATTAATAGAAATATAAATCAAATGGGAACGTTGTGGACAAAAACCCACCTCCACAGATAGTGTCAATATGGGCAACATACATAGGCATAGCACATGCAATCTAATGATAAGGGATAATCATAAATTATACAACTCAGACAACAGCTATAGAACATTGCATGAAACGAACAATCAAGAAAATACTAAACAAATATGGATCATATCAAGGAATCATATCAAAGAAAATGAATGTAAGTCAAGGGTCGAAATGTCATTAGAAATCCCTACTGAAAAGGGATAGAATATCTGTACCTTAGCAAATGAAATGAAAGCAAACGAAAAAGTGATCACAATGAAACAACGTCACGTCTTCTTCAGCGAATCTACACGGATTAGGGTTCATATTATACTTATTAGCTCATTAAATGTCATAACGGATTTATTGCTTATTATTAATCACATCCTCATATTTAGGGTTTACTTAAGTTAAATGTGATATCAAATTATGTTTAGCCGAATTAGAAGTTTAGGGTTATACCGAATTAGAAAGTAGGTTAAGGTAATAAAAATAGTAAGACAATAAAGAGCATAAAGGGAATCCGGATTAGAAACACGATGAATCTCAAACAGGTTGATGAACCTATCTCTAAACTAATTACACACTCTCAGATCACACACACAAACACACACTTCCTCTAATTCAAAACAATACCAAGACCCACACCTTAATAGCCCTACGTGACAACATAACACTACACTCTTATCCTTACAAACTGGTCTACAACATACACATACATGAAAAACCCTCACACGTACAGTCATCACCACACATAAACAAATATACTCTTAAACCATGCATTTGTGACCCACTTTAGACCACCACCTGATCTTTTATTACTGATTTGCAAACACATGCATATACATTCAACCATCATATGTCACACACACATAACAACTCTTCTTATTGTTTTCTAATTCATATATAGTTAACCATGTTAAGTCACTCAATGACACACACAATATGAATATAACGAGACCACGAGAACACCATACTCCTTATTCATTAAAAAAAATCTGATTCGCAACTACATATACACAAGTTCATAACTCTATCAAATCCCCTAAGTTTTGTATCTCGACACACATGTATTAGACCCGTTTTTAGTTTATAAATCTTGTATGTAGTTAAGCATCCATGAGACACATTTGTTTCCTAACCCATTCAGCCTTTAACTCACACATGCAACCTTACTACCCATGTCCCACAATAGCAGCCCATAAACCATATTTAACCTTAACAATTCAGCATGCATGCTACACCAGCAGGACCATATTCGACTCGCACAAAAATCAATCGCGACAATAGCAACCACTAAACTTAGTCGATACCCAACGGTTCTAACCCCAATAACTGTCTTCGGTCTAACCCCAAAGGTTCTAACCCCAGTAACTGTCGTTGGTCTTGACCATTTAGTGATAATCCCAATCTTCGCAGGATCTAAAATGATACCATCTACTAAGAACGTCTCTTGTCCCAACCACAATATCACCCTTCGAGAATTTTGTTGAAAGCTTCTTCTAACGTAACATTTCTAACACAATACGAAAATGATCCTCATGTTTCTCCTTCGTCTCTGAATACACCAAAGTGTCATACTATGACAAAGTTTTCCCAGTACTCACGAAATACGTGATTCATCAAGTCCATAAACAGTCAAAGCATTAGCCAATACTGTTGGCATCACTAACACTCGTAGTGGCCGTAACAAATACGAAAGGCAGTTCTAGGAATATCTTCTAGCCATAAATCCATCTAAAGGAAAACTTCGCGTCCTAAAATTGATCAGATACATCATCGATTTGAGGTAGTGGATAACGGTTTCTAACAGTAATACGGTTCAGCTTCCAGAAGTCAACACATAATCTCCTACTACTATCCTTCTTCTTTACGAATAAAACCGGGGTAGTCCACGGAGGTGTACTCAGACAATTAATACAACTTACAAGTTGTTCCTTCAGTTCTTCCCATCTAAATGGTGTCATTCAATATGGAGTTTCAGATTCAGGAAAAACGTCGTTCCATATGGATAGAGTTCTGTCTCATCAGACCTTACTGTTTTGGCACTTCTGTAGATATCTTATGCTCCCAATAAGTTCAAGTTATATGATGTTTGTATTATCACGTTGAACAGGCGTAATAATACTTGCATCATATAATCATGCCTTTATTGGTATCATATTCCACCTCGAGTCGTGACTAAACAATCTCTTAGTACCATGTCATATCAACTTCACATTCTGGTGGAAATCTTGGTGGTTCGTTCAGGAATTACAGCGAGAAAATTTAGATTGCAAAATGACACTCAAGGGAAGATCCATCCAATGGTGTATTAAATAGGTGCTAGAAAAACCTTCACAACCGCGAAGAATAATGTACGAGTTTTCAGGATAGTAATGATAACAATGGTTAATCTGTCGGAAATCATGGTAAGGAATTCAGGATTGTTCAAAACGCCAAAGGTGGGACGTAGTATGACAGGAGTTAGCATCTAAATGCTCAGTCCACCGGTCTTACCAGAATGACATCGAAACCGTATACTTCCAAAGGAAACAATTTAGCAGAACAAATCCTATTGTCATAACGAAATGGACAATTTCCTATACTCGTGGTTACTCACCACCAGATTTCTCATAGGAACCTTAATAAGCTTGGCAAGAGCAGGAGAAATCATTGACTGTGTCAGACACCTCATGGTCATGAAAATCTTCAAAATAGTCAAAGAGTCATCTAAATGATTAACAAACGAATCAGAGTTTAAGGTCGGAATCAAAAATAAAACTCATATAGTGCAAGGCATAACCATAATATTTTTACTTGGTCACTAAACTTAAGCTGTGCAAAATGATAGGTTTCCTAAATCTCAAGAAAGAATGATCTTAAATGGGGCTTAACAAAAAGGTAGGGGTACGAATCAGAGTGATGCGGAAGCAATATACCTAACAAATGTCTTATCACATAGTCTACCCAATCCTCACCGGTCATATCTTAAGTTCTTCCAGAGTGGAAATCCCCAAATTCTCAAAGGTTGTTTCATAAGCTCCTATAGTGCAAACCTAAATTCACAGGTCATGATTTTATGTGCAACAAGTCGAAGCCTTTGCTATGATACCATAATTTTAACACCCCCATCCGAGAACGGGTCAAATGTCACATTTGTGGCGTCAAACAGAACATACGCAAACGGAAGACTTTAATAATACAATGGTTACAAAAGTATTCTAAAGGATAATAATAATGTAATCAATCTAAACATAACAACTTCCAAAACTAAGATGCAAACTAAGTCAAAATGAAAACTCTAAGTCCAATTCTAATCCATGTGAAGCTATCAACAGTGCAGTCCACTAAGAGCTCCTAAGCACTCTTCACTCAAAACCCAACTTCCCACCTAAAACCTGACGCAGGAAAAGAAAATGCGGCTGAGCTAAAAAAGCCCAGTGAACAGATATAAATAATGAAAGGTAATAAGCAATCGAATAAATGAAACGAAACTAAGGAAACTTGCTGAACAATATACCATAAGTCGTGAGAAAATAAATGAATGAATAAGGAATCAGCAATAACAAAGGAATGCCCACGGGCCCTAAACATATATGTCTAGATATGATACATGAATAAACCCAAAATAGATAAACATAATCATAATCATAATCATAATCATAGCAAAGTGATAGAAAAGTGTACATGGAGTAGCTAGCTCACAATGTACCAGAAGTGAAATGGGGTGTATGGCACACACACAATCCATTCACTAAATAACTGAACTGAACAAAGTACCTAGGATGCATCCGTACGCTCCCTTCAAAACAAATATACATATGCCAGTTCTAGACTAAACATACATACAATATACACGGGCCAGGTGCGCTATTAATAGCAATATAATTGTGACAGACGGTAATTTTCCCACTAATATTTTAATAATAAATGTTAATTTATTATTACTTAACTGTTAGATTAAGCATTTATGTGCTTACATAACTATTACGGGAAGCAAACCCGCACGCTGTAGCATACAATAACTCACCAAAACTATTTGACTTTATCAGAAAAGGTGAATTTTTCACTTTCTGACATTTACAGACACCAACGTAACAAAAACGAGAGGTTATCTCGTTTTTCCTGAAAAATGACACCACACGCGTACTGACACCACACTAGTAATGGTTTATTTTTATAACTCATTTCAATAAATTTTACTTTATGCCAGTTTTACAAAAACGATCCCAGAATCATGTTTTTCACATTTATGTGAAACCGAGGTACCACTATTGCACCTCAGCTCAACAGAGCACGGGGGACACAGAATACACTTAATAAACAAAACACATCCACACACACGTGACTTCTTGTCTTCTTTCTTTATATTATCTCCACCACAACAGTCCATATATTCCATTGACTTCTTTTGGTGTTCTCTCCCAAAAACCACCATCGACCTCACCCATCACCATCTAAATCCCTGGATTTATGTGCTTTCGATCGTTCCAATGGGTTTGTCATCTCTTAAATCTCTTCCCCAGAAGTAAACCACGCTTGGAGATCAAAGAAAGATGGGGAGAGAAGCTGGATATAGTGGTTCTTATCCTCTAAAGATCAAAAGGGAACCGAAAGCTTTCCCATTATTCTTCTTTTTGTACCCACCGAGTTTCAACAACGAGCCACACAGTCACACCTCAAAATAAAAATTCTCACAAGGTTCGAAAGGATCGAGAAGAAACCAGTGGTGTGTGGAATTGCATGGAAGACCGGGATTGGGTTTTTGTTTGTGATTCTTGTCAAACGACATCTTGATTGTTGTAAGGTTCAACTCTTTTAGCATCTATAAATCTTTAATTGACGTTGTCGTTAATTACTCAAATCGATATGTTTCTTTTTCTTTCTTGTTGTTGTTAAAATCTTGTGATGTGCTGTTTGTATTGTTGTGAGGTATGGTAAAGATTAAAACCGAAAATCTAAAACAAAAAAATCAAAACTAGGATTGGCTCAAAAATTTGGAAGTGTATGTTGTAGAATGTTGTGTTCGATTTTCCTTATTGTTTCTGATCGATTGAGTAAACAGCTAATGATTTAGTTAAATAGATAATGAACATTTTTGGTGGTTGCGTTATGCTTGGATTTGTTCGCGTTCATATTTGGAATGTGTATGCTCATAAGGTGTTTGTGTTTACACTTGGATCCTGTGTTGGTGTTTATGCTCGGGTTTGTTTGTGTTTGTGCTCAGTTTCTAGTTTGTGCTAAGGTCGAATGGTGTTTGTGCTTATGATTCAAGTGTGCTTGAGTTCCTGTTCGAATGGTGTTCATGTGCGGATTTTGTTTGAAATTGTATGGATATCATTAAGGGTTCGAAACCCACTGTGGTGGATTCACAGTGGTGTACTTAGATTGATCAGTCCTTGTTTGATTTAAGAAAAACACACCCACAAAGGGTGTGTGATGTTGTGTTGGTTTGTCTCGAGTCTTGGGTATAACACCTTAGGCTTGTGTTGAAAGTTAATAACGACATGCGTGTCTTGGTTGTACTATGAGCCGAGAGGCCATGGTTTGAGGTCACTCGAGCTCAACTCGAGTATTGACTGGGTTTGCTTGTCTTGGTTCGACCACTTTGGTCATTAAAACACCCACGGGGTGTTATTCTTGCTCGTTCAAACAAAGGGTCTCACACCCTTATAATAAGGGCACGTTTGGGTTGTGTCTATTCACCAGTCGAGTTCATATGTTCGAGTCTTCCCCCCCCCCATATGTTGTTCCACACAAGCAGTTTTTAACATAACTTGAGGGATTTTGTATACTGGGTTTTTCTTTTTTTCACTTGGGGTGGATCGAAACTTTTAAAACTCAAAGAAGTTGTTTGCATTTACTTGTTATAAATGGGTGTACTGGACTTTCTTTGTTGGTCAATGATTGGGCTAAAAAAAAAATTTTAACTCCAAAAGGGCTTGTGTGTTCATTTGTGCTCCACCAGGCCGAAGCCCATGTACCAAAGAATAGAGTCTGTTAGATTTTAGCAGTCCAATCTAGATTCGAGATCACTGTTCCAAGTTGGGCCACAGCCCAATTCGCCAAAATCTCAATATAAAAGTGAGTTGAATAATTTGTTTCGGAACACGAGTTGTCGTCGCCATCATCCAATTGATCTTTTCGATTATTTCAAACTTTATATTTTACAACTTAAAAACAACTCGACTTGTTATCGACTCGTTATACTTCAATAAAACCCAAAAATCTCGCTATATGCATTTATTTAAATCATACAACATATTTAGAAATTCAACATGATTTTTATAACAAATCGACATAACTTATAAACTATGTTGGTTTGTCATTACACATACAACGAGAAACCCTTTTATACATTTAAAAACTATATGAACAAACTGAAAACTAAACTTATGAATTTAAACTTGTTCATTAATTTGATTACATACGAACTTGATGTATTTTATCAAAACTCATATAGATCTAATAGATTATGAAACAATTATTTAAAATGCCAACCTTTTAACTTTGTTAGCACGAGAATTGCCTATTATCAAAGAGTATATACTTGGGTTACTAATATTTTGTTAAATGTAATAAACAATGATGAGGAGTTTTCAAACGTAACATCACCTTTACAAAAACTATATATATACAAATATATGTATACACACACCACCTTTCTTATACACACCCTTATACATGTAATATATATACCCACACTTACACATGTAATATATATACACGCACTTAGTAATATTTGCTCACTTAATGACAGCGTTTCCATATGTCGTCAACGTCTAATATGTGATAGTAATTGTTTTTTGTACATAGTCTTTCGGTTACTGTCAAACCGGAGACTTATTCACCTTGATATTTTTCTAATATACACTTATGCACTTCTAAGAGCCAATACCTCCAAATGCTAGGAAATTGTTTTAAACTTAAATGTTGCCACACCAGCAACAATAACATAAACTCTTTAAAACTTCTGAAGTTCTTAAATTTAGACTGTGAACTAAAACAAACCTTACTAATCTAGGTCGCGTGTTGGTGCTGAACACAAATTGAAACTATTGTATTATCTGACTGCTATTTACCGAGGTGAGTTTATAGCCCCACTCTATTTAAACTTGTTTTACAATTGGGGTGAGAAACATGCAAAACTCTTTTATAGACCAAACTATTGTCTATGCTATTACGTGGATTAGCCTAAGCCCTGTTATGTCCCATTATGCCCAACTTATGCACCCTCAATTCCTACTTGGAAGCGCGTATGTTGTAAATAGATCTATTGGTAGTAACGTCCCCATTCGGATTGACCGGATAGGCAAACGAACGTATACCATGTCGAAACAAAAGTGTCTAGGATAAACACTTGTCGGGCCTCTATATTTAACATGCTTCTAGAGCATGCACACTGTTATAGCTTCGGCTGCATGAATTTGTGCTAGCGTAATAGACTATATTTTTATATGGCATTACATGGGTTGTAATGTTCATATACCAAACTCATGGTCCAAACTGTTTATTTTACTGCTTATTGATAAACCTATGAACTCACCAGCTTTTTGCTGACTTTTAGCATGTTTTTCTCAAGTGTGAAAGCTGATTGATTATGACAAGGTTGTGGCATGGCAAGGGTCATAGACTACTTTCTGAAGTACTGTGGCATTTTAACTATGACTTATATTTTAATAGGGCAACTGAATTTATGGGTCTTATTTTGTGAACTCAAACTATATTGTAAACTTATTTAACTTGGTTGAATGTATTAAAACGGGTTATGTATTCCGTTCTGTGTTACCTTGTGTTGTGATTTTCAATTTAGTAGCACCCCATGACCCGAATGCTTCCGCAATACCAGATTTTTGGGGTGTTACAGATTGGCATCAGAGCCTAGGTTATAGAGAACTAGGTACATATAAACCCTAAACTATAAGCACTTTTTACAAAAACAAGTCCCTATGACCGCCACTTGCCTGCCTGCCTTGCTTGTTGTTTATTTGCTGGTTACTTGTCTTAACTATATGTTACTGTTTGTTGATTTTGCTCAACTACATGTACTATAAGTATTATATGTATACTTATACATACTTAACTTACACTATTTACTATGAGTATTTTCGGTATACTTACACACATATACCGTTTTGTCACAGACTATGTCTTCCCACAACATCTCTCCGATCTCGCAGGGCTCAGATGACCCGTACATGCAGGTGCTACAGGCTTTCAATGCACCAGACCCCGACCTCATTGAGCCCACACCCATTACAGCACTACCCACATCCACTACTCATCATATTCCCATCCAGCCTACCTCTATTACTGATACTGCCATACAACCTACCCCATATGTTCATACTCTCCTTATTCGTAGCACCACCCGCATGCGCATCCTAGGACGTCGACTGCGATACTCAGACTTACCATCTCCACCCCATAGGAGGACCTCGAGCCGTTTACATGAGTACTTCTACTACTCCACTATCTCTCTCACCCGCTTCATCTCCTGATCAGTCACCATTCCGTCAGAGGCTCAGGAGGGCCAGTGACTCTTATTCAGCTGGAGATGAGGAAGAATCAGATGAGGATCCAGAGGAAGAATCAGAGGAGGATCCAGAAGAAGAATCAGAGGAGGATCTAGAAGAGAAGCCGGTAGCAGACCCTACACCTAAGGAGACTATACTAGCAGAGCTGTGACATGGGAAGGAGATTATGGAGGAGGTGCCGAGTACTTTTGAGATAGGGCAGATTTCTAGGGCTGCTCAGATGATAGGAGGAGACATGGATACACCTCTTGGATTGGGACAGAGAGCTGCTATATTACGAGCTAGAGAAGAGGGTCTGAATGTTCCTGCTACTTGTGAGATCAATGGTGAAATATGGAGAGACATTGAGTGTGTTCACAGCATTCAACCTCGTGCTGATAGTCCCATGTATGAGCCATCCTCACCATCTTTTGTGCCACCATCTCCATTGGTACCAGCTTCCCCTCTACTCTCTGTCTCACCTATGGCGGAGGAGGAAGAGGATGATGTCACGAGGTTCTTGATCCAGTTGGGGGCACAGGCGAGCCTACTAGATGTTCACTCCGATCAGCTAGAGAGACTTGGGAGACGTGATGAGCGAGTTGGTAGAGAGCTTGCAGGTGTGCATCAGAGGATGGATGATATTGGGAGAGATCAGGCGAGAGCATGGGATGCAGAGTGGACCAATTGGAACAGGATGCACGAGTTGGAGTCAGTGATTGCCGGGGTTATGAGGTCAGAACAGGAGGACAGTAGGAAGGTTTTGGCATCGAGGAGATGCATCGCACGGCTGGAGTCTACGGTAGGACGGTTCGAGTCTACTGTAGCACGGATGGCAGCAGAGTTGGAGCAGCTATGCCTTGGGCGTGATTGATCTTAGTTTCTTTTTAGTAGTTGTGATGTATTTTTCCACTAAACTGAGTAGTCATCAGTTAGTGGCAGTTGTATTCTTTCGTTGATATTCGAAACTTGTACTTCTCTCTTATGTATTTTAAGCTTGTAATTTTGTAAACATATATTGATCCTAATCTATGACAAGCTTGGTTGATGTCTCTATTGTGTCATTTTCTCTATGATTGATTCTTGTTCATATACTCTACCTATGGTGATTCTACACTTATGCGATAACAAACTTACCGAATCTCAATTATCCCTATCTTTTGTTGTGATGTAGCAAAATGCCTCCTAAGAGAAAGACAAACAGATCTACTCGTGCGCAACCAGCCAACCTAAGCCGAGCTAGGGCTACTGCAGTAGCTCCACCAGTAAACCGAACAATGCTCGATCAGTTAGTTGAAGAACGGGTGGCAGCAGTACTGGCCACCGCAAACAACTCAACTACTGATGTTGGAAATTCAAGACCAACAAACAACAACACTCGCGGTTGCACCTACCAAGAATTCCGGAAGACCATGACCGGAGGTTTTGGAGGAACCGAGGGGGCAGTTATCTTAGTTCGATGGATTGAAAGGTTGGAGACTGTATTCCGCATATGTAGTTGTGCTGATGAGGACAGAATTAAGTTCGCATCATTTACTTTCTTGGATGCTGCCTTAACTTGGTGGAACAATTATCTAAAATCGGCTGGCTATGAGACTGCTTACACAATGTCGTGGGAAAATTTCAAAGAAATGGTACTCAAGAAGTATTACCCTCGCAACGAGGTCAAGAAATTAGAGGTCGAGTTTTGGAAATCAAAGTGCAGGATACCAATATGGCTGCATACAATCAGCATTTCCAAGAGCTTGCTTTTTTATGCCCTGATATGGTCCAGACTGAAACTCAATTGCTGGAAAGGTACATTGGAGGATTACCCCCATCCATCAAGGGTAATGTTACAACTTACAAGGCTGTTGACCTCCATGAAACTATGGAAGTGGCCAACAAGTTAATGGACCAAGTGATCGAGGATTCGGCTGAAACGGTTGTGACCAACAAGAGGAAATGGGATGATCATTCCCAAAACAATAACAACAACCATCACCCAAACAAGAAACAAGAAGTTGCTAAGGTGTACGCTGCGGGGCCGACGGAGAAGAAAGGGTATGCAGCTGGACCAGCTGAAAAGAAAGGTTATGTCGGGAAACACCCGCTGTTCAATCGCTGTAAGCTCCACCACAGCGGACTATGCACAGTAAAGTGCTGCAACTGTCAAAAGGTTGGGCATATGGCCAAGGACTGTAGGTCGAGAACTCTTGCAACGGCATAGACAGCACTGGGGCAAAACCCGAAAGCTAACGTGACTTGTTTTGGGTGCGGGAAAAAGGGGCACTACAAAAATGAGTGTCGTGAACCAAGGAACCAAGTTGGTTGAGGAAATCAAGGAGCTATTGGACAGCCGGGGAATCAAGGCAACGATAGAGGAGCCCGTGGAAGGGTCTATGTAGTGGGCAAAGTGGAAGCCCAAGATGACCCGAACGTCGTGACGGGTACGTTCCTTTTAAATAACCGCTACGCATCCATATTGTTTGATACGGAGGCAGATAGGAGTTTTGTTTCAATTGCATTAAGTACACTACTTGGTATTGCCCCGACCACTCTAGACAACGTATACAATGTGGAGTTAGCTAATGGGAACGTAGAAAGGGTAGACACTATCAAAAGGGGTTGTACTTTAAATCTGTTAAATCACCCATTCAAAATCGATCTTATGCCGGTAGAATTGGGTAGTTTTGACGTCATTATCGATATCGACTGGTTGTCAAAGTATCATGCCACCATTATTTGCGATGAAAAAATCGTTCGGCTACCTTATGGGAACAAAGTATTAATCATAGAGGGTGACAGAAGAGACCGAAGAAACACGTCAAGACTAAACTTCATCTCTTACACAAAAGCCCAAAAATACCTAGAGAAATGATGCCTTCTCTTCTTAGCACAAGTCTCCGAAAAGAAAGAGAAAGAGCCAGAGGAAAAACGTTTGGAGGATGTAACAATCGTGAGAGACTTTCCGGAAGTCTTCCCTAAAGACTTACCTGGAATCCCGCCAACACGACAGGTCAAATTTCGAATCAACCTAGTACCTGGTGCCACACCCGTGACACGAGCACCTTATCGGTTAGCTCCGATGGAACTACAAGAACCATCGAACCAATTGTCGGAACTCTCGGAGGAAGTATTCATCAGGCCGAGTTCTTCACCTTGGGGAGCTCCAGTTCTATTTGTCAAAAAGAAAGATGGATCTTTCAGAATGTGCATCGATTACCGTGAGCTAAACAAAATAACCATCAAAAACCGTTACCCACTCCCGAGAATCAATGATCTATTCGACCAACTCCAAGGTTCCTTTGTTTACTCAAAAATCGATTTGAGATCCGGATACCATCAACTTAGGGTTCGGGAAGAGGATATCTCGAAAACGGAATTCAGAACTTGGTACAGTCACTACGAGTTCCAGGTTATGCCTTTTGGCTTAACCAACGCACCGACAGTATTCATGGATTTTATGAATTGGGTATGTAAGCCGTATCTGGACAAATTCCTGATCATCTTCATCGACGACATCCTGATATACTCCAAGAGCGAGAAGGAGCACGAGGAACACCTCAGACTAATCCTAGAGCTACTGAAGAATAAGGAATTATATGCTAAGTTCTCAAAGTGCGAATTTTGGCTACCAACCATTCAATTTCTAGGACACGTGATTGATAGTCAAGGCATTCATGTAGATCCTGCAAAGATCAAGTCAATAAAGGATTGGGCAACACCCACAACACCCACCGAAATACGCTAATTCTTAGGACTTGCAGGGTACTATAGGAGGTTTATCGAGGGGTTATCGAAGATAGCCAAGCCTTTGACTAAATTAACTCAAAAGAATGTAAGGTTTGACTGGGGGGGATAAAGCGAAGGAAGCCTTCCAACTCCTTAACGATAAGTTGTGCAGCGCACCTATCTTAGCCCTACCTGAATGTAGTGAAGACTTTGTAGTTTACTGCGACGCCTCACACAAAGGGCTAGGAGCTGTCTTGATGCAATGAGAAAAGGTGATAGCCTATGCCTCCCGACAACTGAAAACACACGAGAAGAACTATACTACACACGACTTGGAATTGTTGTCAGTAGTGTTTGCACTCAGAATTTGAAGACATTACCTCTATGGCACCAAGTGTCTAGTTTACACCGACCACAAAAGTTTGCAACATATCCTTGACCAAAAGGAGCTCAATATGAGACAACGCCATTGGTTAGAATTGCTCGGCGATTATGACTGCAAAATTCGATACCACCCAGGCAAAGCAAACGTGGTAGCAGATACTCTTAGCCGAAAAGAACGACAAAAACCCCTTAGAATACGATCGTTGGGTATGACAATTGTCTCACCTCTCCCATCGAAAATCCTTGAGGCTCAGGCCGAGGCACTCAAGGAAGAAAAAAACCCAACAAGAAGATCTATGGGATGCCCGAGAGCGAAAATGGATTCGTGAAAAGAGCTGATGGGACATTGTGTTTCAAAGACAGAAGTTGGGTCCCACTCTGTGGAGGGATACATGACCTCATCATGCACGAATCCCATAAATCTAAATACTCCATCCACCCAAGAGCCAAAAAATGTATCTCGATCTGAAGAAACTATACTGGTGGCCCAATATGAAAGCCGACATTGCAACATATGTCAGTCAATGCTTAATGTGCTCGAAAGTCAAAGCTGAACATCAGTGGCCGTCGGGTTTACTTGTACAACCCAAGATTCCCGAATGGAAGTGGGAACGCATAACGATGGACTTCATTACCGAACTGCCAAGGACATCAAGCGGTTACGACATCATTTGGGTAATCGTTGATGGTCTCACCAAGTCCGCCCACTTCCTACCAATGAAAGAGAACGACAACATGGATAAACTTACACGGTTATACGTAAAGGAGATAGTCGCACGACATGGAGTCCCTATTTCTATCATCTTCGACAGAGATAGTCGTTTCACGTCAAACTTTTAGAGATCACTACAAGATGCTCTAGGCTCCAATCTTGATATGAGCACCGCGTACCATCCTCAAACAGATGGTCAAAGCAAAAGAACCATTCAAACCTTAGAGGACATGTTGCGAGCGTGTGTGATATACTTTGGGAACGGTTGGGATAGGCACCTACCGTTAGCCGAGTTTTCTTACAATAACAGCTATCATACGAGCATCAAAGCTGCACCCTATGAGGCACTTTATGCTCGGAAGTACAGATCACCTATATGCCGGGCTGAAGTGGAAGAAAGTCAACTCACTGGGCCTGAACTAGTACAAGAGACTACCAAAAAGATTGTGCAAATAAAGAGCCGGATGCAAGCGACTCGAGACCGCCAGAAAAGCTACGCAGACAAGAGACGAAAACCATTTGAGTTCCAAGTTGGCGATCGTGTTATGTTAAAAGTCTCACCATGAAAGGCGTGATTTATTTTGGAGAAAGTGGGAAATAAAATCCCCGATACATTGGACCTTTCAAAATTCTCACCAAAATCGGGCCGGTAGCCTACCGACTCGAATTACCACCAAAACTCAGCTCTGTGCACAATGTGTTTCACATGAGCAACCTGAAGAAATGTCTCTCAAATGAAACACTTGCCATTCCTCTGGAGGAAATCCAGGTTGACGAGAGACTGAATTTCATTGAAGAACCTGTCGAAATAATGGATCGAGAAATCAAAAGGCTTAAGCAAAGCCGCATTCCTATTGTTAAAGTTCGTTGGAACTCTCGAAGAGGTCCTGAATACACGTGGGAGCGTGAGGACGAGATCAAGTGTAAATACCCACACCATTTCTCAAATTCGTCGGGTAACTCTAAGTGAAAACCGAGGACGGTTTTCCTTCTAAGGCGGGAAGTATGTGACAAACGGTAATTTTCCCAGTAATATTTTACAAATAAATGTCAATTTATTATTACTTAACTGTTAGATTAAGCATTTATGTGCTTACATAACTATTACAGGAAGCAAAACCGCACGTTGTAGCATACAGTAACTCACCAAAACTATTTGACTTTATCAGAAAAGGTGAATTTTTCACTTTCTGACATTTACCGACACCAACGTAACAAAAATGAGAGGTTATCTCATTTTTATTGAAAAATGACACCACACTAGTAATGGTTTATTTTTATAACTCATTTTCGGAGTCAATAAACTTTACTTTATGCCAGTTCTACAAAAACGACTCCAGAATCATGTTTTTCACATTTATGTGAAACCGGGGTACCACGATTGCACCTCAGCTCAACAGAACACGGGGTACACAGAATATACTTAATATAAATAAAACACACCCACACACACGTGACTTCTTATCTTCTTTCTTGATATTATCTCCACCACAACAATCCATATATTCCATTGACTTCTTCTGGTGTTCTCTCCCAAAAACCACCATCGACCTCACCTATCCCCATCTAAATCCCTGGATTTATGTGCTTTTGATCCTTCCAATGGGTTTGTCGTCTCCTAAATCTCTTCCCTAGAAGTCAACCACGCCTGGAGATCGAAGAAAGATGGGGAGAGAAGCTGGATATAGTGGTTCTTGTCCTCTAAAGATCAAAAGGGAACCGAAAGCTTTCCCATTATTCTTCTTTTTGTACCCACCGAATTCCAGCAATGGGCCACACAGTCACACCTCACAACAAAAATTCTCACAAGGTTCAAAGAGCTCGAGAGGAAACCAGTGGTGTGTGGAATTGCTTGGAAGATCGGGATTGGGTTTTTGTTGTTGATTCTTGTCAATCGACATCTTGATTGTTGTATGGTTCAACTCTTTTAGCATCTATAAATCTTGAAATGATGTTGTCGTTAATTACTCGAATTGATATGTTTCTTTTTCTTTCTTGTTGTTGTTAAAATCTTGTGATGTGCTGTTTGTATTGTTGTGAGGTGTGGTAAAGATTAAAACCAAAAATCTAAAACAAAAAAATCAAAACTAGGATTGGCTCAAAATTTTGGAAGTGTATTGTTGGGAATTATCACACGGTTCAAGAGAAGACAAACTTAGGTCTGATAATATGTCAGAATTAGGTCTGTTTTTGTATTAGGTCTGGTAATACATGTTAATTCTGGTAGTCTGTATTAAGTCTGGTTGACTTATTATGTTAAGTCTGGTCGTGATATAAGGAAAGTTTGTTAGAGATATGTTAGGAAAAGATACAAACGTGTAAGTATCTTTTTAGAAGATTCGTGAATATCTTCTTAGTCGGTTACAATTAGGGTTTCCTTGATGTATAAAAGGATCCCTAAGATTGTTAGTTTGATAAAAGAGTTGTACGAGTTTCACAATTGTGATTAATAGAATTATACGAAGTTAGTGTTAACTCTGTGTTCTTCATTGTTCTTGTTGAGTTTCCGCATTAACATTAACAATCGTTAAGGGTTTCTCACTTAGACTGGTTTGGATTTATCCCAACCATCTACTAAGTATTCAAGGCTACTTAGAGATCCACATACAAACCGTGGACCTACAAGTGGTATCAAAGCAAGGCGAGAGACTCTGAGTTCGAAGAACACTTAACCTCAAAAACCTATTCTCACTCAATTCACCCTACACAATGTCTGAGACCGAAAAGCCTATCAACACTGAAACTTTTTCAATCCATAACAGTGAGGATGAGAGTTCAAACCATGAAGATGAAGGAAAACCTGAATCCAATAACTCCCAAACACAACAACAACAACCCATCCCTTCCACAACCACAATCTCAAACATAAAACTTCCATTACTGAAAAGAGAAGAATATGATATATGGGCCATGGAAATGGAACATTATCTGGAGTATATTGACAGTGATGTATGGAAGGTTATCCAAAGAGGAAACTCTAGGAAAAGAGTCACACAAGGGACTGATGGGCAGCTAAGAATAATGCCACCAGTGTCTGCTGAGGAGATTAGGGCTGTGGAGAAGGAAAAGAAGGCAAGAACCTTGCTTCTTATGGCTATTCCTAAGGAGCATCTACAAAGGTTCCATGGCATGGTTGATGCTAAAGAGATGTGGGAGGCTATCAAGAAACGATTTGGAGGCAATGCAAACTCCAAGAAGATGCAAAAGGCTGTTCTTAAACAGCAATTTGAGACATTTAGTGTTTCAAAGACTGAAGGATTGGAGAAGGGCTATGACAGATTTCAACATCTGTTAACACAGCTGGAAGTTCATGGTGCAGCAGTTTCGAATGAGGATGCAAACCACAAGTTCCTTAGATCTTTACCATCAGAATGGGGTAATGTATCTGTGGCAATGAGGATAAAGGAGGAAGTAGATTCAATGAAACCTGATGACCTATACAATAATCTTAGGATGTTTGAAAGGGACATCGGTAACAACACTCAGGCATCTACCAGTTCATCAAATGTTGCTTTTGTGTCACAGAACAAAAGCAGCACTTACAAGGTTAAACCTGGTAGTGTTAGGTCTGGTACCTATGAAACTCCTTCAAGTGAAAGATCTGCTTCAAATTTTACTGATGAGGTGATCCATTCTTTCTTTGCCAACCAAACGAAAGATGAAAGCTTTATTAGTGAAGATTTAGAACAGATTAATGATGCTGAAGTTGAGGAGATGGACATAAAATGGCACATTGCCATGGTTGCTTTAAGGGTCAAACGGTTTCAGAAGCAATATGGAAGGACCATCAAATTCAACAACAAATCACCAGTGGGATACACAAAGAGGACAGTTGAATGCTACAACTGTCACAAGCATGGACATTTTTCAAGAGACTATCCAGAGAAGAAGCCTGCTGATGGGAAAAGAGATGAAGAAGGGAAGCTGGAAAAGAATCAGATGAGCTTACTGACACTGGAAGCTGGAGGAGTCAACTGGGGTGAGCATCCAAGAGTGAATGAGGAGTCTGATCATGCTCTCATGGCCATTGGTAATGAGGTATCATTATGCTCTAAATTATGCACTGATTCATATAATCATATTAAGGATTTATGTGATGAGCAGTTAGGACAAATAGGTGACCTAGAAGTAAACCTTTTAGCACATAAAAATGCTGTAAAAACACTAGAGGCACAAAAGGTCACCCTTCAAAACCAACATACTGCTTTAAATGAAAAACTTACTTTCAAGCTAATAAAATATATGAACAAGATGAAAAGCTTAAAAGGTATAGAAAATTGGGCCTTAGAATTCAAAAGGAGAGGGATGAGTTGAGAAAACGGGTAGATCAGTGGAACAATTCAAATAATAACCTGTTTAAATGTTGGGATTCTCAAATAAAGTCCAATAAAAAATGTGGCTTAGGATATGAGGAAGATGAGAAAAAGGCAATCCTTAAGTCTAGAGAAGATGATTATGCGGGCAAACCATTGTATAATAGGTTTGTTAAGACTGGTGACTTTAAGGGAGTACCACCACCACTGAGTGATGACTATACTCCTCTTGAAAAAGAAGAGTTAGATGATTCACTTTTTGTGTATGGAAAGAAAGGTCCTCAAGTGCCTGAGTCAACCACCTCAGAGGACAAAACTAGTAAGTATTCTTCTTGTCAATCTAATGACTCTGAAGGATCTATTGGTGATGCCTCTGATCACTCTAAGTCTGAGTCAAAAGGTGAAGTAAATGAGAGTCCTGAACCTAAGTTTGTTAAGAAGTGTGAACCTGTAGTGACTAAACCAAAGCCTGAGACAGTCAAACCTAGTTGTGCCCATCACATAAAAACTCCTAGGGAATCTGTTAATGTTAATGAGTCACCTAGAAGCAATAGTGTTCACAGAGAAAGTAGGAGTAGCTATACTTATGCTCCTAAAAGATGTTTTGTTTGTGGAAGTCTAGGTCACTTGATTAGGGACTGTGATTTTCATGAAAAGAGAATGAAGAGAGAGGCTGAGCAAAAGAGAATGAATGCTAATATTGGTCATGTTTCAAATAAACCAGTCTGGAATAATGCTAACAGGATTAATCATGCCAACCAGTTTAATCCCAGACCAGCCCAACAGTTTTACTCTACCCGACCTAACTCTTATGTTAATACTGGTAGACAAAATTTTAGGTCTGGCTTTAGGAACTTTAATGTGAATAGGAAAAATGGTAATTTTATGAGGCCTAATGTGAATACTGGTTATGTTAATTCTGTGAGACCCAGACAACCATTTCAAAAGCCACAGGTGAATGCAAACATTCAAAGAAATAATTTTTATAAATCATCTTCACCTGTGAGAAGACCAGTTGTAAAGCAAACAGCAAAACCTTTAAAAACCAATGTTGTAAAAGGGAATGGGGGTTCTGCTGTTAAGACCTCAGAATGTTTGTCTTGGGATTCAAACAAATATAAATCCCAATACAACAGTGGATCAGGTTCAAATAAGAAATTTAAGTATGTTGATCCACAAGGCGGACCCAAGCCTACTCAGGCCTGGGTTCCTAAGAGAAACTAATTTCTCTTCTTTTTGTGCAGGATCATCCACTTTGCTATATGGGAGATAAAGGAATCTTTGACAGTGGATGCTCTGGGCACATGTCTGGTAACAAGAACTATTTGAATGATTTTCAACAATTCAATGGAGGTTCTGTTACTTTTGGAGGAAGCAAGGGACAGATAACTGGTAAAGGAAGAATAATCGTGGGCAACATAGAATTTGACAATGTATCCTTTGTGAAAGAACTTGGGCAGTTCAACCTTTTCTCAATATCACAAATTTGTGATACTCAGCATAAGGTGCTTTTTACTGAAACTGATTGTCTTGTGTTGACTCCGGACTTTAAGATGCCTGAAGAACATCAGATTCTTCTTAAAGTTCCCAGACAACACAACATGTACAGTTTTGATATGAAAGCATCTAATCCTGCAAAAGGTGCTACCTGTTTGATTGCAAAAGCTACTTTGGATGAATCTAAGTTGTGGCACAGAAGGTTAGGCCATGTGAATTTCAAAAATATGATTAAACTTGTGAAGAATAACCTTGTGAGAGGTTTGCCTTCAAAATTGTTTAAAAATGATCATACATGTGTGGCTTGTAACAAGGGAAAACAACATAGGGCATCCTGTAAGGCTAAATTAGAAAGATTAATCACTGATCCCTTACATACCTTACATATGGATCTTTTTGGCCCTACATCTGTCCATAGTATAAATTATGCATGCTATTGCCTTGTCATTACAGATGATTGTACTAGATATTGTTGGGTGTTCTTTATGTCTAGGAAGGATGAAACTACACCTTTGATTCAAACTTTCATTAGGCAGATTGAAAACCTTCTTGATAAAAGAGTTAAAATCATTAGGAGTGACAATGGCACTGAGTTTAAAAACAAGAGCATGCTAGACTTCTGTGGTAATAAAGGAATTAAGCAACAGTTTAGTAATGCAAGAACTCCTCAGCAAAATGGAGTTGCTGAGCGAATGAACAGGACACTTATTGAGGCAGCTAGGACTATGCTAGCAGATTCACTTTTACCCACAACATTCTGGGCTGAAGCAGTCAGCAATGTCTGTTACATTTTTAATAGGGTTAGAGTGACCAAGCCTCAAAACAAAACCCCTTATGAGCTTATGTTTGGCCATAAACCAGTTGTTAGCCATATAAGGCCTTTTGGGTGTCATGTAACCATTCTTGATACTTTAAGTGTTCTTGGAAAGTTTGAAGGAAAGTCTGATGAAGGGTTTCTAGTTGGGTATGCATTAAACAGTAAGGCCTTTAGGGTTTACAACTTAGTGTCCAAGAAAGTAGAAGAAAATCTGCATGTAAACTTTCTTGAAGAAAAACCCAATGTAAAGGGAATTGGTCATAGATGGATGTTTGATATTGATTATTTAACTGATTCTATGAATTATATTCCTGTCTCCAAGGAGAATCAAGTTAACCCTAATGCAGATACAAAAGAAGTTACTAACAATGCAGGTACCAAAGATCCTTCTAATACAGGGAACACTAATGACATGGCAGAGCTTATTGTGATTCCTTCTACAGAGATCAAGTCTGCTGCAGCTGAAGCAGAAATCAAGAATTCTTCTTCTCAAGAAAAGGATTCTGAATTCAAGTCTCAAGATACTGGCAAAGAAGCAACCCCTAACATTACCAGTACTTCCAATTTTAAGTCTGGTAGTGATGCTCAACCAGACCTTTCTTCAAGTGCTATTTGTATTGATTCAGAGATGCAAGAACTTGAAGTGTTCTCAAATCCAAACGAAGGTATCTTTGAAGGAGCTTCCTATGATGAAGGAGGTGTCATAACTGACTTCAACAACTTACCTACAGAAGTGGAGGTAAGTCCAACTCCCACTCTCCGGATCCACACCATTCATCCTAAGAGCCAAATAATTGGTGATCCAAAGTCTGCTGTTCAAACCAGAAGTAGAGTGCAACATCAGTCTGACTCACTTGCACTCATCAGCCTGATCAAACAACAACAAATGGTCAATCATAAGGACCAGCAACATTGTTTATTTGCTTGTTTCCTTTCTCAAAGTGAACCCACTACTGTTTCTGAAGCTTTAGGGGAGGAAAGTTGGGTAGAAGCTATGCAAGAAGAGTTGTTGCAGTTCAAGCTACAGAAAGTTGGGTAGACCTACCTTATGGAGCTAAAATCATTGGTACAAAGTGGGTCTTCAGGAATAAAAGGGATTAAAGAGGGGTAGTTGTAAGGAACAAAGCAAGACTGGTAGCACAAGGATACAAACAGGAGAAGGGCATAGATTATGATGAGGTTTTTGCTCCTGTAGCAAGAATTGGGGCTATCAGGTTATTTTTGGCCTATGCATCCTACATGGGATTCAAGGTACATCAGATGGATGTCAAAAGTGCCTTTCTATATGGCACTATTGAAGAAGATGTGTATGTACATCAGCCTCCTGGTTTTGAGGATCCTGCGAACCCCAATCAAGTGTACAAGGTTATTAAAGCTTTGTATGGTCTTCATCAAGCTCCTAGAGCTTGGTATGCAACTCTTTCAAAGTTTCTAGAAGAACATGGGTACATCAGGGGTGTAATTGACAAGACTTTATTCATTAAGAGAGACCAGAAGGATATCATTCTTGTCCAAATTTATGTGGATGATATCATTTTTGGATCAACAAGAAAGTCTTGGTGTGATGAATTTGAAGGTTTAATGAAAGGCAGGTTTGCGATGAGCTCAATGGGAGAACTTACATTTTTCTTGGGACTGCAAGTAAAACAAAAGGATGATGGACTTTTTATTTCTCAAGACAAGTATGTTGCAGAAATTTTGAGGAAGTTTGAGTTCACAAATGTGAAGACTGCAGTCACTCCCATGGAAAACAAGGTGCCTTTGACAAAGGATGAAGATGCTGCTGATGTGGATGTGCATCTTTACAGATCCATGATAGGTTCCCTCATGTATCTTACTGCTTCTAGACCTGACATTATGTATGCAGTTTGTGTTTGTTCACGTTTTCAGGTACAACCAAAGACTTCACATTTTCATGCTGTGAAGAGAATCTTTAGGTACTTAAAGGGCAAACCAAATTTGGGCCTTTGGTACCCTAAGGAGTCATCTTTTGACCTGACAGCTTATTCAGACAGTGACTATGCTGGTGCAAGCCTTGATAGGAAATCCACAACAGGAGGTTGTCAATTCCTTGGAAGGAGATTGATATCTTGGCAATGCAAGAAGCAGACAATTGTGGCCAATTCAACCACTGAAGCTGAGTATGTTGCAGCTGCTAACTGCTGTAGACAAGTCTTGTGGATTCAGAATCAGATGCTGGACTATGGTTTGAATTTTATGAATACTGTTATTCACATAGATAATGAGAGTACTAACTGTATTGTTAAGAACCCAGTATATCACTCTAAAACTAAGCATATAGAAATCAGGCATCACTTTATTAGAGATTGCTTTGAAAAGAAGTTGATTAGAGTGGAGAAAATACATACAGATTTTAATGTTGCTGACCTGTTAACTACAGCATTTGATGGCCCTAGGTTCAATTATCTGGTAGTTAACATTGGTATGATGAACCCCTAGTTTGTCTTAAGGGGAGGTTTGGCTTAAGGGGAGGTCAAACAGTAAAGTATGTAAAGTATGAGTACTTACCAGCATTTAGGTTATCTTTAAGTCTTGTAGTTTTGTTTTTAGTTCTGTTAGTGTTAAAAAAAAATGTGTGTCATCTATTTCTTTTATAGACAATGCTGGATTAAGTATGTTTTCATAAGTTGTCAAGTGAGACTATTGGAACTTCTCACTTGGTGGAGGTGCCTTGCACTAACACAACAAAAGGTTATCAGTCCACCTTGTCTTATCCACACAAGGACTGACTAATCCTGAGCAAACGGCTACAAGTAAAGATAAATCAAATCCGTTTATGGCCGACAATTTGCCAAAAATTGTATGGTATTCAACTCACCATATCTAAGATAAGTAAAGAGTTGGCTAGCCCACAAGGTTATGGCTTGTGGTAAAGGCTGTGGAAAACCATAAATGGTAATCAATTCACCATGACGAGGTGCTTTTCTGATAAAGCGAAAAGTGTACCGCTTTTAAGGGGTCATTTAAGCCCTAAATCGTATTTATTTGATCAAATATTGCCCTAAATCGTTCCTTTTGTCATTTTAGGTACTTTTGAGAAGAAATCTGGAAAAGGAAGCATTTTGGACGTTTTTGGAGCATAAAAGTGAAGAAAACGACAAAGTCTCAAAATCTTGCTGGAAGTTACCTTTGACGGCGTCAGGATTAACCCTGGACGGCGTCATGGCTTGGCAAAAGTGGTGGATGTGAAATTTACTCATGATAAGCCAGAGAAATTGCATGGAAATTCTGACGGCGTCACGCTTTAATCTGATCAAGGTCGTCACGTTATAATTTAAAGAGGGACGGCGTCACGTTCATAGTCTGAGGGCGTCAAGCCTTGATAAGCCAGAACGGATTTTGGAGAGCTAAAGAGGGACGGCGTCAAGAAGGTCATCCGAGAACCCTAAAAGCGGCGAGGTGACGGCGTCACACTCCATAACGTGACGCCGTCAGATCTAAAAATCTATATATAGTTTTGCAATTCTTTGTCATTAGAGTGGAACTTATTGGGGGAACTTTGTGTGTGAAAACCCTAGGACGAATTTGGCAGCTCTTTCAAGGCTTTTTGCCTTGAGATCTTCCATGTTACATTGAAGATAAGTTATCAATTAATCATTCAATATGTCTATGTGTTGTTTGATTCTATCTTATTCTTGTCTTTTGTTTAACATGTTAGGCTAGATTTATCTTGTGTTTGCTTAGATCTAATGAAACCTAGCTATTGATTATTGGTTATTAGTGTGTTGTTAGTTGTATTGGATGATTGTTCATCTATGTTAGGCTTAAGAAAACTGGCTAACTTCCTATTCGGTAACTTGCTTGAACGTCTTAAGAAACATGAACCAATGCGTACTAAAGGTTTTTATGGTTGTATTTAATGCACAAGCGAATTCTAGTGATCCCATGTTAGGAGCTTCCTAGCCGGCTCGACATAGGAGTGAAGTAGGAGCTTGTAGAGTTGGGGAAGTACGTACGCCACCCCACGAATGGTATTAAGGAATACACCCATCATCCACGCAACTAATACACACTAATCAACCGGTAAAAGATAGTTAGGGAGTAAGGAAATCTAAGTAAACACATTTCCCTCCACATAAGTTTTCACCAACATTTTCATTTTCTGTTATTTTATTTTATTTGCATTCGTAGTAATTTGGGTTAGTTGACTAGCAACTAATTCCGCCCACTCTTTCAAACCCGAGATTTTACTTGCTTTCATAAAAATATAAAAACATAAAAAGAATCTTCTCTCACCCTTAGACCTATTAAAGTAGTTTTTCATACCTAACGAACACTATTCCCTGTGGAGAATGATCAATCCCCCGTACTTACCACTACACTATACTACATCGGTCAGGTACACTGCCTGGTGGGGTTGTAAGCCTCTTGAGATCCCTCGAGAGGTAAAACCTGTTGTAAGGTTGCAAAACCACGCATCAAGTTTTTGGCGCCGCTGCCGGGGAATAGTTATTGTTTAGGTTGAATTTTTATTTTATAGGTCTACTCACTAGATTCCTTTCTAGTGAGATTTTTATTTTCTTTTTATAGGTTTTCTTTAGTCTATCTTATTTCTTTGTACTTTTGTTTGTGATACCTTCCATTTACCTCATGAGTAACATTGGTCATTTGATCCCTGTTATTCGTATTTTTCGCCGTGCAAACTTTCAACTACCCGTTCCCGCCCCCATCATAGAAAACAACAACCTTTCACCCGACCACCACTTTGGTAACAATTCTGAGATGGAGGAGTCTGACCATGAGAATGACCATGTTAGTCCGTTTTACTACTCAGACTCCGATGAGGATGCCGGTAATGGAGAAGTAGTTAACGAGGAATGGGGAAAAGAGGAAATTGATCCCTTTAAGTATGTTGACCCTAGGACTAAGATCGAAAAGGATAGCCTCTTTAACATGCAATTTCCGTGTAAGATTGGTTATCATGATTTTTATGCTTATCTTAACTCATCTTTGCCTATGAACATTATCTCTCGCGCTAATTATAATAAAATCATGGTAGATGAGCTAGAATATCAAGGAGATAACATTGTTGCTAGGACTAAGCCACTACACGTATTCGTTGGAAGTTTTGTGTATTTGGTGGATTTTATGGTTATGGAGAACTTAGGAGAATTCATTGATAACAAATTAACCCAAGTCATTTTTGGAGAACCCTTCAAAAGGTTGACCCACCTTGACGAAAAACTTGTGGACGGGTTAATTACATTCTCGAATGGGGATGAAGATTTTACTTACCAAATGCCCCGAGCACATCCTAGGTTTAAAAACTACTCCATTGAATCTTGCAATAGACTTGTGCCTCTTGATTTGTTAAGTGAGAATGATAAGAGGAAGGGGCTCAAATATCCACATGAGAAAAATAAGAGATACTATCATGGATATTTGGAGCTGAATGATAAATACAAGAAAGATGAGGCAACAATTAGATGGCTCACACTCGGATACGTGAGCATAAGCGACACTAGATGAGCCTTACTTTGAGTCTAGCTACAAGACTCGTTAATAAAGAAAAGCGCTTCTTGGGAGGCAACCCAAGCTTTATTTGCTTTGTGTGTTTATTTACTTGTTTGTTTGTTTGTTTTTATTTGCTTCCGTATGTATGTTTAATTTTTATTCTTATTGATTTATGTTCAAAAGTAATTTGTGAAAATGCTTTATTTTGTTTTTAACTTCGTCTTAACTACATATAAAGGTATTTTGCAAAAGTTAAGTGTAAGGGAAATCTAAATCGGTTTATTAGAACACAAATGAACATGAATCGTAATAATAATAAATGAACATACATATTAGTATTTGTTTGAGTCAAATGCTTGTATCGAGTCATAATGATGTTTTGCAGGATTTCCAGGAAGTAAGGTATAGGTTTTTTTCCAAAATTTTTCCGGAAACGTAACATGAGAATTCTGTCAGATCATTTCTGACGGCGTCAGGTTTAATTTTCTGAAAATTTTTGAAAGTTTTGTTTTCATAAAAAGTTTTTATTAAATCTATAACTTATAATCTCCAGGAATCTGCAAAGTTATCATTCCACAAGCATTATATCCTTATATATAGAGTTTATCCCGCCGATGTTATGCAGGTTTTCGTGTTTGTTTTCTCAGGTTTATCAGGTTATTTTGGACAAGGAAATGTTTGCTGGATCAAGCTTATGGCGATGCATTAGTCATGGAGCTTCAACATTATCTTGGAAGAAGATCTAACCGTGTTACTTCATTATCCACCGAACGAATCAGGGGAGTATTTGATTTCATTCTTTTACTTTATACTTTTACATCTTGTTATTTGAACATTGGGGACAATGTTCATCTTAAGTGTAAGGGGGGGTAAAAGTACGATTAGAGAATACAATTGCGCTTGATTTTTGTTTGTTTAATAGTGGATGTGTAATAAAACTGAGATAAATACCTGTTAGGGTAATTTTAGTGCCAAATTTAAAATTTTTTACAACATATAGGAGTGAAACTTTGATCTTAATGAGCGTCTCACGGATAGGAGTTATATGACTAGCACAAAAACCGTACCACTAAAAAATTTTCCACCCCCAAATATGTGAGGTTCGCCCCTAGAATTGGTAGGAAAAGCATTTTGCTATGATGTGTGTTCCGGTAGCACTTAGATTCTAGAACTTGCGTTAGGACCATTCCGAGGCCACAAGTGAGACTACATTCGTGTAGTTAGATTTACTACATGATAAGAGGCATTAGGATTGACCCATTGTTTTACACCTGTGTTTTTGTTATAATTACATTGGCTACATTGGTCAAGTAATTCTCCCACACCCTTTGCGTTGTACTCATTTTTAGTACACGATACCCCTAGTACACCCCTCAGAGCCTATCTTTTCGTTTCGACCTTTAAGCATTTTACTTAAAGGAAGAATTTGTTTACACCCCACTTAAATGTACACCCAAATCGCCTTAGCCTACCTTGTATGCACTCATTTTTTGTGCATTATTGTTACAACATTTTTTTTAAACCCAAGTTAATTATCTAATTGATTACATGGTTGCTAAGTCGAGTCATATCTTTGTACATATTGTTTTAGGACGATTGGGACTCATGGGTAAAGTACTAGTGTAATGGAGTAATGGGGAAGAACATCATTTATTACCCTCATATGTGCTAAATATTTTAAAAGTACTCCAAGTTTTTCAATTATCTTAATTCGAGTCATTAGAATAGTTATTTGTAAAGTTATGTAAAAGTTCAAGTGAAAGGGGAATGCAATGCCCCTATGATGTATTATTTTGGATGGTAGGGCAAAAGTGTATGCAAAAAAAAAAAAAAAAAAAAAAAAAAAAAAAAAAAAAAAAAAAAAAATCGAAAAAATCAAGAAAAATACAAAAAAATGAGAAAAAGAAAAGTAGAAAAAACATACGGACTACCATCCCGTTTCATTTTATGTTTATTTTATGTTTTTGTTATTTTGTTTTTAGCTTAAGTTGAGTCGAGTCTTGGCTTAGCAACATTGTATAGTACATGTAATTGATCAAGATCTTTAACTCGCCACCAGTAAAATATCCTTTATCCAACAAAACCGTGTTTTCCTTTTCCCTACACCTAACGTTATAACCCATGTAAAAGCCCTCTTTGATAGTTTATCTTAGGTGCTTACACCTAGTGGAGGAGGTTTTCGATCCTTTCCCAAGCCTATGGTAATCTATTTGCTATGACAGGTAGTGAGAGATATTATCCGTTTTCATTTATGAGATTTATTTTGATGACACTTGAGAGATGTGAGTATCTAAACACTACTTGTGAGGTGCTAGTTTGTAATCTCCGTGCTTATTATGATTAAAGTGGAACGAATATTTGTTGTAATTACTTTTATGTTCGCATTAAATGACCCCTAACTTGTATTTTGATTAGAATAAAAGCGCATTTGCTTGAGGACAAGCAAATCTCAAGTGTAAGGGTATTTGATGAAGCGAAAAGTGTACCGCTTTTAAGGGGTCATTTAAGCCCTAAATCGTATTTATTTGATCAAATATTGCCCTAAATCGTTCCTTTTGTCATTTTAGGTACTTTTGAGAAGAAATCTGGAAAAGGAAGCATTTTGGACGTTTTTGGAGCATAAAAGTGAAGAAAACGACAAAGTCTCAAAATCTTGCTGGAAGTTACCTTTGACGGCGTCAGGATTAACCCTGGACGGCGTCATGGCTTGGCAAAAGTGGTGGATGTGAAATTTACTCATGATAAGCCAGAGAAATTGCATGGAAATTCTGACGGCGTCACGCTTTAATCTGATCAAGGTCGTCACGTTATAATTTAAAGAGGGACGGCGTCACGTTCATAGTCTGAGGGCGTCAAGCCTTGATAAGCCAGAACGGATTTTGGAGAGCTAAAGAGGGACGGCGTCAAGAAGGTCATCCGAGAACCCTAAAAGCGGCGAGGTGACGGTGTCACACTCCATAACGTGACGCCGTCAGATCTAAAAATCTATATATAGTTTTGCAATTCTTTGTCATTAGTGTGGAACTTATTGGGGAACTTTGTGTGTGAAAACCCTAGGACGAATTTGGCAGCTCTTTCAAGGCTTTTTGCCTTGAGATCTTCCATGTTACATTGAAGATAAGTTATCAATTAATCATTCAATATGTCTATGTGTTGTTTGATTCTATCTTATTCTTGTCTTTTGTTTAACATGTTAGGCTAGATTTATCTTGTGTTTGCTTAGATCTAATGAAACCTAGCTATTGATTATTGGTTATTAGTGTGTTGTTAGTTGTATTGGATGATTGTTCATCTATGTTAGGCTTAAGAAAACTGGCTAACTTCCTATTCGGTAACTTGCTTGAACGTCTTAAGAAACATGAACCAATGCGTACTAAAGGTTTTTATGGTTGTATTTAATGCACAAGCGAATTCTAGTGATCCCATGTTAGGAGCTTCCTAGCCGGCTCGACATAGGAGTGAAGTAGGAGCTTGTAGAGTTGGGGAAGTACGTACGCCACCCCACGAATGGTATTAAGGAATACACCCGTCATCCACGCAACTAATACACACTAATCAACCGGTAAAAGATAGTTAGGGAGTAAGGAAATCTAAGTAAACACATTTCCCTCCACATAAGTTTTCACCAACATTTTCATTTTCTGTTATTTTATTTTATTTGCATTCGTAGTAATTTGGGTTAGTTGACTAGCAACTAATTCCGCCCACTCTTTCAAACCCGAGATTTTACTTGCTTTCATAAAAATATAAAAACATAAAAAGAATCTTCTCTCACCCTTAGACCTATTAAAGTAGTTTTTCATACCTAACGAACACTATTCCCTGTGGAGAACGATCAATCCCCCGTACTTACCACTACACTATACTACATCGGTCAGGTACACTGCCTGGTGGGGTTGTAAGCCTCTTAAGATCCCTCGAGAGGTAAAACCTGTTGTAAGGTTGCAAAACCACGCATCATTTTCCATCAAAGAATTGGCTAGTCCAGAAGCAAACGGCTTTTGGTAAAGACTTAACAAATCCGTTGATAAGCTGATGATTTGCTAAAAATCATATGGTTATTAATGTACCATGGTCTGACACACCAAAACATTGGCTACTCTAGTGGTAATGGCTATTGGTAAAGAGACTTCAAATCCATTAAATTTTCAATGATTCGCCTCTCACAGATGGTAACACATCTGGAAGTGATGAGAATAGTCTGAAACTTAAATGAATTTGATGTACATATAGTCAATGTTGCTGCAAAGACCATATCAGAAGAGCTTATCAAGATTCAAGCTACTAGAAAGGTTCAAGACCTAAAGATAATTCAAAGTGTTCAAGATTCAATCCTCAGAAAGCTAAATCAGAAGAACTTGAAGTTCATGGAGCATGAAGATCAAGTTAGGGGAGGATTGTTGGGAATTATCACACGGTTCAAGAGAAGACAAACTTAGGTCTGGTAATATGTCAGAATTAGGTCTGTTTTTGTATTAGGTCTGGTAATACATGTTAAGTCTGGTAGTCTGTATTAAGTCTGGTTGACTTATTATGTTAAGTCTGGTCGTGATATAAGGAAAGTTTGTTAGAGATATGTTAGGAAAAGATACAAACTTGTAAGTATCTTTTTAGAAGATTCGTGAATATCTTCTTAGTCGGTTAGCATTAAGGTTTCCTTGATATATAAAAGGATCCCTAAGATTGTTAGTTTGATAAGAGAGTTGTACGAGTTTCACAATTGTGATTAATAGAATTATACAAAGTTAGTGTTAACTCTGTGTTCTTCATTGTTCTTGTTAAGTTTCCGCATTAACATTAACAATCGTTAAGGGTTTCTCAGTTAGACTGGTTTGGACAACCATCTACTAAGTATTCAAGGCTACTTAGAGATCCACATACAAACCGTAGACCTACATGTATGTTGTAGAATGTTGTGTTCGATTTTTCCTTATTGTTTCTGAACAATTGAGTAAATAGCTAATGATTTACTTAAATAGATAATGAACATTTTTGGTGGTTGTGTTATGCTTGGATTTGTTCGCGTTCATATTTGGAATGTGTATGCTCATAAGGTGTTTGTGTTTACACTTGGATCCTGTGTTGGTGTTTATGCTCAGGTTTATTTGTGTTTGCGCTCAGTTTCGAGTTTATGTTAAGGTCGAATGGTGTTTGTGCTTATGATTCAAGTGTGCTTGAGTTCCTGTTCGAATGGTATTCATGCGCGGATTTTGTTTGAAATTGTCTGGATATCGTTAAGGGTTCGAAACCCACTGTGGTGGATTCACAGTGGTGTACTTAGATTGATCAGTCCTTGTTTGATTTAAGAAAAACAAACCCACGAAGGGTGTGTGATGTTGTGTTGGTTTGTCTCGAGTCGTGGGTATAACACCTTAGGCTTTTGTTGAAAGTTAATAACGACTTGCGTGTCTTGGTTGTACTATGAGCCGAGAGGCCATGGATTGAGGTCACTCGAGCTCAACTCGAGTATTGACTGGGTTTGCTTGTCTTGGTTCGACCACTTTGGTCATTAAAACACCCACAGGGGTGTTATTCTTGCTCGTTCAAACAAAGGGTCCCACACCCTTATAATAAGGGCACGTTTGGGTTGTGTCTGTTCACCAATCGGGTTCATATGTTCGAGTCTCCCCCCCCCATATGTTGTTCCACACAAGCAGTTTTTAACACAACTTGTGGGATTTTGTATACTGGGTTTTTCTTTTTTTCACTTGGGGTAGATCGAAACTTTTAAAACTCAAAAAAGTTGTTTGAATTTACTTGTTATAAATGGGTGTAATGGACTTTCTTTGTTGGTCCATGATTAGGCCGAAATTTTTTTAAAACTCCAAAAGGGCTTGTGTGTTCATTTGTGCTCCACTAGGCTGAAGCCCATGTACCAAAGAATAGAGTCTGTTAACTTTTAGCAATCCAATCTAGAGTCGAGATCACTGTTCCAAGTTGGGCCACAGCCCAATTCGCCAAAATCTCAATATTAAAGTAAGTTAAATAATTTTTTTCGGAACACGAGTTGTCGTCGCCATCGTCCAAGTGATCTTTCTCGATTATTTCAAACTTTATATTTTACGAATTAAAAACAACTCGACTTGTTATCGACTCGTTATACTTCACTAAAACCCAAAAATCTCGCTATATGCATATATTTAAATCATAAAACATATTTAGAAATTCAACATGATTTTTATAACATATCTACTTAACTTATAAACCAAGTTGGTTTGTCATTACACATACAATGAGAAACCCTTTTATACATTTAAAAACTATATGAACAAAGTGAAAACTAAACTTATGAATTTAAACTTGTTCATAAATTCGATTACATATGAACTTGATGTATTTTATCAAAACTCATATAGATCTATTAGATCGTGAAACAATTATTTTAATTGCCAACCTTTTAACTTTGTTAGCACGAGAATTGTCTATTATCAAAGAGTATATACTTGGGTTACTAATATTTCGTTAAATGTAATAAACAATGATGAGGAGTTTTCAAACATAACATCACCTTTACAAAAACTATATATATACAAATATAATTATATACACACACCACCTTTCTCATACACACCCTTATACATGTAATATATATACCCACACTTACACATGTAATATATATACACGCACTTAGTAATATGTGCTCACTTAACGACAGCGTTTCCAAAAGTCGTCAACGTCTAATACGGATAGTAATTGTTTTCCCTACATAGTCTTTCGGTTACTCTCAAACCGGAGACTTATTCGCCATGATATTTTTCTAATATACACTTATGCACTTCCAAGAGCCAATACCTCCAAATGCTAGGAAATTGTTTTAAACTTAAATGCTGCCACACCAGCAACAATAACATAAACTCTTTAAAACTTCTGAAGTTCTTAAATTTAGACTGTGAACTAAAACAAACCTTACTAATCTAGGTCGCGTGTTGGTGTTGAACATAATCTGAAACTATTTTATTATCTGACTACTATTTACTGAGGTGAGTTTATAGCCCCACTCTATTTAAACTTGTTTTACAATTGAGGTGAGAAACATGCAAAACTCTTTTATGGACCAAACTATTGTCTATGCTATTACGTGGATTAGCCTAAGCCCTGTTATGTCCCATTATGCCCAACTCATGCACCCTCAATTCCTACTTGGAAGCGCGTATGTTGTAAATAGATCTATTGGGAGTAACGTCCCCGTTCGGATTGACCGGATAGGCAAACGAACGTATACCATGTCGAAACAAAAGTGTCTGGGATAAACACTTGTCGGGCCTCTATATTTAACATGCTTCTAGAGCATGCACATTGTTATAGCTTCGGCTGCATGAATTTGTGCTAGCGTAATAGACTATATTTTTATATGGCATTACATGGGTTGTAATGTTCATATACCAAACTCATGGTCCAAACTGTTGATTTTACTGCTTATTGATAAACCTATGAACTCACCAGCTTTTTGCTGACTTTTAGCATGTTTTTCTCAGGTGTGTAAGCTGATTGATTATGACAAGGTTGTGACATGGCAAGGGTCATACACTACTTTCTGAAGTACTGTGGCATTTTAACTATGACTTGTTTTTGAATGGGACAACTGAACTTATGGGTCTTATTTTATGAACTCAAACTATATTGTAAAATTATTTAACTTGGTTGAATGTATTAAAACGGAGTATGTATTCCGTTCTTTGTTACCTTGTGCTGTGATTTTCAATTTAGTAGCACCCCATGACCCGAATGCTTCTGCAATACCAGATTTTGGGGGTGTTACATTGTAAGAACCGAGAAATTTCAAGTCATTATTTTTACAAATTTTATTTGCTTATTATGCTATTTTAAGTAAATTGGCTTTTGCCTGAAAAGTTACCCGCGTACGTCGTGACACGTACATTTAAATTCATAATTTGACTCAGACTATACCCAGTCTACCCATTAATATGATTTATTTTCCCCCACGTACTTGTTTTCATATGGAATAATTTAATTTTCTATTTCTACGCGAAGTGTGCACATTTTACGTTTTACGTGTTTTCGACTCGTGTTTTAAGCTTTAACGACGTTATAACACTCCGAAAGGCTCGGAAAATTTATGAAACATCAATTTGGGTCATTTTAAGTTAAATTTGATATTTTTATGAAAATATTATCCTTGTGACATTTATTTTTACAAACTATGCATAAAAAGTACCCGATTTAGCGATTTTCGCGTTTCTAGCTATTCATGAGCCGTGTTTTGGATTTCTATCAGTTTTCATGTCATTAGTGGTTTAATATTCCATCATATACTCCTATTATTCAAAAATTTCTATATTTCACATTTTCTGTTTCGTTTCACGATTACGTCAAATTTTGGTAACAACTTTGCGCCTGCGTTTTTGATTTTTATTGTTTCGTTTTAACACTCTGGCAAACCCAAGACTCCCACAAAATATTAAAATTATCCATTTTAACACTTCATAACAATTTCATAATTTTTTGATAAAACTTTTCTAAAATTCACGTTTTCAGTTCACCCGGTACTGCGTAATTTGCGTTTTTAAGACCGTACGCTTGATTTAAAGCCCACAAACACACTAATACTTCAAATATTAATCAAATATAAATAAAATCTGATCTTTGGCTTGCATTATAACCCCAAAAACCGTTCACCCCTTTTAATACCCCAACGTGTGACACACTTTATCATTTTCAAGAAAAACACTCACTATTACATGCAAAACAAGATCTTAGCTCCATTTTTCCTCTCCCCTTTTGTGATGAACGACCCAAAACAGCCCCCACACACCATTTTAATCTTCATTTTTCTAAGTTCTTATAACCATTGATTGAAGATTAAATGGCCTACTAGTTTCTTGGTTCATTTCTACACAAATCTCATCATCTTGGTAAGTATCTTATGTCTTTTTAATCTCATCTTGGCTTTTTAGAGATTTCATTAGGATTAAACTAATCAACTCTTGCATGCAATATTTTTGATGATTTGATCAAGATCTCATAGGATTTAAGGTGTTAGATTAGTTAGTTAGGCTTGATTGGGTTTGATTTGCAAGAGTTGTTAGCTATGAGATTGTTAATCTTGATTTTCACCTTGATTTGTTTATAAGAAAACAATTCTATATTTTATTTGAAAACCATTTAACCCCTGGTCATTTTGGTTATTAGATCTACAAAAATAATTATAATGATTAAACCTTGCATGCTTTACACAAAAACCCATTAGATAGACATAAAGCATCTTGCTTGTCATTGGTTGTAACCTGTCCAGGATCTTATGCAAAAAAACGACTCACCATTTTGTCCTCAGTGGGTTTTAAGCTAAAATAAAAATATTGGGAGTTAGCCTCAGGTCTTAGGATCATTTCCCCGAAAACCTTACATCTTAATTCATCCTGATGATTTTTGGAGAAAATCTATATTAAAACTTGTCCAGGATTGCATGTCAGATTTAATAGGCCATTTACTCTAAAATGTTGCAAAGAACTCTAGGTTGGTAAAAACATGAAAGTTTGAGCTAAGACATGTAGAAAATGTTTCCCACTGGTTTTGTTTCCATTAGACATGTAGATAAAAAGATATACTCATTTTTCTATGCCTAATTGGATGCTGGAAGTAACTGCATAGAGACACAGGGGTAAATTAGTAATTTCACCCATGTTCTGAAGTTCTCAGTTAAGTCAGGCCTTGATTTTCAAATAATAAAGATTCATAACTTTCCAACCATATAAATTTCATAATTTTACCCCTTACGGTTTAGAAATGGCGACCCGATTAGTGCGGCAATTTTATAAAATTTTCCATCAGCTTTTTTATTTAAGCCATATAAGTTGTTTCAAACATCTTTTCGACCCATGACTTGCTATAAGACTTTTAACTAAATTACCTTATAATGTCACAAGTACAAGTACTGAATTAAAACATAAGTATAAGTGTTATACCTTAATCCCCGAGACTAAGTCGTGTTATATTTTATATAGGTCATTTGTGACTTTTGCGGCTTTTCTCGACGTGCACACTTCTCCGGTTTCTGTTACCACATCTTTATCAGTGAGTTCATAGCCCCACCTTTTACTTGTTTAACTATTTACAAACTCCGTAGGGGAGATACATGCTAGTTACCTTTACTATGATCACAACTACTTGAAAACTGTATTTTGAATTGAAATTGCTTGCTATCCGGTTATTATCATTGCCTAAGTTTCCCATAGCCGAAAGTCCCTTCTTATTATTGTGAACCATTAATCACTTGCAAGTAAACAAGAATACAGTAAATAGATCCATTGGGTACGACAACCCAGATGCCGAAATGTGCCAGTTTGGCTATATCATGTATTGTATTCGTATTTGTTGATTAGGTACGGCTATTACCTATGTCGAAGGGCAAATTTATATTCTGTTAGAATATCCCACCATAACGTTAATGTTCGGGGTCACGAGCTTAGTGCAATAATAATCTTACTAGACTCTGCATTTGTTGCTTAGTCGCTTTTATAAACAATATTGTGATCAACCGCATATAATTAAACTCTATGGATTCACTCAACCTTTGTGTTGACCTTTTAGCATGTTTTATCTCAGGTTTTAAGGCATGAAGGTCTTGGATGGAGTCGCACGGATATCTTTTGAAGACTCGGCATATTTTCACATTTAAAGAGACTATATTTTAAAGATTTATGTTATGTTTAAAACATTGTGATCTTTTGAAAACATTGTGTTTTTATGAAAACTGTTGGGACCCTTGCAAACTCTGAGGTTTTAATGTGTCAAATGTGAAACACTTTTAAAATGTCTCTTTCTAAAGGGTCGTTTTCCATGACATGTACTTTGTGCGAGGAAGTAATACCCCAGTGAACTATCTTCCGCTGCGATAATTTTTGGGGTGTTATATACATAAATCAAATGGGAACGCTATGGACAAAAACCCACGTCCACAGATAGTGTCAATACCATTGGTGCATCAATGGCATGGCCATGGACTCCCCATGACTGGCTACAAATATGGGCATCATACGCATAGCACATGCAATCTAATGATAAGGGATAATCATAAATTATCCAACTCAGACAATAGCTATAGAACATAGCATGAAATGAATAATCAAATGAATACTAAACAAATATGGATCATATCAACGAATCATATCAAAGAAAATGAATCTAAATCAAGGGTCGAAATGTCATGAGAAATCCCTACTGAAAAGAGATAGAATATTTGTACCTTAGCAAATGAAATGAAAGCAAACGGAAAAGTTATCATAATGAAACAACGTCACGTCTTCTTCAGCGAATCTACACGGATTAGGGTTCATATTATACTTATTAGCTAATTAAATGTCATAACGGATTTATTGCTTATTATTAGTCACATCCTCATATTTAGGGTTTACTTAAGTTAAATGTGATATCTAATTAAGTTTAGCCGAATTAGAAGTTTAGGGTTATACCGAATTAGAAAGTAGGTTAAGGTAATAAAAATAGTAAGACAATAAAGAGCATAAAGGGAATCCGGATTAGACACACGACGAATCTCGAACAGGTTGACGAACTTATCTCAAAACTAATTACACACTCTCAAATCACACACACAAACACACCCTTCCTCGAATTCAAAACAATACCAAGACCCACACCCTAATAGCCCTACGTGACAACATAACACTACAATCTTATCCTTACAAACTGGTCTACAACATACACATGCATGCAAAACCCTCACACGTACAGTCATGACCACACACAAACAAATATACTCTTAAACCATGCATTCGTGACCCACTTTAGACCATCACCTGATCTTTTATTACTGATTTGAAAACACATGCATATACATTCAACCATCATACGTCACACACACATAACAACTCTTCTTATTGTTTTCTAATTCATGTATAGTTAACCACGTTAAGTCACTCAATGACACACACAATATGAATATAACGAGACCACGAGAACACCATACTCCTAATTCATTAAAAAAAATCTGATTCACAACTACATATACACAAGTTCATAACTCTATTAAATCCCCTAAGTTTTGTATCTCGACACACATGTATTAGACCCATTTTTAGTTTATAAATCTCGTATGTAGTTAAGCATTTTAGACACCATGCGACACATTTGTTTCCTAACCCATTCAGCCTTTAACTCAAACACACATAGCCTTACCACCCACGTCCCACAATAGCAGCCCATAAACCATATTTAACCATTTCAATTCAGCATGCATGCGACACCAGCAGGACCTTATTCGACTCGCACAAAAATCACTCGCGACACTAGCAGCCACTAGACTTAGTCGACATCCAACGCACCTAAATGCAACGCACATATACGACCCTTCGTTAGGATACTTATTCAACACACACAACACACATCGAATTACACATAAACACAAACTCAAGACCAGATTAACGAGGCAATCATGCATGTAAAACTCATGTGAAAACACGAAACTGCAAAGCCCTAAACCCTTTTTACCCTTACACAGGTTTATATATATCACATGAAGCGTAATCTTTTATACTGGTTATATGTATATGTTGACGAGACAGCATGCAAACACCAGATTAAAACGAGAGCATTAAAAGGTTTTAGTATAGTTAGATTCTGATTATATACATATGTGAGTATGTCGAATAGGTGAAAAAACAAGAGAGGTGATTGGTACCTTGGCTGGAATATGAGACAGAATCAAAGAACAAGGACAACACAAATCGGTTATACCCAACCTTGAAAGACCCTTTTACACCAACGAATGAATTACCCACAGCAAACAAGTCTTGAAATCCCTTTGAGCCTTGAGAGGAAATTATAACTAGGAACCCTTTTGTTTTGTATAAGTTTTTAGTGTCGGTGTGAAAAAGAAACAAAGAGGCCGTATATTATAGCCATGAAAACGTGTATTTTAGTTTGGAAAGTAGATAATACTGAATATTTTATTTAAATGAGTGTGTCGTGAAGTTAGGCTAGGAATATGCACGGTGTATCTTTTATCTTTTTAGTGATATACACATATTAAGTTGTTCTTATCTTTATTTGTTCGTGTGGCGTGGGAAGTGTGAGGCAAAAGAAAACGAATATGGGTTTTGTACAAAGATTCAAGTTGTGTGGTATGTAGACCAACTAGGAATGTTACAAATTTTAGTTATTTTGCTAACTTAGGTTAATCTCATAAAATGAATAATTATTATATAACGTATAGTTTTAGGTCTTTTATTAATTATTACATAACTTAGGAAAAATTCAAATTTAGACGTAAAATTGTGAATTCAGAATTTAGGGTTTTACAGGTTATATCAAATGTTTGAATGAAAATATCTTGTACAAAGTATGTAAATGGGTCAAAAAAGGTGTTTGGGTTAACACTCATATTTTGTGTAATATGGCTTCCACGTATTTTGAAAGGAATTTATGGAATTGTACATTCATGTTATATTAATTGAAGTAGTATTCAAGTTTTACATATTTGAAATGTCGAATAAGTCCAGTTTTATAAAAAGTGAAAAGTGCAGTTCGTAGTCCCTACGGCGTAAAGACACTTTGGTGTCTACGGCGTAGGCTACGTTTTTTATAAAAAATTGGGTGTTTCTTGGTTGATTATCATTGTAAAGGCCATTTCCGTTAGCTTTCTTATCTTTACAGTCAACTTAATCACCGTATAACACTAGTACAAACAGCTAAATCGCAGGCGACGTTTTTTGCACAATGCCGGCGTCATGACGTCGGTACAATGACTTTTCGACGTCATGTCGTCGGCATTAACGTGTCGAGAATGCTTCGTCGGGACTTAAGTTCCCGACAAACAACGCCGACGATAATGTGGGACCCACATGATTTTCCGGTCAAACGTTCTTGTGGTTCAACAATAACTTACCGACGCCAAGTCGTCGGTATAATACTAAATAATTAACGATTTAATTAGCTAAGCTAATTAGAGTCAATGAAAGTCAAACAAATTTGTAAATAATACCGATGACATGACGTCGGTGCTATTCACAATAGTCAACAAAAAGTCAACAAAAGGTCAACAAATTGTAAATAATACCGACCACATGACGTCGGTATTATTTATAATAGTCAACAAGTTCTATATATTACTGACGACATGGCGTCGGTAATATATGCAGAAGTCAATAGCATGGTTTATTATACCGACGACATGTCCACGGTATTTAAATTGTATTGCAGCTGCACAGCAGCCTGCGCAGCTGTAATTCCCAGATTTTTGCCGCAAAAATTTGCAGCAAAAATCTAAAACAACCTGGTTTCTAACCTGCTTTCTAACCTCACATTCCAATACATCCAACGGCTAAAATGGCTATAAACTTTATAACGGCTAAAACGGTTATATATAACCACTAAACACTTAATAAACTTTACAAAACGGTCATAAACTTTATAACACCCTCAAAATACATTATAAAGTTTCCATAACGGGTGTTATAATCGCTAAACCTAACTGCTATATCTACAAATGTTGCAATATCCGCAATGTTCAAAGATAATAAGATTCGGGTCGTCAAAATATAGTTTCAAAGATAAAAACAACACAAAATAACACATAATATATACCTCTACGGCCCCTCGTCGTCATCCATATCATCACTATGACGATCCTCATCATCATCACTCTCGCTGCGAGAGCCACTCTTGCTGCCAGAGCCACTCCTGCTCCCGCCTGAGCCACTCGCGCTCCCGCCTGCGCCGCTCCCTCCCGCGCCACTCCCGCTGCCGCCTCCTACGTCACCTCGAGAACCAACCTGGCTAATAAACGCCTCCCATTGTGGGTTGGTCGAGACAAAACGCGTCAACAACTCGAGCTGCTTTTGATTTGCCGACGCTTTCTTCTCAGTTCTTCTGCCCTTCTTCTCAGCTTTTCTGTAAATCTTCTGAGCTTTTTTGCCGTCCTTCTCAGCTTCAGCCATTATCTTTTGAGCTTCACAAGCTTCTCGTCGAAGCTTCTCCATCCGGCCGTACCTATAAACGAAATAATCAAAATTTAAAAACAGCCATTTCAATACATAAGATGAGTCATTTAATATTATCCAACTGTACATACCTGGAGGTGGAGGCGGGGGGTGTGTGGTAACCGTGGCCTCTTCAAGCCGGGTACCACCCTGCCCCTGCCGGCTATGTGACCACGTTGCTTGCCCTGTATTACCCGGGCAAGTATCTCCTCCTCTGTGAGGTACGGCACCTCTGTCGGCGTATCCGATCTCGGCTCCCTTAGGCTGACCATCTCTTCCTATGTAGTTGAAAAAAATGAGAAAATTAATATATTAGTCGGGTTAATTACTAGATTGTGTTTCAATAAATCATTAAAGTGCATGTTTGAAAAAAAAAAAAAAAAAAAAAAAAAAAAAAAAAAAAAAAAAAACGATACTTACATACTCAACACGAGCCTCATCCTGCAACCAAACACCATCCTTGCAGTGGGTGTCATAAAAGGTCTGGATGAGGGACGGGTACTGATGGTCCTCGCTGTTCTCGAAATGTATATATCTACAAATGTAACCTAACCTGGGCGGAAATACCTCCTGGAGAAATTTTAGCGTTTTGTTAAATGAAGTATCACTCCATTTACCACTGACCTTGAGATGCGTAAACTTTGCCAGAAAATCCAATGTTGTCATAAAGTCACAACCCGGGTACAGATCCTGGTTGAAACTTGCAAGTAACTCTTCAAACTCGTTACGCAGAGGAGGTGTCGCTGCTTGAGTCGGCTCGTTACTTGTCTCGTCAATATTTCCATGAGTCGGCTCATTATTCGAAGGAATATCAAGAATATTATTTTGATCATTATTCGGAGGAATATCAAGAATATCATTAAGGCACGCACCCATGTCACTCATCTCACGTTGTGTTATGTTATGTTCTAACGGCGCAGGATCCGGTTCACCATGATCGCGCCATTGTGTATAAGTTGGGTCCCACCCATTTTGGCCTATGTGGTTTTTAAGACCTTTGAGAGATACCCATGGAACATTACGACAACGACGACATGGACATAGTATGTTTCCGTAACTATTCAATAACGGTTTGCAATGATCGAGGAAGGCGGCAAGACCATCAAGAAATTCTTTTGAACCACGATTCTCTAAACTGGTCCAACTCTTATCAATTATCATAACTGCATTTTTATGATGCAATCGGTTATTATATGCACTTAATTAATGATTACGAGTTGTTTTGTTCACCTAGCGCAACTATGGAAGGCAATCCTAACCCACTCTTTGAATGATTCGTCTCATATATGAATGCGTATAACTGATTTATTATCTAAGAAATTTTCGGCAGCATTTCCCCTCAACTCCCCAAATATGTGCATTAAGGACATATCCGTAGGAGTAAAGGAGAAACACTGTCGAAATCATCTCAAATAGTAAATCAGATATACGCATCCATATCCTAAATGAGACAAAACATTCAAAAAGCAGTCCCAAATAAGGGACTTTCCGAAATTAATTTCTAATAAATTAATTCCAGACGGGTTTTCTATAGGATGATTAACTTCGGACGGGGACTTTCCAAAATTAATCACTAAAATCCTAAAACAATTAATAGAATATAATCACAAACTCAACATGTAATAGATTTTCGATGCTCGATATATACAATCAATAACAAATAGTTCACTAACATATATAAATCAACTTCATCACAAGCAGACATAGTATTCATATATCATAAACAGATTATTGATACATATACTCCAAAATTATAATATATCCGTACAATTTCAGTCTAAACAACAAATATTTAACTAACAGCATTCACGAGTCTACATTTCTAATCAATCGTATTTACTAATTTAGTGATCTCTTTCATTACGTAAGCAATATGCTAGCAATAGCATCACAAGGACAACACAAGGACCTAAAGAATGTCTTGACCTTGAAGACAACACAAGGACCTAAAGAATGTCTTGGATCAACAAACGTAAACAGCTAAAAGCATCAACCTCCAACAAAACAATCACACTTCTTTTCGATAACCATAACTACGATATAAGAGTTTGCAACTATATCACAACCCGCAAAATTTCAGGTCAATACTATTCACAAAACTCGAATTTACTTTCTTGACATATAATTGAAAACAATTTACGTGTGACTTTTTACTAGAACCGACGAGAAAACCTGGTATAAATTCCAAGTGCACTAGAACATAGGTTACATTTAGTCCACAATGCTCCAGTATCTTGCTCCTGCTCTATTTCACCATTCTAAACCATAAAACAAATTTCTATTCTTTAGTTACTTATGGTTTTAAATTCAACAAACATTAATTGTTATGTAATATTTAACAACCGACATACCCAATTTTCTCAACGATTATTTTCAAAGTATTTTTATACTTCTAAAATTCTTACAAAAGTTCCAGAAATATTTTCTGACACCTAAAGTATTTTCTTTACAACATACGTTTAATTACGTATACTTTTCGTTAATTACCAAAACAACAACCGATACATATTTTTAACACCCGATACCTAAAATATACACATTTTTGTATTAAACTACAGTAATATCTTCCATTTTTACATAAGTGCCCCCCCCCCCCCCCTCTTGCTTTGTCCACAATTAGTAATACAAAGTTGACATAATCATGATATTAGCCACAAAGTAAGTTAACTTTTTCTACTTTTGTAACCAAGCCACCCTTGTGTCTCCTTGCTCCCGCCCTTGCCCCCCCTAGCCGGCCTTCCCCCCCCCCCCCTGGACCAAATGATCAAGTCTCATTTCTCATTGTCACTTTGTACATGTTGAAAAGAATTACATACACTAATGATCCATTAGTAAAGATAATATTTTAACAACATGTTGTTACAAGAAAATTTACTAGAAAACTAAGTAGGAAATACTTCATGAAAAATAGTGGTAAGAAACCTTATAAATGAGAATATTAATGAACTTGTATATTTTGATGTGCTAGATGATTTAATTCATGGACTTGGGTTATAGTTAAGCTTAAGTCTAGATCACTATTGTTATATTAGAAAATTGATGGAGGATCTAGGATGAAATTTGGACTTGTGCTTAAGTGATTTTAAAGACCAGAAAATTAGAAAGTAGATTTTTACACTCAAAATAAGCAATCTGTCCAACTTTACCAAATCTGGAAAAAATCAGTAACTCAGGGGTATTTTTGGGTTAGAAATATAGAAAATAGACTTAATAACCAAAACGTGGTCGCTTGAATGAGTTAAAACGGGCTTATAACGAAAAAGATATGCTATTTTGAAGTAACGACGAAAATGACAATTTTCTGAAAAAGAGTATTCTGTCCGGATTTTTAAGGATGAAAACTGAGATGTAACTGATATTTAGGCTAGCCGAGACCTTGAAAAGCCTAGAGTACACTTAAATACCTTCGCGTGGATAGGTCACACTTAATAAACGGACTTACGACGCAAAAGATATGGCTAAACGAATGTTTGCGGCACATATAATTTTGGACAGCCTATTATTTTTCTAATAGTGGGCTTTTAGAATTTTTAAAAGTGAATTTTGAGCCATATTGAGTGTATTTTTGTTGAAATGATGTACACAAAAGTGATACAACCATGTATGTACATATTAGGTGCGTTAGAAAACTATGAAATATATATTAGCGCGACAAATAAAACTTGGTTACAAAATAAACAAGTTATATTTTCTAAAAGTGACAATTTCTAACAAAGGATCAAAATGACGCGATTATATTTTGACAACAAATATTACGACGACATGTACAAGTGATAATGTAGAGTGTGACTTGCATACTTGACCTTGATTTCGGAAACTAAGACATATGCATATTTAGGTCGCGATTAGAGCTGTTGGACCTATTTTGCCGTTTACAAATTTACCAAACGAGATTTGCGTTACTAAGGTGAGTTTCATATCCCCGATTTTACATTGTTTATATATATGATTTCTAAACCCTCGGGGTGGGAATACACTGCTTGTTTTTACATACGGACACAAGTACTAAAACTGTTTATTTGCCTAAGTTACCGCATTGCCATTAAAGTCCCCTTTGAATCATGAACCGTTAATTACTTGTAAGCGCGGATGTTATGAATAGATCTATTTGGGTTGACACCCCGTCCAGGTTGGTCGCGCCAACTGGGTAAACGGACGCATACCATTCGGATTATTTCCGAGTGTCTAGCAAACACTTATTTGGGGCATTTATTATTGTGCTTAATTGCATACCAATTCGTCTAGCTTCGGGGTCATGAGCTTAGAGCATTGAATTTATATATTTTTGGCTATGACGTTATATTTATTGTGATTGTCATGCTATTGAAATCTTGTGGTCCGCACTTTACTTATTTACTTAAACCTATGAACTCACCAACAATTATGTTGACCCTTTTAGCGTGTATTCTCAGGTAATTAGGCGATAATAATCATCTTTGTGTGGAGCACTAAAGTCACATTTTGGAAGCACATCATGATGAGGATGGTCTTTGCACTATTTAAGCGTTTGATTATGTATTAAAAATCTTACATTTTGATGGTGAACTATGATAACTATGTCTTGTAAAACTAAATTTTAAATCAAACGCTTGTTTCAAAATGACTCACTTAGAGGTCGTTCTTTATTCCTTGTACTTTGTGACCGAGAACATCACGCCCCCGGAATTTCATTCCGCTGCAAACACAAATTTTGGGGGTGTGACAGATTGGTTCCAGAGCCAAGGTTATCGAGAACTAGGATGCATCATTGACCCTAGACTATAACCACTAGGTCACGACACTTCACAACATCATGATGTGCATACGATTTTGATACTTGTTTTATTTACTTATTTTATATAAGTACTTGTACTTATATATATTTGTATTGACCTGGTTCACAGCGATATGTCTTCACCCAACCACCCTATTATCATTCCAGCAGACTCGGATATCGAGGATGCTTTTTCATCCACTAGTACACCTACATCACTACTCTCACCTTCCTATACCTCGACATTCCCATATCACTTACTATTGTTAGATGATAACTCCCACACATTTGAGGTATTAGCACCACCTGAGCCAGACTTAGAAGAGACTACCAGATATGACACTGAGACTTTTGAGATTCAGGAGACTGCCCCTACCTTCCCACTATCACCATTGTCATTCCCTTTTCCCATTCCCACATATCAGGAATTAGATGACACCTTGTGGATAGTACCAAGATCACCGACTCGACAGGAACATCAGCAGATTCCTCAAGAATGGTTTGGGATCTATACTATCTCGGATATGATCGATGCATAACTCCAGGCCCCACATCAGAACTCATCACAACACTATGATGCCACAACCTAGGATCCAATCAGAGGAGCACCAGGAACCCTCTAGACTAGACTTATATCTTTACAAGCTTTTACTATTATCCTAGCCACGGGATGTGTGGCATAGTTCAAAGAAACTTGTAGTATTTTGGTTGTTGTACAACGAACTTACCAAGTGTTGACTCTACTATATGGATATAGTTGTGCTATGGTATGATATCGGTCAATGTGAACCGAGACTTTTCCTTTTGTATTCATGTATGTGGTGATTATATCTAACCTATGTTGGGATTATATTATGGTTGACGTGATCTATTCTTATTGTGGTTGATTCTTATCACACCATATTCTTACCATGATTTATCCTTGTCGTGATGTATTTTTATCTTATTGTGGTTGTACCTACTCATGGTGAAAATATATTATGGTTATTGTGATTTATTATGGATTATTCCTATCACGTCATATTTCTATCATGATTTATTTTGTCATGATCTATTCCTATATTATTGTGGTTGAGCCTGTTGTGATTTTCACATGTCATGGTTGCGTATATGTGATGCTCTTTACTACTTATAAAATCTCATGGTCTCTTATGATTTTGAAGGAGTTATGTCAAAGCAAGCCACTCCAGCCATGACACAAACCACTGTTGAACAAATCTTTGCCAAGAGCATATCCACAACCCTCGCCAAAAATCTTACTCACGAAGAATTTATGAATGGCAATCCCCTCACCTTCAGCGGAACTGAAGGCGCGAAAGGATTTTGCAAATGGTTCGAAGAAGTAGAAACAATATTTCTAAGTGGTAACTGTCACAAGGGAGACAAAGTTAAGTTCGTCACTTGCACTTTTTGGGATCGTGCCCAGGAATGCTGGACCAATTATGTTCGGTTAATAGGGGTCGACGCTGCATACTCAATCTCTTGGGAGGAACTAGGAGGGATGATGATTTTAGAATATTGTTCAAGGAATGAATTTCAAGCAATGGAACGGGAAATCATGGACTTTACCATGGTAGGAGATGATGTTGTCAAATACACTGATAATTTTTACGAATTAGCATGGCTATGCCCTGCAATGGGTGAACTGGAATATAAGAAACTCGAGAGGTATATCGGAGGACTCTCTCCTGAAATTCGTATGTTGGTCACCCTATTAGAACCCGATAACATGCCTGAAGCTATCCGGATGGCGCTCCAGGCATAGGAACACATAGCTCACACCAAGGCCGTAGGAAACAATAATGACAACAAACAAAAATGGAACAACAACAACAATCAGGGTGAAAGTGTGGCACAACAACTATCTAAGAGACCAAAGTTTACTAAAGCCCATGTTGCAAGCCCAAATAAGAAGAAAGGGTACCTTGGTACTCTACCAAAATGTAACAAATGTCAAAAACACCATAACCCTGGTCGTTGCCCTACTCCATGTGGTAACTGTAAGAAGATTGGTCACCTGATTAAATATTGTAGGACTCCTACACTTGTCGAAGATTAGAAACCTCCAATAATATGTTTTGACAGTGGAAAGAAATGGCACTTCAGGAAGGACTGCCCGGAACTGAAGAAAAAGAAAACCGAAGTCTAAACCCTCTAGGGTTGTATTTTCCTATTGTACTTCGCCCTAGTAAGTTTGTGAAACCTAGTTGTAACCAGATGCTTTTTATCTAATGTAATCTCTATCTTTTATTATATCCGCGATACTCACAACCTTCATCTATTACACTTTCTATTCCATTTATCTCATTCCTAACCATTTCGTAACGACATACCGCTATCCTATTAGGGGTTAGGCAAAATTTCGTCTTTGACTATAGACTATCACCATCCCGTAAGATTCTCCCACACATCTTATGAACCATTCAACAAATTTTATTACAAGATATATTACTACCACTTTCTAGAACTGTTTCACACAATTTTATTACAAGACATTTTACTATGGAACTGTTTCACACAATTTCATTACAAGATATTTTACTACCACTCTATGGGACTATTTCACATAATTTTACTCAAAGCTATTTTACTACCATCTCAGAAAATTATTCCACGAGATTTTAAAACGTGTTATATTACCATCACCTCATAAATTGATTTTATAACATTCTACCAACTATTTACTACCGTATTATACGAACCAATTTTTCTTGATAAAAGGAAATTTTAGGCTACCATTTTACCAAACAACACGTTGAACACCATCTAAAATTTTTGAAAACATGATACTATTTCGACTAAATCGAGCATCGCATCATCGGTCCTCAATTATACATAGCCTGATCACTTATGTCTAATTCAGGAAGGGTTATGCCATGAAAGAAACAATCATCTTTTCAAAAATTCTTAATAACAATTTTCATTCAAAACATCCAAAAAGCAAAGCTTTGTAAACAAATAAATCTTTCATAAGCATCCCTTTTGACAAACCCTCTTTAGATACCTACACCATCTGTCACTCACTCAGCCGTTAAGTTGGAACCTTACCATTGACCTTTCTAGGAAAGACTTTCCATTTACGAGGAAGAATTCCATGACATAAGAAAACAATGAAAGGATTATGGAACTACAAACAAGGACTCAAATATACAGTAAGCTGATTCATAACGCAACGAAAAACATAAGATCTCACGAGGCAATCCAAATCACTATCTTTAGCATAGTCACCAAATCCTGTCATTTCAAAAGTACAAGTTAGACCAAGTAAGACAAAAAACCTAAGTCATGATCCATTTTAGAAATAACCAAGTAAGTCGAATGCTCATACCTATAAGACTCACCTGATATTAACCAATAGGCATTATCCGACACCAGAAACAAGACGTTAGACATCTAAGTATTCAGGCAGACATACCTACCCGACTATTTCATCCTTTTTAATGTTTTCAATTCAAATGAATCTTCTTTAAAATGCGATTATACAAATCATATACCCTGTAGGAAAATATTTCTCTAAAGTACCTATTTTGACTAGTAAATACCTTTCGGTCAGCCTTTAACAAAACCATCGTACGTTAAGAAATGTATAACATCAATCTTTACTAAACGATTCTATTCATATCATGTCGAAAACCCATCTATAAAACTTTGGGTCACGTTTGAAAACAGTCCAATCTTGCATAACCACTGAAATTATTCAAACTGGTAAATTCATTTATTCAGGGAAGATTTCAAACAAAACACTTTATATCAAGAAAAAGATTTCATTTATTCAAACTCGTAAATTCATTTATTCAAACTCGTAAATTCATTTATTCAAACTTGTAAGTTCATTATTCAAACTTGTAAATTCATTTATTCAGAGGAATATCTCAAATAGAACGCTCCATATCGAGTTAATTCTTGAAAACCAACCACCGTACTAACACACTTCGTTCCTTTAGGGTCTTTTGATTGACAAGCAGTAGCATGGAAAAATTAGATGAAGGAAATCTAGGAAGATACTATTGAACAGTAAAATCTTAGTAATAAAGGCTAAGCACCGTAGGCGAAGGGAGACTCATATTGTAACATTAGTTAGAGCAAGACACGAGGAATCAAAACTGTTACCATAGCTTTACCCTTCAGGTAGCGTCCTTTTCGACGGACTTATGATTATAGAATTAATCACGAAACATGTTGTACCAATTTCAAACAATCCCAATAAAAGGTGGTCGATACACCTCGAACTTCTTGCAATCCTTTAAGATGTTTTTACCCAAATAGATATAAGCACGATCTACCATCCTCATACCAATGAACATAGTAAGAGAACTATCCAAACACTATAGGACATGCTCAGTGCCGTAGGATCAACTTTGAATTATTTAGAGTAATCTTTTGACATTGACAGATTTTACCTTCAACAAAAGTCATCACACGAGTATAAAGACTGCACCCTTTAAGGCACTTTATGGTCGAAGTACCAATCACCTATTGACAGGCCAAAGTCGTAAAAGCCCAACTCACTAGTCTAAGACTTATTCATGAAACAGCAAAGGAAAATTGTACAGATCAAGAATCAGTGACAAGCGACAAGAGAACGATAGAAAAGTAATGTCGGTACATGACGTAAATGATTGGAAATTAGCTCTCCCTAAGCCACGAACCATTGGGAATTTTAGAGTTGGGGAATGAATTATGTTGAAAGTCTTGCCTTGGGAAGGCGTGATACAATTTGGGAAATGCGATAAATTGAACACTAGGCATATTTGACCATTTAAGACTCTAACTAGAATCGGCTGAGTAGTTGATAGACTTGAACTCCCACCAGAGCTCAGTAGTGTGCACAATACATTTCATGTTCTCAAACTTAAGAAGTGTTTATCCGACGAATCCCTTATCATACCGTTAGAAGAAATTCAACCCGATGACAAACTTAACTTCATGAAATAGCCAGTAGAAAGTATGAATCGCGATGTCAAACGATTAAAGCACATTAGAATTCCTATCGTCAAAGTTCACCGGAATTCTCAACGAGGTCCCGAGTTCACTTGGGAATGAGAAGACTAGATCCGTCGAAAGTATCCGCATCTCCTCACCAACAACACTCCAATGATCAAAACTGGCTGAATCTCGAGGACGATGTTCATTTTATGGGTGGTAGACTATCACAACCCGCAAAATTTCAGGTCAATACTATTCACAAAACTCGAATTTACTTTCTTAAAATTTAATTGAAAACAATTTACGTGTGACTTTTTACTTGAACCGACGAGAAAACTTGGAATAAATTCCAAGTGCACTAGAACATAGGTTACATTTAGTCCAAAACGCTCCAGTATCTTGCTCCTGCTCCATTTCACCATTCTAAACCATAAAACAAATTTCTATTCTTTAGTTACTTACGGTTTTAAATTCAACAAACATTAATTGTTATGTAATATTTAACACCCGACATACCCGATTTTCTCAACGATTATTTTCAAGGTATTTTTATACTTCTAAAATTATTACAAAAGTTCCAGAAATATTTTCTGACACCTAAAGTATTTTCTCTAAAACATACGTTTAATTACATATACTTTTCGTTAATTACTGAAACAACAACCGATACATATTTTTAACACCCGATACCTAAAATATATACATTTTTGTATTAAACTACACTAATATCTTTCATTTTTACATAACTCCGCCCCCCCCCCCCCCCCCCCCCTCTTGCTTTGTCCACAATTAGTAATACAAAGTTGACATAATCATGATATTAGCCACAAAGTAAGTTAACTTTTTCTACTTTTGTAACCAAGCCACCCTTGTGTCTCCTTGCCCCCTCCCTTGCCCCCCTAGCCGGCCTCCCCCCCCCCCTTGGACCAAATGATAACATTTGACTTTCCTATTAAACTTTTGAATAATCCTTAGTATAAATACCCCATACTTACCCTCATTTTCGGCTAGCTAGTATAAGTTAAAAAAAATAAAAATACATATCACCCTACTCTTTAACATATAAGTCGACACACTCATTTGGGAGCAAGAGGAGCAAGAATTGTTGTGGCATAAATCAAGGTTTTAGGGCACAAGCTTGTGGTTAATCTAGTGATTTACAACTCTTTCTTCACAATCATCTTTGTAAGTAAACTTACTTACATTTCATGGTTCTTACATTTTTACATGCTTGATCAAGTCTCATTTCTCATTGTCACTTTGTACATGTTGAAAAGAATTACATACACTAATGATCCTTTAGTAAAGATAATGTTTTAACAACATGTTGTTACAAGAAAAATTTACTAGAAAACTAAGTAGGAAATACTTCATGAAAAATAGTGGTAAGAAACCTTATAAATGAGAATATTAATGAACTTGTATATTTTGATGTGCTAGATGATTTAATTCATGGACTTGGGTTATAGTTAAGCTTAAGTCTAGATCACTATTGTTATGTTAGAAAGTTGATGGAGGATCTAGGATGAAATTTGGACTTGTGGTTAAGTGATTTTAAAGACTAGAAGATTAGAAAGTAGATTTTTACACTCAAAATAAGCAATCTGTCCAACTTTACCAAATCTGGAAAAAATAGTAACTCAGGGGTATTTTTGGGTTAGAAATATAGAAAATAGATTAATAACGAAAACGTGGTCGCTTGAATGAGTTAAAACGGGCTTATAACGAAAAAGATACGCTATTTTGAAGTTAGACGACGAAAATGACTATTTTCTGAAAAAGAGTATTCTGTCCGGATTTTTGAGGATGAAAACTGAGATGTAACTGATATTTAGGCTAGCCGAGACCTTGAAAAGCCTAGAGTACACTTAAATACCTTCGCGTGGATAGGTCACACTTAATAAACGGACTTACGACGCAAAAGATATGGCTAAAAGAATGATTGCGGCACATATAATTTTGGACAGCCTATTATTTTTCTAATAGTGGGCTGTTAGAATTTTTAAAAGTGAATTTTGAGCCATATTGAGTGTATTTTGGTTGAAATGAAGTACACAAAAGTGATAGAACCATGTATGTACATATTAGGTGCGTTAGAAAACTTTGAAATATATATTAGCGCGACAAATAAAACTTGGTTACAAAATAAACGAGTTATATTTTCTAAAAGTGACAATTTCTAACAAAGGATCAAAATGACGCGATTATATTTTGACAACAAATATTACGACGACATGTACAAGTGATAATGTAGAGTGTGACTTGCATACTTGACCTTGATTTCGGAAACTAAGTCATATGCATATTTAGGTCGCGATTAGAGTTGTTGGACCTATTTTGCCGTTTACAAATTTACCAAACGAGATTTGCGTTGCTAAGGTGAGTTTCATAGCCCCGATTTTACATTGTTTATATATATGATTTCTAAACCCTCGGGGTGGGAATACACTGCTTGTTTTTACATACGGACACAAGTACTAAAGCTGTTTTTTTGCCTAAGTTACCGCATTGCCATTAAAGTCCCCTTTGAATCATGAACCGTTAATTACTTGTAAGCGCGGATGTTATGAATAGATCTATTTGGGTTGACACCCCGTCTGGGTTGGTCGCGCCAACTGGGTAAACGGACGCATACCATTCGGATTATTTCCGAGTGTCTGGCAAACAATTATTTGGGGCATTTATTATTGTGCTTAATTGCATACCAATTCGTCGAGCTTCGGGGTCATGAGCTTAGAGCATTGAATTTATATATTTTTGGCTATGACGTTATATTTATTGTGATTGTCATGCTATTGAAATCTTGTGGTCCGCACTTTACTTATTTACTTAAACCTATGAACTCACCAACAATTATGTTGACCCTTTTAGCGTGTATTCTCAGGTAATTAGTTTATAATAATCATCTTTGTGTGGAGCACTAAAGTCACATTTTGGAAGCACATCATGATGAGGATGGTCTTTGCACTACTTAAGCGTTTGATTATGTATTAAAAATCTTACATTTTGATGGTGAACTATGATAACTATGTCTTGTAAAACTAACTTTTAAATCAAACGCTTGTTTTAAAACGACTCACTTAGAGGGCGTTCTTTATTCCTTGTACTTTGTGACCGAGAACATCACGCCCCCGGAATTTCATTCCGCTGCAAACACAAATTTTGGGGGTGTGACAAACTATGCGGGGGAAAGGAATATACATATATACCATATATCTCTACATATATAGAATATCGCAAATTTATATAGATATGTATTTAACATTATAATATATCCATACAATTTCAGTCTAAACAACAAGTACTGATATATAAACAACATACTGTCTCGATCTCGGGCTGTGGTCTCAGGCTCGGGCTATATAAAAAGAGAGCACATTAATATATAGGCAGGTTGCTTCAAATTAAAGAGGTAAAACTGTTAACGGCGACATGTCGTCGGGATACCAAAAGTTTAAAAATAAAATAAAAAAGAGACCAAATTACCTATGTCTCCGCTGTCTCAGCTCTCGGCTCTCGCTCTCGGCTTTTGCTACTGTTTCGGCAGTATCAAAAAAAAAAGACAGAAAACAAAAACAAAAAAATTAACAAATGCAACATAATTTAACATTTACATTACATAGATTAATAAAAATCAAAAAAATAAAAAAAAATTAAAAATACCTGTTCGTATGGAAGAAAAAGTGGGGAAGAAGAGGAAGAATTAAACAAGACAAGGGGAGTTGAGGAGAGAATTAAACAAGAGAAGAAGAGGAGAAGAAGTGGTGGTTTGCAATGGTGGCAGTGGTGGTGTAGGAGACTGTGGTGGAGGTAGAGACTGTGGTGGAGGAGATTGTGGTGGTGGTGGAGACTATGGTGGTTGTGGTGGTGACTGCTTTTGGAGGTGGAGCAATAATCGCTGGCGAGGAGCAATAATTGAGATGGGGGAGAAAAAGTTTGCGAATGCGTCTAAGTGTTGACCAGATCTACTTTTCGTTTATGTTTTAATTATGCCGACGACATGTCGTCGGTAATAGTAGAAAAACTTTGTCGTCTTGTGATTTGGCGGGATAAATGAAATATTTGGGCGGTTTTAACACATAAATACCGACGACACGTCGTCGGTATGTATTGGATATAGTAAACAATTTATTTCTTATAAATACTTTTATTTAATATATAATTAAAATTAAAAACTTTATATTTAAAATTAAATACTTTGATTTAAAATTAAATACTTTTATAAAATTAAAAAAATATATATTTAATTTAAGTACTTTTATTTAATATATACTTAAGGTTAAAGTTGAAAAGTAAATACCGAAAAAGTAAAAAGGGGATAATAATTTTAGGACGAGAGAGTATTACCTGCTACAATTTCTTGAAAGTTGTAGTCGACAAATACATTCAAAGTCTATGTGATTGGTTCTAGGGTTGCTTTCAACATTGAGATAAGTATGAGGCCCTCACCTTCTTATGAATGTGTACTATGCCATAACAATTCACGAGATATTAAACGAATGATCCGAGATGATTCTAGTTTGAAAGATGCAATTCCTAACTATGGGCCAAGTGTTAACCATAATGTCTCACCAGGCGTAAAGCAGTTTATTAACTCGCCTGTTTTGTTTAACGAATGAGCCGAGTTGTTTCGTTTGATCTGTTTCGTTTGCTTGTCAAGTTGTTTCGTTTGAGTCTGTACGAAATGATCCGAGATGTTAAACGAATGATCCGAGATGATATGGTTGTACACGAGATGTTAAACGAATGAGCTGAGATGGTATGGTTGTACACGAGATGTTTAACGAATTAGCCGAGATGGTATGGTTGTACACGAGATGTTAAACGAATGAGCCGAGATGGTATGGTTCTACACGAGATGTTAAATGAATGATCCGAGATGATATGGTTCTACACGAGATGTTAAACGAATGATCCGAGATGATATGGCTCTACACGAGATGTTAAACGAATGATCCGAGATGATATGTTTGTACACGAGATGTTAAACGAATGATCCGAGATGATATGGTTGTACACGAGGTGTTAAACGAATGATCCGAGATGATATGGTTCTACATGAGATGTTAAACGAATGATCCGAGCAATTATGGAACTCGTGCTCAACAACAAAGTTCCAGCTTATCTTGTTCTAGTTTGAAAGATGCAATTCCTAACTAATGAGCCGAGTTGTTTCATTTGCTTGTCGAGTTGTTTCATTTGCTTGCCGAGTTGTTTTGTTTGCTTGTCGAGTTGTTTCGTTTGATATGGTTCTACACGAGATGTTAAACGAATGAGCCGAGATGGTATGGTTCTACACGAGATGTTAAACGAATGATCCGAGATGATATGGTTCTACACGAGATGTTAAACGAATGATCCGAGCAATTATGGAACTCGTGCTCAACAACAAAGTTCCAGCTTATCTTGTTCTAGTCGGTATGAATTGGATATAGTAAAAAATTTATTTCTTATAAATACTTTTATTTAATATATAATTAAAATTAAAAACTTTTTATTTAAAATTAAATACTTTGATTTAAAATTAAATACTTTGATTTAAAATTAAATACTTTTATAAAATTAAAAAAAATATATATATTTAATTTAAGTACTTTTATTTAATATATACTTAAGGTTAAAGTTGAAAAGTAAATACCGAAAAAATAAAAAGGGGATAATAATTTTAGGACGAGAGAGTATTACCTGCTACAATTTCTTGAAAGTTGTAGTCGACAAATACATTCAAAGTCCATGTGATTGGTTCTAGGGTTGCTTTCAACATTGAGATAAGTATGAGGCCCTCACCTTCTTATGAATGTGTACTATGCCATAACAATTCACGAGATGTTAAACGAATGATCCGAGATGATTCTAGTTTGAAAGATGCAATTCCTAACTATGGGCCAAGTGTTAACCACAATGTCTCACCAGGCGTAAAGCAGTTTATTAACTTGCCTGTTTCGTTTAACGAATGAGCCAAGTTGATATGGTTGTACACGAGATGTTAAATGAATGATCCGAGATGATATGGTTGTACACGAGATGTTTAACGAATGAGCCGAGATGATATGGTTGTACACTAAAGGATAATAAAACGTATCCTTTCATATCTATTATCTTACAAAAAAATCTCATCCTGTCTCCTTATCTTATCTTTCATATATATTCTTTTCTTTCTCTCTGGATATAGACGATCAGTGGCCATCATTAATTCCCACAAATAACCGATCATCCTCAAATCGGCAAAACACAAATAACCAAATCACTAATTCCTACAAAACACACATAACAATGGATGGTTACACGCCGGAAGAGGAGTGGTCAAAGGTTTTATCGTCGATGCTCCTCTTTGATGAAGTTCTTAATGAATATGGCTCGGAAATTATTGATGAACATGGTTCTTATAAGAACTGTGCACCGTGGATGAGAGACCGGATTCTGCAATGGTTGAGGAAAAAGACGTACTACAAAGAGTATTTGGACGATCAGCTGACGATGAAGCTGAAAGCACGTTGGACACCAAACTTGATGATCTGGGAAATAGGGTAACAAATCTCGAAGATACGTTTGAACATATCAAGCAAAGGAAAGCAAGGAAGGGAAAAGATGGTGCAAGTTCTAGCAAAGCGGGAAGTAGCAGCAAAAAAAAATGAATGGCCGATGTTTGTTAATACTTTCGTGCAAGTTCTAGCAAAGCGGGAAGTAGCAGCAAAGCGGTATATGTCGTGTGTTGTTTCGTTTGAGTTGTTTCGTTTGCTTGTCGAGTTGTTTTGTTTGATCTGTTTCGTTTGCTTGTCGAGTTGTTTTGTTTGATCTGTTTCGACAGCATAAACCAAACGGCCCTTGTGGGCTGCTGTTAACCAGCTTGTTTTAACCAAAATGGTCATGGTTGCAACAACAACAACATTTTATTAAACAACAACAACAACACAAAAAACAACAACAACAACAACAACAACAACAACAACAACAACAACAACAACAACAACAACAACAACAACAACAACAACAACGACAGCAACAACAACAACAACATTACATATGCAGATTGTCCATGTCACCTAACAGCTCACGGAGTATTGCAGCCGACTGACATGCGTGGTCGGGGTCGTCGTGATTCGTTGCCATTTCAAGTCTTGCCTCCAGCATCCTTACTCTTGTCTCTAGCACCTGCTTTTGTGCCTCCAGCATGTTTATCCTAAGATCTTTTTCATTATAGTTTGAGCACCCTGTTGGTGTAGATCCAGAACCGTGAGATGTTGAAGCAAAAGAGGTTACTCGTAACTGCTCATCAAATTCACTCTTCCACATAAAATATCCACATCCATGACCTTTTTCTCTTGGCTGTCACATAAATAATGTAATTATATGATTGTTTGTATATTTACATAAATAAGAAATGTATAATTGTTCACCTTCGAAAGAGGACATGCATAATATTCCAATCCAAATGAATCTGGTTGATGTGATTTTCTTTTTTTTATATTTCCTGCTCCACAATTACACATAAAAGGATTATATCGCTGCATCTCAGGTTTTGAAATTGGTGTGAAGATAAAATATTGTGAGGCTGAGTGGTTTTGAGGATAAGATAACCTGAGATTGGTGTGAATACAAGAGGTTGTGAGGTTGAGTGATTTTGAGGATAAGAGTGTATATAATGTGCTTGGGAATATGGTCCCGTCGACATGTCGTCGGCGTAATAAAGGCGGGAAAAAACCCGGCCCAATTATTCGCTATTATTAACACGCGGGAGAAAGTCAAAATTTGGACCTAAAAAAATACCGACGACATGTCGTCGGTAAAATAACACTAATGCCAAAACAAATCTTAATCAAAGACTAATCACGCGCTAATTGCAATTAATTTTTGGGTTTATACGTCACCGACGACATGTCGTTGACAATATCCCGCCCATTTTTTGACCATTATTAGCAAAGTCAAACTTTTTCAATATGATACCTGCGACTTGTCGTCGGTATTTTACCAACTCAAAAATTCAACGCACCCTTGGCTCGGTCAAGCCAGTTTTTTGTCGTTTAGTGTTATATGCCAACGACATTGTGTCGTCAGCATCATGCTCGTCGCCCATTCTTCGTTTTCTTTTAGTGTAACGTTTTGATATCAATTATTTAGTCAAGGGCAATACCATTCACTTTTAGTTTCGTCGCTACATAAGTATTTTTCTTTATAGTGAAACATTAAGCTTTTAGATATTATAGAAGTAAATGACACATTTCAATCGATGAGTTTGCAAACATATATAAGAACTCTAGGTATAATAACTCAAGTTTTAAAAAAAAATAATAATAAATAAATAAATAATCTCTTTATCATAACACCATATTTTGGGACCCACATTTATTTAAAAATTTACAAATAACACACACATAAACGCCACTTTTTTGTTTGTTTCTACATTTCAACTCAAGTTAGTGGGATAACTTGAGTTATAACGCCAACAAATGGGGTATGGTAACATCGCCATAACGCCGGTAACATCGGCATAACACCGGAACAAATGTTACCATACCTTGCACTCTAAGTCAATTTTCCACCCTTCTTTTGGTTGTGAAATTAGTGAATAAATAAAATATTAAAAATGCATTTATATTTCGGGTGATAAACATGAATATGCAACCATTTATAACTAATTATACACTTCTTTATACATCAAAACTATCAAGCAAACAAATCATATGATCCATGCTATAAATTGTACTAGTCGATTCGATTATTACCTCCCGATCACTTCTGTAACTGTAACATCATTTGAAGAAACCGTGATTTCTCGACCTTCCATGATCAAGTCCATTTCACCAGAGTTTAGTGATATATCACCAACCTGTGTTGGTAAAGGAAGACTTGTGCTTTCACTCTCCAACATGTACACAACCGATGACATAGTTGGTCTATGTACTGCTGAAAACTGTACACACAACATTCCTACATGGATGCATCGCAGTGCTTCTTTCTGATTACATGATTCTAGAATTGATGGATCAATAAGTTCTTCTGGTGTCCCCTCCTTCCATAGATTCCACGCCTGCAAAAAGTTGCAAACTTTCAGAGTTCTTGAAAGAATGAGAACATTCAATTGTATCTCATAGAAGATTAATTAATAGTACGTCCATGTGTGTAATCGTCTTGCTCGATTCTTGAGTTTTGGTTACTATGAAATAAATATTGTTACTTACATGCCGAACTAGGTTACTGGAATTTTGTGAATGAAAACTTGTGTTTCTTTTGCCGCTAATAATTTCCAATAGCAAAACTCCGAAGCTGTAGACATCAGATTTCACTGAAAAAAAACCTTCCATTGCATACTCTGGAGACATGTAACCACTACACGGAAAAAATATTTTCTGTAAGCAAGAAATAGTGTAAAGGTACTACGTGTTCATTCTCCATGAACTTAGTAATTTTCATAACAAAGACAATTATGAAAGATACCAACATGGTTTTTCAACTTACTAAGTGCCTACGACTCGGATCGTATTTGCCTCATTTTGGTTCCCCCCAAATATTCTAGCCATGCCAAAATCTGAAATTTTAGGGGTCATCTCTGCGTCAAGCAAAATGTTGCTAGCTTTCAAATCACGATGAATTATGCGAAGCCTTGAATCTCGATGAAGGTAAAGTAAACCTCTAGCAATCCCTTCAATAATAAGAAACCTTGTATTCCAATCTAGATGCACATTGTTTTTGGCATCTGTTGTTATAAAATGCAAAAAGAACACAAAATTAGTTGTCCTGTACTGGTGTAGCCACACATGACATAAAAAAAGTTGGAAAGGACATACCAAAAAGAAATGTGTCGAGGCTTTTGTTTGGCATGTACTCATAAACTAACATATTTTCTTCTGCTTCAATGCAATATCCAAGCAATCTTACCAGATTTCTGTGTTGTAACTTCGAAATCAGAATCATCTCGTTCTTGAATTCCACCATCCCTTGTCCAGACGATTTTGACAGCCTCTTCACGGCAATTTCTTGGCCCCCAGGCAGGATTCCCTGAAATGAGCATATATAGGAGGGCGCGATTAGTCTAAATTATCCTCTATATATGCAAATGTCAAGAAATACTAGATTTATATTTATGGCATGTCTATGAAAAATATCTCCGCTTAAGACCTCTGCTTTATCATTTGAGGATCTCAAACTGACCATGTCTTGTAATGAAAATTTGCAGGACTGACCTTGTGTACGGGCCCAAAACCTCCCTGACCTAGCTTGTTTTTATTAGCAAAGCCATCTGTTGCAGACTCTAACGATGCTAGACTGTATAATGTCCCTTCAAATTGTTTTCCTTCAACTGTAAGATCATTTGGTCTTGTGTCACCCGCCGAAATGTCTAGGCTATTAGACTCTGGAAAGAGTGGTGAAACATTTTCCTTTTGTCCCCACAGAATTGAGATTTCTGTTCATGGTAGTAAATAACGGATATATTGTAAATAAAAAGACATTTAAGTGAAAGGGATATAGCATAATAGACCATTATAGATGAGTAGCGATGGGTGCTCTCATAAAAACCAAAAAAAATAAATAAATAAAAGAAAGGGATAATTACCAAAATAGACCGGGCAACCAAGTGGTTGGGGTTTCCGCCCCGAAATCGGAAACTTCTGATATTAGACTAGGGCAATCTGTACTTTTTGGGCAACTGAAATCTGCAAGTGACAAGTGTCACTTTTCTGACTATTTTTTGGGCAACTTGTGTATTTTTTGGGCAACTGGAGGACACTTGTCATCGTATGGGTCGAGATGCCCAGTTGCCTGGTCTAATATCAGAAGTTTTCGATTTCGGACCGGAAACCGCCAACCACTTGGTTGCCCGGTCTATTTTGGTAATTATCCCTAAAAAGAAATAAAAAAATAAAAATAAGTTTCTATTCCAACTCAAACAGATACTATATATTGATGGATCATGGATCATTTCTAACAGAAGAGTAGCCTTTATTCATAGTATTTCATAAATATTGCAAACTGTTGTATTAAGGCTAAGATAAGGTGAAACTTACTTTTTATTTTTTGCCTGTATCTCCAAATTAGCCATATAATTACACCCAAAACAATCGTTCCAGTTACTGATGCCGCTATAACTGCAGTCTTGGATGCTTTTTTACCACCTGCGGAGAAAAATGGCACAAATAAGTATAGATTTCAATAGAATGGGAGTTGGAAGTGAATGGAAGGGAATATGTATAAGAAAATGGCAATATCAAATATACCTAATTCTGAACTTGCGAGACGAATAAAAAGTGTTTCTCCACCTTCCTCAAATTGCTCTATATCCATCAGATCACCACCCCAGATCAAACACCCGATTCCAGTGAGGTGGGCATATGCGTTGCATGAACAATTTCTGGAGCATCGATCTTCGCATTGCACTTGGTTTTCATCAAAAGTACGGGCGAAATCAGGCAATTTTACTCCATTTATAACAAGGAATCCATCATTTGAGCTAGTGTTTGTTCCACATTCTAAAGGAGTTCTCCTAACACACTGATTATTGGAGTCACGTACGAATCCTTGCATACAAGAACACAAATCGGTAGAATCCCCCTCGTCGCAGATTCCATTACTACCGCACCTGTTATACTGTTCGCATCGAGTAGAGGGAAGTGCAAATGGTGCAACCCACTCTGATCGTCCTTCGTCCCAAGTTAATTGAGCTACTGTACCATTCCATAGTACCATGAACCGCATAATTGATGTACTTGGATTAGTGAAGATAAAGTACATGCCTCCTCCATCAGCTGGAACCAGTGTAAAACGAGAGAGAAATACAGAATTCATCTGTGGCATTCCTGTAAATCTCTGCTGATCCCATTGCCCTGATCTCCATATCCGACTGCCTGACTGATCAAATGAGACGAGCTGAGGTCCACCACGAGGATCAACGTTCACAGAGTAATTCCCTCTTGATGGGTCAGTTGGACTTCTCCATGAAACAAATGGAATACTATCTGAAGAATTCATATAAACTCTCAAGTTTGGTAAATAAGTATCAGTTGGATACTCACAACTTTGCCACAACGCATTTTGATCGTCTCCAGTATTCTCAACAGTTGCGAGAATGAAGTTTCCAGTGTTAGCTAGCATGGCAGTAAGATTACCAGCCGCCGGAAAAGCTTCTGTCGACCAGTATAATGTGCCATTTCCATCAGAAAGACTCAAACTACCATTATTTTGAACTCCGAAAACACCGGAATTTCCTGATATAGGAGCATCTCTATTTGCTACCCATACAACTGTTTGACCAGGTAATCGGTTATACCATATTCCAACGTATCTTGAACTCGAACTTGTGGGACTGAAAAATCCGAGCGCAAAAACCTGGTTCTCCGAAACTATGATGTCCCCATCTCGTATCATTTCTCCATGTCTGATTGTGCTGTTATTTGACTGAGAAAACACACCAAAGTTGAATAATGAAAAGAAAAAACAGACTAGATAAAGTATTCTTGGTCTGTTGTAATTAAAACCCATGTTCATAAATTATAAACTTTTAATAAATTATCAAGATTTTGTTATCTTGAGAACGTTATATGAATGCAAAAAGGGTATTATGTCAAAGTGGATATGAATGTTCGTGGAAGGAATATTGGTCCTCATTTTAGTTTTGAAAAACATTTCGTGTGTGGGGTCGGGTTGTTAAGGCAGGCTCAATATATTGACTCGTCTCCTTTTGGAACCTCGTGCTGGAATTATTGATTCCATTGGCTGAATATAGAGGACGGGTCTTTCAAAGGGTACCAACAAAATTTAATATTAGTAAATCTTTTGTGTATGATTAGATTCAGAATAATTTATGAGTTAAATAGCTGTGCGAATCACCAAAGCCATCTGCTAATCATGTCGTTTTTAGAATAATATGATAAGTAATTGTTGTATATATAATTTAATAAATGCAATTAAATATTATTTATTTGTTCCATATATCTCTATGAGAAAAGTTCAATACGAAACAAAAAAAAACCAAAGAACAAACCGCCCTATCTCAATAATCCATCTATTGTAAATCTAAAGGTCTAGATTAATCCTCATTTTAATATAATTAATTATTGAAGAGCACTTTTGTAACATCACTCAAAGCTAAACAATCAGTTACACCCTCATTCACACATACTCTCATTCACTCTAACTCACTCTCATTCACTCTCACCAACTAAAGTTTCCGGCGACCACTGATGCAATTGTTCCGGCGACTGACGTCATCACCTTCAAAAACCTTCATTCGATCAGTTAAATTTCACTCAAGATCTGAAGCAAACAAACCTTACCCGATACTACACTCAAGATCTTTAAGACGAGGGTCACAAGAAACCTTTCGTTGACTAGATGCGTGACTAGATGCGTGACTCCGAATTGACCTCGGCATAGCTCTCGTCCGATGGTGTAGGTGGCGCGTGGGATGGAGGTGACGCGTGGCGTGGTGGAGGTGGTTCTGAAGGTGAGAGAAACAAGATTGTAATTGATATTTTCAAAGAAAAAGAATGAGATTATAATTGCTCTCAAAATAAAAATGTAGGATTTGATGGAGTGGAGATCCATGGTGCTCATGGTTATCTAATTGACCAGTTTATGAAAGATGAAATAAACGACAGGATGGTGTTGATGTTGTTGTAAATGAAATAGTTGATGATGTTGTAAATGAAATAGGAGCAAACAGAGTTGGTATCAGATTATCTCCACACATAAACTACACGCAATCCTTGAATGCCTATAATATTCTTTATTGCCATGTGGTTGAACTAGTGTTGAGATTTGGAGTCAAAGGTCACACATGTGGACAAATTTTTTTTCAAGTGAACAATACTATGTGATTTATTATGAATCTCATGTGATTCATTAGTCAATATCATCGGATTTATAATTAATCACATGGGATTCATGCTGAATCTCATAGGATTCACATGTGATTCATGCTGAATCCCATGTGATTCATTTGAATCCTGCATTGATTCATTATGAATCGCATGGGATTGACTAATGAATCACATAGGATTCACATGTGATTCTCTCTGATCCCTTGTGATTCATTATGAATCGCATGGGATACATACAGAATCCCATGAGATTCTTTGATGAATCACCTGTAATTCATAAAGATTACCCATGTGATTCATACAGAATCTCATGGGATTCTATATGAATCCCAAGGGATCAGAGAGAATCACATGGGATTATTTATAACAACCAATGTTGCAAAAATCGGCTGAATCGGCCGATTAATCGCCGATTAATCGTTAATCGGCCCAGTACCTTGTAGAATAGTGAAAATCGGCCAAAAAATTGGTCAGACAAAAAAATCGGCCAAAAATCGATCGAATTGGTCAAAAATCGGCCGATTCGGCCAAAAATCGGCTGAATCGGCCGAATCAGCCAAATCGGTCAGGTTTAAAAAAATGAAAATTTAGGCATTCTACTTAATTTGGAGATCGTTTATTTCACTTATAATGCACAATGAGCCTCATAATCAGAATTGGACCCTTTTATTGAGGTTTGGAAACATAGTAGGCTTGTAATCAGTTACGATCTTTAGTTTGGTCTCTAGAAATACCCAAAACATGCAAAAAATGCCAATCCGATTAATCACCGATTAATCCCGCCTTGGCCGATTACTCGCTGCAGGGTGGTCGACCGTCCGGCTACCGATTCACGATTTTTGCAACATTGATAACAACATACTCCCTCCGTCCCATATTAAGTGTCCACTTTTCAAATGCACAAAGTTTTAGGAAAGTGGAGCCAACTACACTCTCCACCAATCAAATATCACTATTACCCACTAAAGTCTCTTCTCATTGGTTGAAAATATTCCCTGGACACTTAATTTGGGACATCCCAATATTCCATTATAGACACTTAATATGAGACGGAGGGAGTACAACTTTTTAATAAAGAGATTCAAATAGCTCATTTCAACAATCATATAAAAAACATCTACCCTTAAAAAGTTGTGACATAAAAGTATAAAACTCAAAAACAGTGATTTACTCATTTTTACAAATCACTTGTGATTTTTTAAAAATAACAAATCACAAGTGATTTTTTTACGAATCCCTTGGGATTTTTTTACAATTCATGTGGGATTTTTCTGGAAGAAAATTTTGAAAAAAAAGTTCGTCGAAAGTATATAAAAGTGCATATCTATAGAAAGATGATTTAATTCTCGTCGCGATTGTGTACTTTTCGTAGGATGAAGATTTACCGTTTGAAAGATATATTATTTTTTAAAAAAAAGTGGAAAGTGAGTTATTATATTAAATGAGCTAAAATGCCAATTTTGCCCTCCCTTTGTTTTTTTTTTTTTTTTTTTTTATCTATACCGTTGGATGAAATCAAAATGGAAGGCTAGGATGTGCTTATTTTTTCTTTAGATTTTTTTTGTTTGTGATGGATCTCACCTCATTAAAGCTTCGGTTCACTTATTTCTTCCGTATAAAAATATCCATAAATATTTAGTCCAACGAATTATTTTTGCTCTGCGCGAAAAATAATCATTCTGCGGCTGCAAAATAAAGTTATAACTATAATATTGTTTTTCAATAAATAAAAGTTTAACAATAACAACGTGTTCTAAATGAGTACAAATATTCAGCTTAATGGGTGTATAGCCAGGTCCAACGGTCATGATTGAAACAAAAATCAAAACTTCTTTTTCTTAATTTGATTATGGTATTTTGGTCATATAAGTCGTTTTTATAAGGGTAAAAGCTATAAAATATCATCTTACTTTCAAAAAAGTACCACCTTGAACTATTTATTTTTTTATTGCTGGCTTTACCAACGAACTTTCAAATTTTAATTCGACTTGAACCATTTCTTTAGACCGTTAGAATTCATGTGGCAACGTTAGTCCTATTAGTCAACAAACGTTTGCAAAGTTAGTCCTTTTATACTAACGATGTCAACGAACGTTTGCAAAGTTAGTCCTTTTATACTAACGATTGTTTTTAATTAACTAAAAATTTGGAAAAAAATTTTAAAAAATTCGAAATTTTTTTAAAAATTCAAAAAATTTATAAAAATTCGAAAAAACTTATAAAATTAGGAAAAATCTTTAAAAATTCAAAAAAATTTAAAAATTCGAAATATTTTATAAAATTTTCGAAAAATTTTATAAAATTTTATAAGAATTTTATAAAATTTTCGAAAAATTTTATAAAATTTTCGAATTATTATACCTTTATAAAATTTTATAAAAAATTTATAAAATTTCGAAATTCGAAAAATTTTATAAAAATTTCAAAAGTTTTTATAAAATTTTATAAAAATTTCGAAAAATTTTATAAAATTTTATAAAAATTTAGAAAAATTTTATAAAAATTTCGAAAATTTTTATTAAATTTTATAAAATTTTAAAAATTAAAAATTAGAAAAATTTTATAAAATTTTATAAAAATTTTCGAAAATTTTTATAAAATTTTATAAAATTAAAATTTTATAAAAATTTTATAAAATTTTATAAAATTTTCGAATTTTTAAAATTTTATAAAAAATTTCGAAATTTTGATAAAAATTTCGAAAATTTTTATAAAATTCTATAAAAATTTTCGAAATTTTTATAAAATTTTTCGAATTTCGAAATTTTATAAAATTTTTATAAAATTTTATTAAATTTTTCGAAATTTTTATAAAATTTTATAAAATTATAAAAATTCGAAAATTTTATAAAATTTTATAAAATTTTTCGAAATTTTTATAAAATTTTTTGAAAATTTTAAAAAAATTTTCGAATTTTTAAAATTTTTTTTGAATTTTTAAAATTTTTTCGAAATTTTATAAGTTTTTTGAATTTTTATAAATTTTTCGAATTTTTAAAATTTTTTTGAATTTTTATAAATTTTTCGAATTTTTTTAAATTTTTTTCGAATTTTTTTAAATTTTTTTCGAAATTTAATAAGTTTTTCGAACTTATATAGATTTTTTGAATTTTTATAAATTTTTCGTATTTTTTTAAATTTTTTTCGAAATTTTATAATTTTTTCGAATTTTTATAAATTTTTTGAATTCTTAAAAAATTTTTGAATTTTTTTAAATATTTTTCCAAATTTTTAGTTAATTAAAAACAATCGTTAGTATAAAAGGACTAACTTTGCAAACGTTCGTTGACATCGTTAGTATAAAAGGACTAACTTTGCAAACGTTCGTTGACTAATAGGACTAACGTTGCCACATGAATTCTAACGGTCTAAAGAAATGGTTCAAGTTGAATTAAAATTTGAAAGTTCGTTGGTAAAGTCAGCAATAAAAAAGTAAATGGTTCAAGATAGTACTTTTTTAAAAGTAGGATGATATTTTTTAGCTTTTACCCTTTTTATAATTCAATCTCAAACTTCAAATTGTTATAACTATCAAATGACAAACTTTAAAAAAAAAATCAATTTAATCATAATTTTCAAGAATTTAATTCTCTTTAAATTTGTATGAATTATGATGAATAAATTGCAACTTTTTTTTTTTTTTTTTTTTAGAGTTTAAGTTGGTCATAATTTTCTTAAAATTTTCGTCATCTTCGACCATATTTTTTCTAGCTTAAATGCCGAATTACGCAAAACTTAAGACACGAAATTGTAGATTTTTTGCCATTCTTTAACCAGAACTTTAAATAACTCAAATCTGATGTCATATGAGTGAGATATCACACGTTAAAGATGACGTTTTAGTCATATTTGTTGCACACAAGATATTGGATGAAATGTCTAGCTTACATTTTTAGTGTTAAAATTGTGTTAAATGCACAAATTTTTGTATCACAACGTATCATTTATCATTTTATTAAGAGTAAATTACATGGATGGTCCATGTGGTTTGTCAAAAGTAACAACCTTCATCCCTCGAAGTTTGAAGTTACACTGGTAGTCCCTAAGTTGGTAAACAAATAACACGACCGGTCCTTTAGTTTAACTGGTGTTAAGTGAGTTCCGTTATCATTTACACGTTAGCCCCTTTGGTTAAAGATCGTTACATCGTCTATCCTTAATAATAACGGCTGTTTATAATATAAAGTTTCCATCTGTTTTTATCCGTTTTTACACATTTTCGTCCGTTTTTATACGTTTTCTTACGTTTTATCCGTTTTCGTCCATTTTTATACGTCTTATACGGACAAAATGTTATTTGTAGTCTTTAAATACATTTTAACGACATGGACAAAAAGTTATTTGTGGTCCGTATTTATATGTTTTCGTCCGTTTTTATCCATAAGAAAAATGCATGAAGACGTATAAAAACAGATAAAAATGTAAGAAAAATGGACGAAAACGTATAAAAACGGAAAAAGATGTATAAAAATGGACGAAAACATATAAAAACGGACGAAAACGTATAAAAACATATGGAAAAGTAAAAAAACGGATAAAAACGTAAGAAAAACGTACAAAAACGTATAAAAACGAACGAAAACGGATAAAACATATGACATCTTAAGAAAACGGACGAAAATATGTAAAAACTGACAAAAACTTTTAAAAATTGACGAAAACGCATAAAAACGTAAGAAAAACAAACTAAAAAGGATAAAAACATATGACAACTTAAGAAAATGTATAAAAAAGGATAAAAACATATGATATAACTTAAGAAAAACAGAAGAAAACGTATAAAAACGTATGACAACTTAAGAAAAACGGGTGAACACGTATAAAAACGGACGAAATGGATAAACACGTATAAAAACAGACGAAAACGGATAAAACGTTTGAAAATGTATAAAAACATATGGAAACGTATAAAAACGGATGAAAATGTATAAAAACGTGACAACGGACGAAAACATATAAAACAGATAAAAACGTAAGAAAACGTATAAAAACGGACGAAAACATATAAAACAGATAAAAACGTAAGAAAACGTATAAAAACGGACGAAAACGTGTAAAAACGGACGAAAACGTGTAAAAAATGATAAAAACATATCGAAACTTTAAATTATAAACAACCGTTATTATTAAGGATAGACGATGTAACAATCTTTAACCAAAGGGGCTAACGTATAAATGATAACGAAACTCACTAATACTACTTAAACTAAAGGACAGGTCGTGTTATTTGTTTACCAACTTAGGGACTACCTGTGCAACTTGAAACTTCGAGGGATGAAGGTTGTTACTTTTGACAAACCACAGGGACCATCCATGTAATGTGGTTTGCTAAAAGTAACAACCTTCATCCCTCGAAGTTTGAAGTTACACTGGTAGTCCCTAAGTTGGTAAACAAATAACACGACCGGTCCTTTAGTTTAACTAGTGTTAGTGAGTTTCGTTATCATTTACACGTTAGCCCCTTTGGTTAAAGATCGTTACATCATCCATCCTAAATAATAATGGATGTTTATAATTTAAAGTTTCCATACGTTTTTATCCGTTTTTACACATTTTCGTCCGTTTTTATACGTTTTCTTACGCTTTATCTGTTTTTGTCCGTTTTTATACGTTTTATAGGGACGAAAAGTTATTTGTACTCTTTAAATATATTTTAACGACATGGACAAAAAGTTATTTGTGGTCTGTATGTATATATTTTCGTCCATTTTTATCCGTAAGAAAAACGTATGAAGATGTATAAAAACAGATAAAAATGTAAAAAAACAGACGAAAACGTATCAAAACGAAAAAAAAAAGGTATAAAAACGGAAGAAAGCGTTTAAAAATGAACGAAAACGTATAAAAACGGATGGAACAGCATAAAACCGGATAAAAACGTAAGAAAAATGTACGAAAACATATAAAAACGAACGAAAACGTATAAAAAATGATAAAAACATATGACATCTTAAGAAAACGTACGAAAATATATAAAAACGGAAGAAAACATATAAAAATGGATGAAAACGCATAAAAACGTAAGAAAAATGAACGAAAAAGGATAAAAGCATATGACAACTTAAGAAAACGTATAAAAACGGATAAAAACATATGACAACTTAAGAAAAACGGAAGAAAACATATGAAAACGTATAAAAATGGATAAAAACGTATGACAACTTAAGAAAAACGGATGAACACGTATAAAAAAGTACTAAAGACGACGACATATAAGAACGGACGAAAATGGATAAAAATGTAAGAAAAATGGAAGAAAACGGATAAAACGTGTGAAAATGTAAGAAAACGGGTGAAAATGTATAAAAACATATGGAAACGTATGAAAACGTATAAAAACGTGACAACGAACGAAAACGTATAAAACGGATAAAAACGTAAGAAAACGTATAAAAACGGACGAAAAAGTGTAAAAACAGACGAAAACGTTTAAAAACGGATAAAAACATATCGAAACTTTAAATTATAAACAACCGTTATTATTAAAGATAGACGATGTAACAATCATTAACCAAAGGGGCTAACGTGTAAATGATAACGGAACTCACTAACACTAGTTAAACTAAAGGACCGGTCGTGTTATTTGTTTACCAACTTAGGGACTACCAGTGCAACTTGAAACTTCGAAGGATGAAGGTTGTTACTTTTGACAAACCACAGGGACCATCCATGTAATTTACTCTTATATTTCCTTAAACTAACATTCAGTGGGCTTTTTAGCCCGTTTGACTTTGGCACCCGATCCATGGAAGCCCAGATAGTAATTTGGTCTTTCCTTACCCGACCCTCCTTATTCATGTTAACTCACATCTCTTCCCTTTGTTTGAGATCCGATGGGTATAACTCCGAGAAGTAAACCACCGCCGATATGATCCGACCGAATGGGTTTTGTGGCAACTACAGTTTCCTGTGAGGGGAGCTACAGGAAAAGCAATAGTGAATTGAAATTTTTAATGCTTTTGTGGTTGTGGTTGAGCCATATGTTACGAATACAGTGTCTCCATTTTTTACATCCACATCTTTTGGGTTAGTTGCTTTATATCATCTAAGGTTAGGTGGCTTTCTCATTTTGTGATAAAAAAAGGGTACCAACGTTATTGCTTGAAGAAACTCTGTGAAAGAATCCATTGTAGGTCTGAATTTGTTATTGTCTTTTTTCGTAACCTTTTTTTTGTTGTTGCTATTGCTAGGTTTCTAATCTTAGATTAGGGTTTTACTTGATTTAATTGTGATTATTAAGTTTTTAAGTATAGAAATGGTGTTCGATTATACCTTAATAATTTTTGGGGAGGGTATTGTTATACTTTTTGGTTTTTGTTAATTTGGTATTTCTTTTATAAATTTTATGGGTTATAGGATTGCCTTATTAGTTTTGTTGATTATAGTGCACTTTTTAATTAGGGGTTGGTTATAATTTCAGTGTTTTATTGGAATTAGGGGATGGATTTGCTGGAATTAGGGGTTGGTTATAATACATTTTTTATGGGTGTTTGTCATGTGTTTGGGTCGGATTGGGCAACGATGAGACTGTTTGCGTCATGACGGGACAAGGTTCCTTTGCCTTTTCTTTCTGGAGCAAAAACGTAATTCTTACAAATGTTTGTGGGTTTGGAATGTTTTCAAGTGCCGCCATGGCGGGGTAGGCTTGCTGAGCTTGTATATATACAATACAAAAGGCGTGGCCTTTGTTCCCAAAACTTTGCGGCCCGTTTTTTATATGTTAAGCCCATGCCCGATAAAAAGCTTTTGGTACCCGTCCGACTCCATATCTTTATCTCTCACATCCGTCTCTCATTATTATTTTTTTGGTCGTTTTTTTGGGGGGAGAACTCTGTTAGATTGAAATCTGGGTGTTGAAATGTGGGTTAAAATAAGTTGGAATTTGTTGTTATTCATTTGATTGGGTGGTTTTTAAGGACTGATTTATGTGCGGTTACTGTGCTGTTATGATGTTTGGTTTCGTGATGCTTTACTTACGTTGGAATACATTCGATTTCTCTTGATTTTCATATTCCATGGTATCTTATTATGTTTGCCTGCCTTTTTTTCAGATGGTTGATGCAGATTTTTAGACCGTGTCAAATCTATCCACATCTTGGCGGGGCAGCACCACAGAAGTGGTGTTTGCAGCCATGGCGGGTAGATAATACGTTATGAGTCTGCTTATGGTATGTTGTTACGATGTTTGTTTCATGATGGCTTGCCTATGTTAAGCTACATTTGGTTGCGCCTGCTTTGCGTCTTAAATGGCAGCTTATTATGTTTGCGCACCTGTAGTCGTTTGTTGGTGTTTTGCTCATGCGTGGCCTTATGTTACAAATCAGCCCGTACGTTGGCGGGGCAGCACGCCATCGTGTTTGCAGCCATGGTGAGTTGCATACCCTTTTATCTGGACACGCATTTCCAAATCTGAGGCATTGTTTGTTTTTTAAAGTGTTGTCATGAGGCTTTGATGAGTTTGGGTTAGCTCAGTAAAGGTGAGATGACCCGTATCTTGGCGTGCTGACTTTCTACAGTCGCAGCCATGGTGAGTGTATCCTCCATGTTTGGCGATGGTATTTTTTGGTTGCATTCCAAATAGGCTATGATGATTGTTATAATCTTAGGAAATGAAATGAGTCATTGAAGATCTGACCTTAGCTTGGCGGGACAATGACCGGATAGCATAACATATATGGCTGCTGTGCAACCGGGGTTCTTTGCAGCCATAGCGGTATTTGGATACTTCTATGACATGACTATTATATACATATCTGAGCCTAATCTTTTATTGCACCACAAAGCGAAAATTGTTGTTGCTTATATTTCTGATGGCCTTCATATGGAGTTTCAGATTTCAAGTTTGCAGCATGCTCGATGGTAAGTGACCTTCTAAATATATTTAAAGTTAAATACTAAAAAAAAGTACTATGACTAAATGATTTATGAAATACAGATGTTTGTGGGATTAAGGGGCTGTTTAGGACTGCTGACGTAAATTGTTACGGGTTGTTTAGGGCTGCCGGTTATAACAGAAATGAAAAGTTTTCTCGCCCAGTGTTGAAAAGGATACTTTATGTTATAATGCCTTATGTATGAATACAGGAAGCAACATCAAAATACAAGGCTTAAGGGGTGTTTGGATTAGCTTATTTTGTTACCTTATGAGCTAATTTATCTTTTTGAAACCTGATAAGAAAGGGGCTGAATGGATTAGCTTATTTTGTTACCTTATGAACTAATTTAGCTTCTTGAAACCTGATAAGGCCACCTCTTTTCGCCTTACAGGGTTGTTCGCTTGAGCTAATGGCACCACGTGTTATCTGCATCGTGGTGAGGCAAGCCTAATAATCTTGCAGCCATGCCGGATATATATCCTTTTGCACGGGTGTTTTTCTAGCCACGTCTCATAATTAAAAGAGGGCCCGGGTTTGAAAGCCTGGATGTTTGGAATGTATTCTGGTGGATTCGGGAAACGCTAAGGCTATTTGCATTGTGGCAGGGCAAGCTTAGTTGTGGGGATTCAATTACTTAGTTGGATCATTCAAGGTTCTTATCTGCACTTTTTGTTTCTTATCGACCCTGATTAAGTTTTCGATTTTTAGTGTTCTTATATTTTATGGGTTTTTCAATTTCAGTTTTGGTTTTTGATAATGTGTTTTAGGTGAATATCTCCGTGAGGAGCTGCAATAGGGACGGACCAATGACCGGTTAATGTGTAGAAAAGAAATAAATTGGTAATGAAGTAAAAAAATTTTTTTTTAGGGTTGGGTGTTAATTTGTGTTCTTGATTCTTGGTTAATGAGATAATTAAGGTGCGTTTAGTTGTGGGAAAACACCCTTGTTTTCTACAAAATGTTTTGTGGAAAACAAGGAAAACAGAGATCGTGTTCAAATCAACGTTTTCCAACAAAATGTTTTGCAAAACACAAAATTCCCTATTTCCTAACTTAACAAGGAAAATTACAAAATAAATTTTAGTTGTTCTCCTCTGTAACCCACATTCCTCTTCTTCAAAATAGAAAATAAAAACATCAACTAAACGCGTTTTCTATATTTTCAAGTGTTTTGTGGAGATAAATTTCTTTTCCAAATTTTTACAAAACTAGAGATAGAAAACAAGAGAATTTTATCTCCAACTAAACGCACCCTTAAGTTTCATAAATCCAACGTGTTTTTAGATTTTGGTTATATTGAAATTTGGGTATTGATTAATTAAGTTGTAAATTGACAGTTTGGTTGTGTTGCCGGGATTCAAACTCACTGGAATATTCTCCAGCAACGGTGGGAGCTTGCTTATCTTCTCAATTTCTTGAAGGTATTTTTTTTAGCCGCGACTTCTTCGTATATAGTAAGTTTCAGGTTAGACCTTAACAGGAGTAGATTTGCCTTATAAACCACAAAAAAACTTAAATAAACACTCACCAAGAATTACGCTCTGTTCGGTGTTTAGGATATATGAACTGCTTATATGATTATATTTGTAGAAAAAAAAAATGAAAATGTTGAGTGAAAAGCTATCTCTCACCCTTATGATTTTAGATTTTGCAAGCCCTTCATATTGATTTCGTAATCATTGATTGTTATGTTTGCAGACCATTCCGAAGGAATGAGGACTGGCCTACTAGAGACTAACTACGACAAGCGAAACGTTAGAGAGGTAATTTAATGATAGTCATCAAGTCCTGGTTATTGTAAAAATGCTTATCTTATGTTTTTATCGTATTTCAGGCTATTGCTTCTTTGAAAAGAGGGGCATGCTTGCTGAAATATGGACATAGAGGGAAGCCCAACTTCTGTCCCTTTCTCCTTTCCAATGTAAGTTATGTTGCGACATCTGTAACGCTTAGATATGTTTCCGTAATGAGTATGATGTCGTGTAATAACGATGCCTATTGTTTAACCATGTTATTACTGGTGTAATAATATTGGTTACAATCGTATTTTGTGCTACAGCTGATGGGCAATTTGAAGCAGACCAGGCTGAAGTGGTTGACGTAATTGTCACTCCTGAGCTGAATGGACAACCATGCTCGGCATGCGCTTTGGATCAGTTGAAGCAGAATGCAAAAAAAGCTGAGATTATGTTTTTTGGAAGGTTTGTTTTTATTTTTATCTATAAAATGTTCATTCAAACACTTTATTTAATATGAATAATGAGTTTATTCTAAGCAAGGCTTAACTAAATTATGTAATATTGGATATCATAAGTTTAAGGTGCCATTTGGTTTGCTAGCTTAAATATGGATGATAAAGTTGAAATGTAATGTTAGTTTATTTGACCTTAAAAGTCAGGGAGATAATCATTGAAAGAGTTATTTATGTGCATTTGAATTAGACCTACAATTTTTTAAGTTTGACAATGATCACTTTAGAAATGCATATCCAAACAGGAGATGATATATTGATATTAGAAACTAGAATTTAGAACATAGATAGTTGACTTATGGTGTCATGTCGATTAAAAATGCATGTTATATTAAGACTCGTTCTTCTTTTGTTCAATACTTCAACTTATAGTTTACTGATATATTGTGAACATATATAATTGGAACTTTACTTCTTATTTTTTGTATGCAGAACGGTATTTCAAGATACATTACGTAAGATGTATGCATTGCCATCATATGTTGAAGCCCTTATTTAGCAGACATGTTGTTGGGAACACGTCTTAGATAATTGAAGTATTAATCATAATATGTAATAGGTTGCCTAGGCCTTTATGTTTGTTATTATTGTACGGCCTGTGTAGAAGGCCCATGGGCCGTGGGCTTTTATGTTTTCTTTAATTGGGTTGCGCCCCATTTCACTTGTTACTCTATAAATACCCCTCCCATTGAAGGGAAGGGTGTTGGTTAATATTATTCATTTTTCAAATTTATATTGTGTTTAACCTAACTTTCTCTCTCTTTCTAATATTCTCTCTAATCAAGTAGCCTCATGTGATTAACATAAGATCTAACAAGTGGCATCAGATCTAAACAAGGATTCAGGAATTTTTTTTTGTGTGTCTCGTTACTGTTTATCCGAAATTTTTCCGAGTTAGGAAAAATTTCTGAGTTAGGAAAAATTTCGAAGCTAGGAAAATTTCCGAGTTAGGAAAAATTCCAAGTTAGGACAAAGTTCCGAGTTAAGAAAAAAATTTCGAAGCTAAGGAAAATTTCTGAGTTAGGAAAAATTCCATGTTAAGACAAAGTTCCGAGTTAGGAAAAATATTTCCGAGTTAATTTTACAATTTCCAAGTTAGGAAAAAGCTCTTGCAATTTTGAAGTAAGATTCAACATTTACGAGTTAGGAAAATCTTAAATCTTTCGAGTTAAGAAAATTTTAAATCTTCCGAGTTAGGAACATTTTTAATTTTTCCGAGTTTGGAACATTTAAATCTTCCGAGTTAGAAAATGTTAAATCTTCCTAGTTAGCCCTTAATTTTTCGAGCTAGGTTTACTGTTATTTTTCGGAGTCAATCTTAAATACTTCAACTAACTCACAAACATTCCGAGTTAGGAATTTCTTTGTGAAACCTTCGAGTAAGGAACAGGGCACCACTTGTTTTTAAGTAAGGTTTTTTGAAAATTCCATGTTAGGAATCATTTTTTGTGCAAACTCGAAAAAGGACTTAAGTTCAAACAGACACAACTCCTATTTCATTGAAACGATCCAACATCCACAGGTTACAACAAGATGTCTCAACCCCCAAACTACAACTACTTCAACAATCAACAACAATAGTATCGACAACAATAACCGTATCAACAACAGTATCAGCAACCACACATCCTCATGCAGCAACACCAAATTGTTCCTCAACAACAATTTCTTCAACACCAACTGATGTAGAATTACCAACTACCTCGAAAACAACCTCACTAGTTTGACCAAATGTGCGAAGCCATTAGCAGTCAACAATCCAGGCATGAGGCAGGATCTTTGGAAACACCACCAATGCTTACTCCGGGTAATTACGTGCAGTGGTCAAGTCGCTTTCTCCGGTTTATCGAACTCAAGAAACCCCATGGTAAGTATTTGAAAATGGTAATTATTGAAGGACCATATCCAGTACCCTCTACAACGGTTGCTGGCGATCCCAATGCCATTCCTCCAAGAGCAGCAACCACAACTCCTATTCCTGTTGTTCAGCTCACAACAGAACAAGTACATCAGCAGGAAGCTAATGAATTAGCCATGTCTTACATACTTCAAGGAATTCCAAATCCTATCTTTCGAAGTATCGATGCACAAAAGACTGCAAAAGACATGTGGGAGCATGTACATCTTCTCATGGAAGGAACAGAGTTAAATCAAGAGGATATGGAATCTAAGCTCTACCTGGAATACACCATGTTTACGATTGAAGCAGGGGAATCTTTAGAGTCTTACTACCATCGTTTCACTAACATCATTAATGACTTGGACCGACACAATATCAAACTACACGGATTCAATGATTTACTCAAATGTCGAAAATGATGAGGACGATGCGTTCAACTCGTTGAACGAAGGGTTTGCTTTGATTGCAAAGGCTTTTAGCAAATTTTCCAACAAGTCTAACAACAGACTTCGTTCCTCATCCAACACCCGTAATCAGGCAGTTGTTAATGATGGTAGAGTTGAAATACAAAACAGAGCTTCTGGGAGATATGGTTCGGGTAGCTATATGGGAAATTCAGGTGGACAGAGGTTTAATGCAGCTGGAAGTAGTAGGAACAACGTTGGTAACACGCAGAGATGGGAAGAAATTGTTGAGACAGGGAATACTGGGATTGGTAACTCCGTGGTCAAATGCTACAACTGTGGAGGGAAGGGTCACTTAGCCAATGCATGCCCCAAGTCAAGGACTAGATGCAGCGCGTATCACAAGGAAGCTCTTCTTCTGGCCCTCAAAGATGAAGCTGGAGGCACTCTCACAGAAAAGGAGCAAAGCTTCATGGCCAATGCTTACTTAGATGATGATATGGAGGATCTTAAAGCCAATGCAGCTGTGATGTTGATGGCTAACATGCAGGAAATGAACACGAGTGACACATGCCCAGTTTATGATACCGATGGCTTGTCTTAGGTACCTACTTCAAAATGTCTCATTGATGAAATAGTTTCACCCTCTGCATCTGTATCAGCTGAAGAACATGTTGGTCAAAATGACTCATTCTTATCCTCTCCAGTCGATGACCAAATAAACACCGTAGTTACATTTGATGATGATCAAATTAACCCCGTTGTGTCATTTGATGATCCTCTTGATGATGATAATAATGATGAATTTGAACAAGATAATCTTTTGCCCGATCCAGATTCAGAGCTCATGACCTTGCTTTTGACCACCCAAACACAGTTGAATGCACATAAATCCCAAATTGATAAGTGTAATGAAATAAACAGAAATCTAAAAGCAAAAGTTGCATTGTTAACTAAGGATCTTGAGTGCTACAAACTACAACTTTCAAACTATGAAACTAAAGAAACACGGGAGAAAAGCTTTGAGGCTGCATTCCAACAATCTTATGTAAAAGCACGAGATTTAGAACATCAAGTACGTGAATTAACCGGTTCCAAAAATGAATTAATTTTACAAAAGGAACAAGAAAAATTCAATTTTCAAAGATAAGTTGACATTTTACACTCTGAACTTAGTAAAACTAAAACAGAGTTGTCCACTTGTCGAAACAATTTTTCTGAACACCAACAAAGTTCAAGAAAATGAGTTGATTCATATCTTGAGGAAATTCTTGCGTTGGAATCCAAACTTAAAGAATTTCAAAACGTTGTGTATAAAACTGGTGAATCCATAACAACCATTCAAAAACTAACGGTAAAACCAGCACCCAAAGGATATGGCTTTGCAATTAGAAGTGACAAACCAAGTTTTTTACATAAAGCACTCAAGGAAAATCCAAAGTTATATAGTGCAGAACATTTGTTTGATGATTTGTTTATGCGTTTTGTTGTTTACAATCGTGAAGAGGAAATAGAACAGGAGGATGAAAGTCGATCTAAAATGAGTCAAGTCCATTTTCATAAACAACATGACTATTTTCAGGTACCTCATATTAGTGACACCTTCGTCCCGCAACAGGAAAAATCAGAACCAACATGGTCTTTAAATGAAGTGAATGCATCTTCTGAGGTAGTCCTTGTTATCAAAGTAGCACAAGTGAATGGCCCTTTACCAAATCCAGGTGTAGTGGCCTCATTGCCAAAACAATGTCGTGTCCTTAGATATTTTAATACTTTTATGGAAGACATAAAATTTTTGAAAAACGCAATTGAACGAAACTCAGAAATAAAAGTCTCTACTTTTTTTTCTCCTTATGAAAAGGAAAAGAGAGAAGTTTTTCAACAACAATTTCTGCCACACGTTCAACACCTGCGACTTTGTGCTACACACTGGGAACAAGAACTTCAATCAGAAGTTGCATCCATGATGAACATTTTCGAAGCAACTGAAAATAAAATCTTAGAACAAACATGTCAAAATAAAGTTTTGAAAGAAGAAGTAGATCGATTTTTGGTGAATGTTCTATGTTCTGATGTTATTTATGTGATCATGAATTCTATTTTTGTGGCTTGTAATGATATGACTGTTGATGGTCATTCTGTTGATATTAAGATGTTGCGTGTTGAGATTGATAATTTGAAAATAGAAAATGAGAGACTTCAACAAGTCAATGATGATGTGAAAAACAATTTTTCAAAATAAATTTGCAAACTCAACCAAAAGTTGCAATGGTGTCAAACTCAGAGTCTTTACTTTGAGTTAAAACTACAAAACCAAAATGCATCTTTGTCCTTTCAAAACAGTCATGCTTCTGAAAATCTGATTGAAAAAGAAAATGCTGTTTTAAAACATCAAATTTCTGGATATGAAAAGGACATTGATAAAGTTTGCAAAAACCGGAATGACACTGTTCGATTAAATCAAGAGTTGGATTCTAAAATTCAACAACAAAAACACATCATCATTGAGTTGAGGGAGAAAATCAATATACTTGAAAAAGGGAAACTTGTAAACAAGAATGTGATTAAACCAGGCATGTATAAAATAGATAAGATACCTAAGAAAGCATCTTCAATGACCACTAATGTGCATGCTAATAACCCACCGGGTTCCTCCGTTACCGTCTCTCCATCTGCATTGTCTTCTTGTGATGCAGGTGATTCAAATCGTACTATGGATTGTTGATAGTGGGTTTTCCCGACACATGACAAGAAACCTAAAACTTCTAGTAAACTTTGTCGCTAAGTTCATAGACACTGTCAGATTCGGGAATGATCATTTTGCCACTATCATGGGTTATGGGGACTACGTCAACGGAAACATCGAAATAAGCCGTGTATACTACGTTGAAGGCCTTGGACATAACCTTTTCTCTGTTGGAAAGTTTTGTGATGGTGACTTGGAAGTTGTTTTTAGGGAGAAAACCTGCTTTGTTCAAGATCTACACGGAAACGATCTTATGACAGGAAAACGCGGCACGAATCTGTACACAATTTCCTTATCAGATATGACCGCCTCTTCTTCGATTTGCTTACTCTCTAAGGCACAATCAACCAAAGCATGGTTATGGCATAAACGTTTGTCTCACTTGAATTTCAAAACAATGACTGAACTTGCACGTCATAAGTTAGTCGACGGTCTTCCTAGGTTCCGATATGCCAAAGATCACCTGTGTCCAGCATGTGAACAAGGGAAGAGTACTCGTGCTCGTTTTCCTCCTAAAACCGAGCACAATACGGATCATGTTCTCCAACTTCTACATATGGATTTATGTGGCCCGATGCGAGTGCAAACAATCAACGGAAAGCGTTATATACTGGTAATCGTCGATGACTTCTCACGATGGACTTGGGTCTACATTCTTCGCACCAAAGATCAAGCTCCTTCGATGATCATCACCTTTCTCACCAAAATTCAGGTTCAGCTCCGCAACACCGTTCGAAAAGTCAGAACTGATAACGGAACCGAATTTAAGAACCACACTCTTCGTGTCTTTCTAAGTGATACATCATATTAGTTAGATTAAAATCATGTAATATGTCACTCACACTAACATATATAAACACTCTTTATTGTGTGTTGTTGTTTGTGTTTCTGCCATACAGGATAATCATGTCTCATACATCTGTTACTAGAGAGGAAATGATCCCAGAAGGAGATGAACACAAGATTAGTAAGTCCAATTCAAGAGTGGATTTTGATATACTACCATGTCATGAATCGTGCCAGATAATGGTAGAGATTCTCAAGAGACATTTCGTCAGTCCTGTCATGACTAAATCAGTAACTGTTCCAGAAGTTTATTTGAATGAATTCTGGCACACATTGATGATCAGCAGAGATTCAAAGACCATGACTGTCTCATTGGATAAAAGACAATTCAAGTTTGATGTTCGTCTTCTTCGTGTTGTCCTTGATCTTCCTCCACCGAAGTCCGGTCTTAAAGGGTCATTTCGCAAAGATCCCACTTTTGAGCAAATAGTCGAAAATTTGAAGAACATTGGCTATGACGAAGAAAGCGAAGAACTCACCTCTCACTCTAAGGTTGACAGAAAACATATTCTACAACCTTGGTTGACCTTATTCACCATTATTAGCCACTGCATAACAGGAAAGGAAACGGGACTTGAACACCCTAGACTCGAACACCTCAAGTTCTTTCACGGTGTTATAAATCTGTACCATGTGGATTTTGCACAATACATCTAGACAGATATGATTTACCAAGCCCGACAATTTGCCAAGAAGAAAGCTTACAAAGTACCCTTCCCTCGCTTCACCAAACTGATCATCTCTCACTTCATGGAAAGACATCCAGAGATAGACAAACGACCAAACGAGAAAGCTCATACAGTAAACATGGATCACATGCTTACCAGAGTAAGTATTCATGCAACCAACATAACTACACAAGGCTTAAGAATTCCACCAAAGTTGTTATCTGAAGCGATGAAGGCAACTGAGTCCTATGTTTGGTATGATGAAGCGGAAAAAGTTGGAAAATTTGGGGTTAGAGCAAAGGGTACTAGGGCAACCAGAGGCAGAGGTAGAGGTAGAGGTAAAACCGTCATCACTGCCTCCTCGAGGACTAAAAAGATCACCCGTGAATCAAAGAAGAAACTAACACTTAGAGATGAATCTTCTGAAGAGGAAAAAGAAGAAGAACATATAGATCTCAGGGAGGAACGCAGGAAAACGCTAATAAAGGTCAAGACTGAACTGGCTAAAGGTGTTGAAGGGTTGGGCAAGGGCAAGGGAAAATTCATCAAAATGACAGATGAGTCATTTGAACCCCTTGAACCACCCATGACGAGGGAAGAAGAAGATGAACAACTCAAAAGGGCCACAGAAGAAAGCAAGGCTAAATTCAAAGCTGATCAGAAGAAACAGAATAGAATAGAACAGGGTGAAGGATCAGCTTCACGACCTAGGGATGAAGAATCAGCGTCACAATCTGAAGAAGATTTTGAAGCAACACATAGTCAGTCTGCAAGTAGATCGGAAGCTGAATCTGAGAATGAGTCAGAATCAGACCAAGCTGTTCACACAACTTCAGACTCCGAATCAGATGAAGAAAAGAAAAAGGATGAAAAGGATGAAGGTGAAGGAGATACTGAGAAAGACGAGAATGATGGAGATGATAAGAAAGCAACAGATAATGGAAGTAGTGAAGAGAAGGATGAAGAAAGTGATCAAGATAATGAGGATCAACAAGATGAAAACCGCGGTACCAAAAGGATACCTACCCCACCTGTCATTCCATCACCAGTAGCTGAAACTTCAAAGACCACACCACCGTCACCAGTGGCTGAAACATCGAAGACCACACCACCATCACCAGTACATACAGTTCCACAACCTGACAGCAATGAGCTTAAAGAAATAAAAGAGTAGCTCGCAGCTCTACAAAAATAAGTGAAGACACAACACGGTGTTATCAACGAGTTCAAAGATTATGATATTGAGCGAGCAACTGATCACTACATCAGCAACACGTTACCACAAGAGATCAGCAAGCATCTATATGAGACAATCCCAGGTCTAATGAAAGAATACGTGAAAAGAAAGCTGGATCGGGTGGTGGCTAACCAACTTCGAACCACATCAGTAACACTTCAAACATTACCTTCCACGCCTTCCATTGCAGATCTCAAAGAAAAGTTGCTTGAAGCTGTCAGTGATGATCCTGAAGAGAAAGAGCTTCGTCGAGCCTTGATTAACTCAATCAAGAAAGCTGAAAAGAAGGGTGAGGCATGTAAAAAGGACAAGCCCAGCAAACGTCGTCGCAATGATCCTGACAAGGACGATAAAGCTGAGAAACAGGAAAATCGCAAAAGAAAGGAGGGTCCTTCAACAACACAACCTACCCCCACCGTTCAGCAAACTGGCAATGAGGACTTTGTACCTCAAGAGATGGGTGCTTTTGATGAACAGGAACCACATGATGACATCACCATGGAACAACCTGAAACTGACACTGCTCATCCAAAGACAGCAACCGTTCCCGCACCACCGGTTGATGCACCTATGAGGCCTGCTCCTGAATGGGTAAACCCAGATGCTGCAAAACACACATGGTGGATGCATACCCCGATGCACCAGATTATGCTGCGCCTACTGAAGGTTCCATTGTAGACTTTACGAAGTGACTCAAGAAAGTGATGAAGGTTTAACACTTATAGTTGTCTGACATAATTAACGTTCGCAAAGCGGGGTTTTCTGAGTTCAAGACCGAAACTACATCACATTTGGAGTTCGAGTACAACTTGGAACAAGTCGCAAGGGCAATGTCAGAGAATATTGACTGGGATCATGCACGAGCTTCTCATCCGACTGACAATTTTCAACTTCCCGACTATTCTCAACCTTTAACCCTCGTTGGACACTCCCACAATCCAAAGATACCCAAGGCTTAATTCTTCAACAAAGACTTAGAGTATCTGATTTACGGCAACACCAATCCAGAGAAACGGTATGCTACCTCTCTGGCAAAGTTCCCGGCGGCCTCATATGTACTGGAAGGATTTGAAGAAGAGATCAGCGAATTGTTTGTCAACTCGGTTGAAGAATATAATGATGAAGCTGCTCTTGGAATCTACCATTGGCCAGATATGAGGAAATGGTTTTATAAGTGGAAGCTTACTAAAACCTCGAAGACCAATGTCTATTAGAAGAGTCGGATTCTTTCCATCATCAGTGCCGAAACAGAATCAAAGTATGGGTACAATTTTCTGACGAAGATCACTGTGAGGAGGCAAGATAACCAAGAATACACATTCAACAAAGCTGATTATCCCTACCTGAACATAAACGATATTGAGAACATGTATCTACTCAAAGTTCAAGGGAAACTTGAGAACCTTCCTGGTCGTCTCCAATACGCCATCATCAACTCTGTTCTGATCTACATCCACAACATTGTGATCCGAACTAGAGTTAAAGATGTCCATCTTGGAGTGGAGAGCTATCAGAAAAATTTGAACTTAATCCAGCCAAATATCAGACCTCCAGGGATAATAGAAAAGCATCCATACTCCTTCGGTGATCGACCATTTGGAGTCGCGTACGTCAGACGGGGAATTACAAAGTTCATGGGGTATCAAGATATCCACAAATTTAGCGACGAAACCTTGATGCTAGTCAAGTCTGAACTTGCTACTATTCTGGATAATCATAAACATGGGAGGAAGCAGGGGTGGTTGAGGCAAATGACGTAGAGGCAGAACGATGTGAAGCAAGCTGTAAAGTTCATGGACCGCATTGATCGACGGCTCAAGTTTCGAGTCACGATGAGGAGATTAGAAGGATACGTGGGTGGACGAGCAAGAATTCCTAACATTTTCACCTTCCGCCGTCCAGAGTAATCTATGGTATCCTTAGTCTATAATTTTTGTCACTATTTCATCATTTGTTTCGTATGTCTATGGCTTGTGCACACATAACAGTGCACAACCCGTACTTGTAAAGAAAGGACCCTGAGGTACGCTTCAGTGCCTCAATCCTCATATAAGGAGCGGAAGCTTCTTACTATTGAGTAGAATTAACCAGAATTTTTCAAAGTTTTCAAAATTCTGCTCAATAGAACAAGTATCCCCTTGTCAAGGAGGAGTATTTGCATAACAAAATCTTTGTTCTACAAACAAAAGTTCTTGAAATTCTTCCCATAAACCTCAAAAAGAGCATATTTTAATCAACAGTTTTTCAAAAACATCATGATTATGCTATTTTTTAGGGGGAGAATAAAGAAGTGGTTCCAATTTAAAATCCGGTCAAACCGGTTCCCAATAACCGGTCGACATTTCCTTAACAGTAAGCATGCTACATTTTTTTTTCCGTTCACATTTTCTACACAATAAACTTAATAAACTTCTACTTTTATTAAATAAACTTATAAACGTCACATATAAAGTACTTGAATCACAAATTTAATACATTTTGACTATTTATTCTTAATCGGTTTCATCTTCAACTTCAATGGCGGACCTTGCGGCACTTGTAGCTTCATCGCAAGCGACTTCTTCTTCGGAAAGATTGATTAAATAACCCTCTTCCACCTCGACCTCTTGTAATTGTTTTTCGTATTCCATCGGTTCTTCAAGTATTGAAACGTGTTGTATACGTTCATTCCCATCTAAATAATCCTTCAAGCAAATACACATCTCCAAAGATAAAGGTGTGAGTCTTGTTCTTCTTACCGACAATACCCTTCCACTAGTAGAAAAAGCGGATTCCGAAGCCACGGTAGAAGCTTGTACGCTTAGTAAATCCCGAGCCATTGCGGCTAGAACGGGAAATTAAGGTTCCATTTGTTTCCACCAATTCAAAACATCAAAATCCTTGAACTCTTCGGGTGTGATAGTGTTTAACCAATCGGTTCCCGTGTATCTCCCATATTCGTTGCTCGATAAATTCTCACTCCTAGCCCGTTTACCACTTTCTTGTCTTAAATTTGAAAATAAGTCCAAATCCGGATCCACAGTTGAAGCCGAAGCCCACATGTTTGCAACCGAACTCGTTCCCACATTTGTTGCACCATATTTCTCAAAATAAACATCAAATAAACGTTTAAAATTATATTTAAACGTGTCTTGTGCTTTTGTTACATAAAAAGGGTCTATTTGGTTCAAATCCAAGTCGTTAGCAATTTTATCGATAAGATATTCCACCCCGCTAATGTTCAAACATGGGTTAATTGCGGCGGCATAACTAATTACCGGTGGAATTTCTTCAAACTATTTTCTAAGTTTTTCTTTCATCGGTACAACCATATTCGCAAAAAGTGGACCATCATATTCATATGCTCCTAATTTTCTACATATCATAAAAAGTTGGTTGAGGACCCGATGACTCGTGGGATAACAAACACCCGATAACAAAGTTGTTACGGTTTTAAAAACTTTGAGTAAATCGGTTATTTTTTTAATAAGACCTTAATTTTCAACCGAAAATGGTACCATATCCCCATGCCTAGATCTAGAACAAAGATTATCATCAAAATGTTGTAACGTTAATTTTTGGCGTAAACCACTAACAAACATGTTATAAGTCGAATTCCATCTTGTAGGGACGTCCCAATTTGGAGATAAAAAATAGAATTCGATTCATGACACAATTTTATATAATTCACATATCTTGTGCTTCCACATTGAAAAATATCTTGTAACATTTTTCTAAAAGCTTCTCTTAAATTATACATTTGCTCGGTCGCTAGTCCGCTTTGCACAACCAAGTTAATGATGTGTGCAACACATCGACTATGATAAAAATGGCCATCAAGAGGTGGTCGGTATTTTAGTATTAGCCTTCCCGCCGCATTTGTATTATTAGAAGCGTTATCAAATGATATTGAAAAAACTTTTTTTTTCTTTTTTAAACGTTTTCATAACATATCTCAACATAAAACTTAAATTTTCACCCGTGTGTGGATATTCAAAGTTTTCAAAAGCAATAGTACGTTTCATCATTTGCCAAGTAAGGGGATCAATCCAATGTACGGTAACACAAATGTACGAACCGGGCAAACCATTACCCGCCGACCAAACATCAGTTGTTAAGTTTACACTGGTTTTTAAAGCATCAAAACCAAGTATTAATTCGTTTTTAACCTTTACCCAAGATTTAATACAATCACGTTTAAGAGTTTGACGACTTACATGAGTGTATTGTGGTTGAAGCCTTTGTTGAATCAACCTCGTTAACCGAGGGTTGTCGAAGTGGTTGAGCGGCAAACACTCTTGAATCACAAAGTGTGCTAAATCTTGACGAAGCGTCCTCTCGTCATATACAAAAATACTCCCATCTCATCCCATAGTACTTTGTTCCGATCCTGAAACGCCTTTTGTTGCTTTACAATGTTGAGTCGTGTGCTTCTTCAACGTAGAGATCCCTTCGGATTTGATATAAGTGTTACAAGCCTTACATCTTGCCTTTTTTGATCCATCCGAGAACTTAACCAAGTTGAAATTACGCCAAACTTCTTGGTTTCGGGTTGTTAGTTCAATCCCAACTTGATACGGTTCATTTGTAGAACCTTGAGCGGCGGTATTTGATGATGCATTTTGAGAAGCTCGGTTTCTAGACATCTTGAGCGTTTTTGATCAAGTTTGTGAGCGTTTTTGGAGTGTTTTTAGAGTGTTTGATTGTTGTGATTCAACCAAAATCAACCTTGGTATTTATAGGGAAGTTTAGGAGGTCAAAATGGTTGATTTTAGAGCTTATTACCGTTTAAAAACGGCTAGAGATCAATCCAAATGGTAAAAAAACGCTTACTGTCTCGAATATGCAATAGATCCGTTGGAACTGGTTCTTCCAAACCGGTTTGGAAAAATCCGGTTCCGAACCGGTTCCAAGGGTAAAAAACGCGAACCGTGTAGGAACAGGGGTTTTTCGTAAGAACCGGGATAGGTTCTTGGAAGAACCGGGTTTGACCGGTTTCGGTTTCAGTTTTTTTTTCGGTTTCGTTTCCAGAACCGGTTTGGATGGCCACCTCTATATATGTATCACACTTTTCACACCTGAAACATATATGGCATTGAATACAACTTTGGTTTGATTACGTAATAACACTTGTATTTCTAACGATTTTTATTTTTTTTCTTAGGAATTATCTATAAAATGGATACAGTATTTAACCGTCTCCACTAAAAAAATGCTACAGCTCTAAAACAAGCCTGATTTTTCACCTGCCTAAAGAGAATAGATTTATTACCCACGGTTGCATTGATAGATAAATGGGGTTAAAAAACATTGGGTTTTGCTAACCTTTTAATTTGTTTATAAAAAGGAATGTTTTAATTCATTTACATGAAAATAATGTTCAAATATAGTAATTTATAAGTTTATTTAATATGTATTTAATGCATTTTTTAATTAATTAAAAATGTTTGGTTTCATTAAGTATACCTTAACCTCTATCCAATGGACACTTGGTAGCAAAATCCAAAAAACATTTAAGAGTATTGAAGTATGTATCATTAAACAATCCACAATGTCAAATTATTACTATTTTGAGATAGGCAAGCATTCACACTTGCTAACTCTTCAATATTTTACTTATGTCTCAATTGAGATTTGTACAAAATAATATTTTGATTGATAAGTCACTCATATAACAAAATTATAAATGCCCTTTGATGATATATTGCCAATTCAATATTACGCGTATTCGTCAAGTTTGATATATCTTTTTATCATTGCATAACATACGGTGATAGAACATTTGCCAATATTTCTTTCTGATAAACCACTCATACAAGTATTTAACACCGTCACTGGACATTAGTCCCCAGTTTCAGAACGAAGAATTGCATCAAACTTATCGGTGGTATCTTATGCTGATTTTCTTACTTGTTAATAATCTTGCGATTCCGTTAAAATCATCAAGACTTAGTCATCTAGAAATGTAAGTTTTTTTTCTTTCAATTTGACATAAGGAACAATTTTTTCTGATGTATATTCTTAAGAAAATTAAAATATTATTTCATAAATTTTTAATTCAAAAAATGTCAACCCTTTGAACGTGGCTGACATATATCCTCAAACATTTATTGCAAATTTACACAATTTTCACACTAGGAAGCGCGTGTCATTGACAAGTGCCAGACTGCAGTCTGTAATTTAAGGTAAACAATTCTAAGTGTCAACATCAAATCAGAAAATCTTCTTCAAAATTCTCACTCCACTAAGAATATAGAGTTATAAAACCCAAAAATGGCTGGTGCTTGTCTTTGGTTATTTATAGCCATCTGCATATGCACATCAAATGCGTCTTCTATCACATCCATTTCTACTTCCAAATCCCATACCACAATCGCACAAGTCCGTGAAGGTGAAACATTGGTTTCTCCAAATCAACGATTTGAATTAGGATTTTTCTGCCCTTCAAATCCATGTAAAGATGTAAAGTTCGTCGGGATTTGGTACAAAAATATATCACCGCTCACTGTTGTGTGGGTAGCTAATCGAAGAAGGCCAATTCAAAGACCATCCTCAGGTGTACTTTTTTTGGTAAATGATTCTGGGGTGCTTTCAATACAAGATGGCAGTAAAAGAGTCATCTGGAGGATAGTACTTAAAGGTTATGCTCCTACTTCTCGTAAACCGGTTTTGCAGCTTTTGAATTCTGGAAATTTTGTGGTACGAGATTGTGATAATTCGTCTTGTGGAGAGTATATCTGGGAAAGCTTTAATCATCCAGGAGACACACTATTGCCTGGGATGGATCTCAGTCTGGATTACGGGTCTAGGCAGAGATACTGTGCAATCACTTCCTGGAGAAAGAAAGATGATCCATCCGATGGTGATTTTAAGTTTGGATTTGACAGATCAGTTCAGTCTCCCCAATTGGTTCTCACAAAAGAGAATGGTGTTAGACTTTCGCGATGGGGACCTTGGGATGGACAAAAATTTAGCGGTATGAATTCTTTGATGGATAATCCAATCTTGTCACCAACGTTGAGGTTTGATAACAATGAAGCTTCTTTAAAATTTGCGGCTCTAAACGATTCATTTTTATTGAGGTTGGTCTTAAGTCCACTAGGAAGCCTTCAGTTCTTTTGGTGGAAGAGCAAAAATGAAGGATGGCTAACAATTTTGACCTTAAATAAAGATAATTGTGACAGGATTGGATCATGTGGATCATATGGCATATGTTATAGTGATGATCCAAGTTGTAGATGCTTGGAGCAAGGTTTCATGGCAATTTCATCAGTAGATTGGTGTGGATTTGAGTGCTCTAGTGGATGCAAGCGAAAACATGATCTGAATTGCTCCATTGGAGACGGGTTTTTGAAGTATGAACAGATGAAGTTGCCTGATAATTCAACTGTTTGGGGTGCTTTAAACACAAGAGAATGTGAGAACAAGTGCACAAAAAACTGCAACTGTATGGCATACACTAACTTGAACATGTATGGCAATGGGAGTATTTGTGTGGTTTGGTTTGATGATCTCATTGATCTGCGAGTGATTCATGGAGGCGGCAATGATCTTTACATACGCATGTCAAACATTGAGATAGGTACCTGCTTTTAAAGTTATTTGTCGCTTTTTTACCTTATTTTTTGCATGTTCCTGACAATACTCCCTATATATAAGTGTCTATGGCATGGACATGTCTAACAGAAAATTGATCTAAAATTCACAAATGATATAATTCATAAGTACACAATAGCGGTGAATATCATATCGGCCTACTATTATATTTATATCATAAGGTTGAATCACTCATATCCTCTATGTGAAATTAGTTTAAGATCGAATGCATTCCATGCATCTTCATAAACTTATAAACTTAAAGTTATCACTAGATCGTATCCATGAGTAGCAACCTTTGTCATAAAAATACTATTGAACTTTTATTCCTTAAGTTTAAAGTTTTCTGTTTTTTTACAAATTGTGCAAAGGTACTTGTCAAATGCCTCACTGTTGTTTTCAGAGTGTTTTAATTCTATGTATTTTTCTTATTTTTTTTTAAGCGATTATAAGTAACACTCCTAGCAAGATACTACACAAAAGGATTACACAGTGCTATTATTAGTGAGAATCGGATCAATTGAATCTAATTAGAATTGAATTTGCTATGTCATTAAAAGTCCAAAAATGGGAGAACATGATTTCTTCACCGTGGGTATCTTTATTTGGGGGATAATTTTATATATTTGACAAGAATTCAAATGAAGATAAAGTTTCTGGTGTTCAAGATCATGTGTTGGTTATCCAAGGTTTGTTTCTGCACTTTTGGTGATACTTACAATGGCTCCAGGATAGAAGCCGTAGTTAATGATCTAGAGTTCATTTTGCTCTATCTTAATAACCACAAACTGTGAAAATCAAGATGTTTGATGACATTCATTTTAATAATCTTAACTGATCAGAATTCTAAATCCACTTGTTTCTTTTTCTCTAAATGTTTTTATAATCAGATTCCATCGTGCACAAGAAGAGGAAGAAACTTATATTGGTTATCGCTGTTGTTCTGTTGTCGACAACTTCCTGTGTACTTCTATTGAGTGTTATATTTAGATTTTTGTGTATTATTAAAAGATCAAAGACAAGAGGTACCAATACTTTCATCTATAGTATTTCCTATATCTGAATGATATTTCAGTTTGAAAGTGAATGTATTTTTTAAATGCGCACTATGTAGCACCTGTACCAGAACACAGCCCATTGCCAGAATTTGGATCTCAAGACGAAGATTCAGACTGCCATTTCTTCGAGTTGAATGAAATTTCTACTGCAACTAATAACTTCTCATCCTCAAATGAAATTGGCGAGGGAGGGTTTGGTAGAGTCTATAAGGTTTGATTGAATAATTTTTAACGATATAATGTTTCCCAAACATATAGAGAAAAACAGTAAGAATTAAAAAAAAAAAGGTTTACTTTCAGGGGGAATTAGCACGGGGAGAGGAAGTAGCCGTAAAGAGACTAGCCGAGAGTTCTTGGCAAGGCATTCGGGAATTTAAGAATGAAGTCACTTTGATAGCGAAACTTCAACATCGTAATCTTGTGAAGCTCTTGGGATATTGCGTTGAAGGAAATGAAAGAATACTAGTATATGAATACCTTCCAAACCACAGCCTAGACCATATAATTTTCGGTAAATTATTCTTTTATACAATCTAATTTCTTTAACGTAGTCTTTTTATGTTTTGAAATTTACACTTGGAACTGTCTAGATCAAGTCAAGAAAAGACTAATTAAGTGGGATGATCGTTTCAAGATTACGAAAGGAGTGGCTAAAGGGCTTCTTTATCTCCATGATGATTCTAGGCTTAGGATAATACATCGTGACCTAAAAGCAAGCAATATTCTACTGGACAAAGAAATGAACCCCAAGATTTCAGACTTTGGATTGGCAAGAATTCTTGCTAGTGAAAAAGAGGAAACGACAAATCGAGTAATTGGAACCCAGTAAGTATACATTCTAAATCTCTACGTAGGCTTTTTAATCAATAAATTATAATATTTTTCTATTTAATCTAAAAATTATGTTCTTCTGTGTAGTGGTTATATGTCTCCAGAATACATAATGAATGGAAATTTTTCGACAAAATCTGATGTTTATAGCTATGGTGTTTTGGCCTTGGAGATAATTAGTGGCAAAAAGAATTGGGGGTTTCACCATCCTGACCATAACCTAAACTTGTTAGGTCATGTAAGTACGAAAAACTCTGCCTCGTGATTGGTAGTTAGGCAAAATAAACTGTCAATCCTGAGCACAAATATTGATTAATGTTTATTGCAGGCTTGGAAGTTGTGGACTGCGGGACGACCCCTAGAACTCATGGACCGTGTATTAAGTGAGTCAACCTATCAAGAGGATGAGGTGGTAAAGTGTATACATGTTGGTTTGCTATGTGTCCAAAAACAGCCTGAAGATCGGCCATCAATGTCTGAGGTCGTCAACATGCTACAAAGTGAAAATCTTGTTTCAGTAGTGCGTCAACCAGATGAACCTGGGTTTTTTGCTGGAAGGTCTTTAATTGGATTAGGGTTTTCTACTGTAGACAGAGACCTTGACAGTATAAATGAGGTAACAATGACAACTATAACTGGACGATAGTTCAGAAGAACAAAATTGATATCCTTTCAGCGTATATGGATACCTGTGGAGACTGCATATCAATAAAAACAAACAGCTGGTATAAGGATCAATATTTGCATTCCTGAACTTATTGCTTGGTGACTTTTAGGTTCTAATTAGTAAAACTGGAATGCAGGCATCGATCATTTTAACTGTTTTTTCTGTATCTTTACATGTAAGTATACTGTTAAATGTTTTTAGAATGAAGTTATACAGAACATCATTTTGTTCATTTTATTAATGATAAAAATAACTTAACATGGACAAGTGAGATTTATTACTTCATCGTAGATCGAAAAATGTCACTAGAATCACCTATGGTTCATCATTCTATATTTTACCTTTTTATCTGATTATATGAATGTGGTAAATGACATGCGGCTTGTTACAAAAACTAGACCCCAACTAAGCTCTTTATGAACCTATCAATGTAAAGTTCCGTAAATGGTTTTTTTAGAATTTTTAGAACAACAATTCCATTAAGAAAATCTAGCAAGAAACTAGAAAAATGAAGGATTACACAGGTTTAGTACAAGCTGAAACGGGATCAACAATCCCGACAATCCGTGAGGGCTTTAAGCTCCTATTCATATGGTTAAACCAAGAATGAGAAAAAACTTTAATATCCACTAGTACACAAATTTGCTTTTTGGAACGTTTATAAAGGGTGTTAGGAACGTTTTTCAAACCGTTCTCTATGTCACTGTTCCAAAAGAGCAAAACTTTTGGGAGCGGTCAAAATAAGCGTTCCAAAAGTGCATCTATTTGGAGCGGTTTTATTATAAAACATTCTATAAGATGACCAAAAACTGGTAACAAAATCTGATTTATTAGCACGCTTTTTACCAAAACGTTCCACAACAATTCACCTTTATGCAACACTATTTTGAGAAACGTTCCAGAAATCATTCAGCTTTCCCGCAAAAATGGTTTATGCAGCAACCCACTGTGTTCGTGAATAAACCCATTTTGTTATTGCAGTAACCCATTTTCCAGAAGATTTTCAACCAAAACAAAAAAGCTTATTCACAACACGAAATTCATCCAACAATCAACAAAACCAAATTATTTATTATAACCAAATTTTGTCGAAAAACTATTTAACCAATTTCATACATTACAACCAAACTTAGTTCAAAAGCAGAGACATACATCAATGTTCAAAACCCAAAAATTACATCCATACACCACCTATATAGCTAAATGCTTTCTTTACATGGTCCACGACAAAGTTCGTAAGACGATTTACTCGCATCACATACCACTTTGTCAATAAATGACATGGGTATCGCCTTTCTCGTTGTGAAGCATCTAAGAATCTACAAGTAAGCATAGAAAAAAGAGTTAATTATTTCATCAAAGATACTCGGTATGATTTATTGTGATAGACCAAACTTAATACTTACATTATCAGGGTACCAATGTTGTATGACACTAGAAAAGTCGAGAATCCACTTCATCCATAGTAACCACATTCCCAAGTTTCTTTGTTGGTTACACTAAAATCAAATAATAAACATATACACATAAGAAAAAACACAAATAAATGTATAAATAGTTTATATAGGTATAAATGATTTGCATATGCGGATTTTATGCTGATTTTTACATTTTTTGTGTGCTGATTTTTACAACACAAACTTGTATTATCCTAGGATTTATATGTTTTGTATGGGATTGGATGTTGGACAGCCGGAAAAGGGTTATATCCTTTTCTTTTCGGCTTTTATACGTTGTTTCTTTAACATCAAAAATAGTAAAGGGATGGGGGTTTGGACATATTTTAAAAGTGGGGTTAATTAGATACCTCAATGCCATCAAATCTATCGAAAGATCCGCCCGAGCTCAAGGTCCCCTAAAGCAAATCCAAGAACGATCCACCCAAGCTCGAGGTCGCCTGAAGTATCTCCAAGTCTGCATGTATACATTCTATTTGTTCCCTCAATGGTTCCATTATTTGTTCCCTCCTATTGCATGAGCAATATGTGTAAGTCTCGTTTTGAATTTCACATGATATTCATTCATCATGCTAAGCACCACTTTGTTATCATTGGCTACATCATCGCTAATATTCCAAAATTTTTTAATGTTTTTAAAAGCAAACTACTAAGTAAGTAACACATTACATATGTTAAATAGATGAAAGCACATGTATTAAGTTTAAATATAGCTAATACCTTGGCCGCAAACCACATTTTATCCTTCTCTTGCTTGATAACATGTTTCCAACCTTTGAGATAAGAAACACGTGCTCGCGCCTCAACTCCAATCCATGAAGCGAGTCTTGGTCCCGTATCACTATCCACTAATCCATGATCATTGAGTGAAACACTATACGATGTGGCCGGATAAGTATTCTTGCACCGTGATAAGCAATCCTCGCTTACCTCGTTGAGAACTATATATATGTGTACTATTAACCTAAGAAAAAAACTAAGATTACCCCCTTGAATATGGTTTAATTAAACTTTCCAGCCTTAATCAACTTGTTATATTTTTTTTGTTGTCTTCTCATTTTATTTCTTTGTTTTTGCAACCAACCACTTGAACAAAAAGCTTATGGATATATACATATATAATATAATCATATGATGCATTTCAAGTCAAGAAAATAGTTACATATGAAATGGCCACATATAACTTAAACAAGTTCACAAAGAATCACTAAAACACACATAAGTCATATGACAAATAATAAGTATGGAAAAACTACCTCAAATTATTAAGTTAAAATCATGAAAGAAGCACCTTTATTCTTGGATCGTTTGAGGTCAAAATGGTGATGTTATGTGAAAGATTTAGTGGGTTTTAGATTGACTGAGGAAGGATTAGAGAAGGGTTTGATAATTGAAGGTTTGGTGGCTGCTATCTCAATTCGATAGGGTTTTTGGGTAGAAGGGAAAATGTAAATGGAAATTGTGAGTAGATAGGGATCGAATTGAATGAATGAAAACAAGACCTTTGGGACGTTTTTTTTGTAATTGTTCCAAATAATCAAAAAAATTGTAATATCTGGAACACTTTTTGACTAAACGTTCCTAATAATCAAAATTTTTGGTGATTGGATAAAATTGGGTGAAAATTCGAAACTTAGACACTCTTTTTGGAACTTTTGTTTAAAAATCGTTCCAAAAAGTAAATATCTCTTAGAACCCCTATGGGAGAACCGCTCCAAAATAGTATTTTGGAACTCTTTTCAAATGAAAGTTCCTAAAAATAATAGTTTGGAATGCTTTTGGGCAATGATGGGTTAGTTGAGTTTCTTTTGGAACACTTTCAAAATAAAACGTTCTAAAATGTTATAAAAAAAAACTTTGTGTAGTAGTGAGCTCATAAAATAAAGTGCCTTTGTGTGGTGGCTTCCTATCAAATCAAACTCCGGTACCTCCAAATGATCCAAGTGGTTGTACAAATCACAACATCAAAGCAGGTATTTGTCAATCTTTTAAAGTTCGGTAAATCTAGGAAACCTATCCGAGATGCTTCTGGCTATCAAGAAAAGATATAGTTATTGAGAGATGAGAATCATTTCTTGGGCAGAAACTTAGACATAATACAATAAACTACATATAAAAAAGCTAATTACAACAGGTTCGATACCCTTCGACTCTCTCTCTCTCTCTCTCTCAAAAATATTCATATGAAAGACTCGGTCACCCCGAGTATTGTCTAGCATAGGTTAGCTCATAGACTTAATCATTTACGTTTAGTTATTGTATCATCCATGGAGTCGGGTCGGGTCTTTACCCACTATGCTCACTCCATAGCCCATGTGGGGCGTTTATGTCTGTACTATAAATACCCCTTCCCACACAAGGGAAGGGTTGGAACTTCTCATTATTTTCAAGCTAATACATGTTTATTTTCTCTCAGTAGAAGTTTCCACCTCTCCTCTCCTTCTCTCTCTAAAACCCACGGCCAAAGCTTAATCTTTGATTGTGTTTATGTTATTTGATATGTTACAATTGGTATCAAGAGCCATGGTTAGGTTCGATTGATTGTATGCTCTTGGATTCATGGTTCATTCTAGGTGTTCTTATTGTGTTTATCTAGTTCGAATAGAAAAGCCAAGAAAATTCTTACTTGAGCTTTGTTTGTGGTTAAATTTGCTAAGGCTTTATACTTTCATGTACACAAATATCTCTAGTATCGTTTCTTGCTAATCTACGGCTCAGTTGGTGTGTTTCATGGAAGTTTGAAGAATTTTTCTTCACTGCGTTTTGGTTCTCGGTAAAGTCTTCTTGGCTGCGGTTTGTGCTGTTTTGGGTAAGAGTTGGTTGCGGTTTGAGTATTTAAGAAGCTGCGGTTTGGTTTTTAACTGAAAAGGGAAAAAGTCAAATTGCAGAGAAAGCGACATCTTTGTCCTTTGCGTTTTGTTGGGTTCTGACTGAGGTTTGACCTGTTTCGTTTTATGGTTTCTGCGGTTTGACCAAGTTTTGCGTTTTGCTGTCTTGCGATTTGATCTTATTGCGGTTTGGCAAGTTGCGTTTTGATCGTTGCGGTTTGCCTCGTGTGACTGCGTTTTTGGTTCTTTCATTTTGGTACTGAGGTTCTGCGTTTTGACCATTGCGGTTTGCCTCGTGTGACTGCGTTTTGGTTCTTGCGTTTTGGTACTGAGGTTCTGCGTTTTGACAGTTGCGCTTTGCCTAGTGTGACTGCGTTTTGGTTCTCTGCATTTTGAGGTTCTGCGTTTTGAGCTACTGTGGTTTAGAATTCTGCGTTTTGTGTACTGTGTTTTGGTGTTCTGCATTTTGGGACTTCTGCATTTTGGTTCTCTGCGTTTTGAGGTTCTTCGTTTTGAGCTACTGTGGTTTGGAATTCTGCGTTTTGTGTACTGTGCTTTGGTGTTCTGCGTTTAGTAATCGAATCACGGTGTATTCTTGATTTTTGTAAAATCCCGCGAAAGAATCTATTTTTCGGTTTAAATCATAGAATTGTAAAATCCCTTGCAAGTTTACATCATGGCAAGCACTCCTTCCGATGACATTCAAGCTGCAGGGTCCGATACCCGCCCTCCTATGCTAGATAGGACGGATTATGAATCATGGGCACAAAGAATACGACTTTATTGCTTGGGAAAAGAGAATGGATTTAATATTCTTAAATCCATTGATGAAGGACCTTTTCAATTGGGCACCACTAGAGATGCTGTCACTACCGCTGAGGATGGAACTGTCACTCTTGGAATCGACAGGCCACGTAATTACAACGATCTCAATGAGGAGGAGAAGAAGCGTTATGATACAGACATTAGAGCCTTTAACATTGTGATTCAAGGACTTCTCAAAGACATTTACAAGCTCATTAACTTCAACACTGATGCCAAAGCTGTTTGGGACAATGTTAAAATGCTTTTGGCTGGATCTGAACTGACCAAAGAAGATCGTGAATCTCAGCTGTATGATGAGTTTGAGCACTTCAAGATGAATCCTGGTGAAAACATCACTGACTATTATGTGAGATTTCACAAGCTTGTGAATGACATGAGAACCATCAGGATGGCAATGCCAAACATCCAACTCAATTCTAAGTTTGTGAACAACATGACACCCGAGTGGGATAGATTTGTCACAGCCGTAAAGCTCAACAAAGGATTGAGACAGACCAATTATGAACAGCTGTATGCTTACTTACAACAACATGAAAAGCATGCTGTCTATGATCGTCAACTGAGGGAAAAACTCAATCCAACAACAACAAATGATCCACTTGCTTTTATCTCAAATGTTCAGCCGATCAATCAATCCTCACATGATCAAGTTTATCACCATCCCTCTTCATCACAGAATCAGACACCATTTGTCCAATCATGTTTGCACCCACCATCTGTTGTGAACACCCATCTGAATTCAGGATACTCTCACACTGACAAGATGATTGATAATCTCTCCAACCAAGTTTCTCTACTTGTCCAACAGTTCAGAGCAACACTCCCTCAAACCAACAACCAACTTCGAACTTAATCAAATCTACGTAATCAAGCAACAGTGGAAGATGGAAGGGTTGTGGTTCAGAATGTTCAGGGAAGGCAGAATGTGAATCAAAGGAATGTTGCTCGGGGTAATATACAGAACAGAGTTGGGAATGCTAATCAGGGACAGGGAAGACAAACCAAGTGTTACAACTGTGGTAGACTAGGACACATAGCAAGGAACTGCACTCAACCAAAGCGTCCACAGAACTCTGACTACTTCAAAGATAAGATGTTGTTGATGCAAGATCAAGAGAATGGAGCAGCTTTGGACGAAGAAGAGTTATTGTTTCTTGCTGGTAATGAGGGGAACACGTTTGATGTTGATGTGGATGATCAACCAGTTCAAGACTTGGCACTAAATGATCCCAACATCTTCCAAGCTGATGACTGCGATGCTTTTAACTCAGACGTTGATGATGAACCCACTGCTCAAACCATCTTCATGGCTAATCTGTCTTCCGTAGTCTCATCACCACAACAAGCTGGTCCTTCCAATGCATCTATCATATCTGAGGTACTAAAGCTTTATGACACATATAACATGGTAGATGAACAGAAGATTCCCAACAAAGTACAACAGACAGATGTTGTTGAATCAGATACTGTCAATATGGGAAATAGTAATGTTATTCCATATGAACAATATGTGAATCACAACGACGTGTCTGTTGTACCAAGTAGTGCATCTTTTGTTGTTGATAATGCTTGTGAGTTGCATGAGAACACTGTGTTTATCCCTGATGACACCCTGACCACTAGACTTAACATCTATAAAGATCAGGTGGCCATATATGAACAACGTGCAAAATTTGAGCTAACTGAACGTGAGCAGAAAATGGATAGTCAAATGCGTACATTCAAAACAGAACGTAATTTAAGGGAAGAAACATTGAAAAAGAAGTTATATTCTTTACGAAAACAACTTGATCAAACTGTTAAACAAAAACAGGAGATCCAAGAAAGTGTAATTACACTAAAACTTGATTTCAAAGAAAAAGAAACAAAGCTCTTAAATGATTTTTCCAGACTTAAAACGTTAAAGAATAAGATTGAAAACAAATTGTACGCACAAGACCAGACCAGACAAACTGCTCAAATGATTCAAAAGCATAAAAAGTTGTGTGATGAACATAGTGAAAAGACTGTAGGTGAACCTAAAACAACTTTCCTTAGGAGTGCTAAAATAGCCCAACCTTCCTTATATGATGGAAATGAACTGCTTAAGCCTAGTCATGCCCCTCCTAATGTGTCATCATTTGAAGAGAGTAATGAGATAGAAGTAATAAATAGAAAAATATTGGCTGAAAAAATGAAGGATCCCAAATGTATAGCAAATCGAGTCATTATCAAACCCCATAATTACTATGAGGAGAACCGATTAACTGTTTTTGTACCTCAAACTAAGTTGACGCCAGAACAAATATTTTGGTCTTTGGACGTTGAAAAGAGAAAGGCCGAAGAACTTAAAGCCAAGACTCCACCCTTTAGAAAGATAGCAGCAGCAACGATGTACCCACCCAATACACCCATGCACTTAGTCCCTCTAACTCTTACCACAGAATGTAAAACTCTAATTAGCATATATGTTCTTTGTCAACTATTTGCTGATTTTGATAAAACATGTAAGAAGAGAATTACGCCAACGAGAATTACTGAAGGGGAAAGGGGTTTTGAACTAACAAAACAGTGTTACTTAACTGAGGTTATTCCATTTTTTAAACTAATCAAACAACATTTTGAGGGCATGCAAAAAACCCTTGAAACTGAAGTAAAAGAAATGAAATAAGTGTTTATGGAAATGGAAAACATGGGAAAACAAAATGCTATAGATCTTAAATGCTGTGAGATTGAAAGAAAGAATGTTCTCATCACCAATGAGAATTTGATTGCTAGACGTATTGCACAGGGTGTATTTTATACTGTTACTGATTCTGCATTAACTGCTTGTCAATTTCATGTGTTGTCTATAGCATTGAATGTTACCCAGAATCATGTTGTTGAGCTTGAGGGGGAGAATTTAAAATTGCATGAGAAAATCCAAAACGATGACCATGATAAAATGGTTAGGCATTTTTCAAAACTAGAGGTTGTTGTCAACACCATCATGGAAGTTCTTCACACCCTTAACATGGATCTATGTGGACCAATGATAGTGAAGAGTATAAATGGGAAGAAATATGCTCTTGTGGTGGTCGATAACTACTCTCGGTTTACATCAAGGTTGCAAAAATCGCGAATCGGTAGTCGAGCGGTCGACCACCTTGTAGCTTGTAATCGGTCTAGGCGGAGATTAATCGGATTGGCATTACTGACAAATTTTAGTTATTTCCGACAAGTTTTTTGTATTTCCGGAGTTTTAGGTATTTTCGGGCAAGGTATTTTCTAAAAAAAACTTGTAATAGACTTAAACAGTTACTATAAGTGATAAAAATAAGTTTACAGTGAGTTTTAGGTGCTTCTGGCAAGATTTATAGGTTTCCGGCAAGTTTGACCACCATTGACTGCCTTTGACCATGGTTGACCTATTTGTTTGACCCAGTTACATAAATCAGCAAGGTCGGTGGCCTTGTAGCACCTAATCGGCGATTAATCAGCCTTGTAGACCTTTTTTTGCAACACTGGTTTACATGGTGAAGTTTTTGAGAACCAAGGGCGAAACTTCAGAGGTTATCTTCAAACTTATCAAACAGCTACAAGTGAGACTCAACAAAACCGTCAGAATCATCCGTACCGACAATGGAACTGATTTGTTAACAAACAACTCATTCAATTTTATGAAAGTATTGACATAACTCACCAGAAAAGTGTTCCACGCACTCCTCAGCAGAACGACGTTGTTGAAAGACGAAATCGTACTCTTGTGGAAGCTGCACGAACCATGCTGATATTTTCCAAGGCACCGATGTTTCTTTGGGCAGAAGCAATTGCCACAACGTATTACACCCAAAACCGATCCTTGATACATACTCTTCACAACAAAACTCCTTATGAGCTGACACATGGCAAGAAACCAGATCTTTCCTTTCTACTAGTGTTCGGTGCTCTATGCTAGCCAACAAATGACAGTTAGGATCTGAGAAAACTAAAGGCTAAAGCAGACATAGGATTCTTCGTTGGATATGCACCAGATCACAAGGGATACCGAATCTACAACAAACGAACCCGAAAAATTATGGAAACCATTCACGTGACATTCGATGAGCTGACTGAGCAAACGGCTCCTGGACACACAAGTTCTGGACCCGCACCTAATCTTTTGTCTCCTGGACCAATTAGTTCAGGTCTTGTACAACATTCCACTCATGCAGTTCCTTATGTACCCCCTATGAGTGATGAGTTAAAGAATTTGTTTGATCCTATGTTTGATGAATACTTTGAGCCATCAACTGTTGATACTACAACAGAAGCTTCACCTGTACCTCCAGTTGCTGATGCTCCAATTCCACACAACTCAGATGGTCCATCTGTATCTGTCTCAATTAGTCAAGAAGCACCATCTGCTAGTCACTCACCATCATCATCGAATATTCAATCTCCTTCGGTACAGCAAGGCTCTGCAGTTGACCATTCTTTTGAAGTAAATCCTTTTGCTCCTACTGATGATGCTCCATTCGAGAATATATTTGCTCCTTAATGTTCTACTGAGACGTCTTCTTCAGGGGATCTTAACACGGCAACATCAGTTCCCTACCCTCAACCACATGAACATCTCAAGAAATGGACCAATGATCATCCGATTGACAACATCATTGGAAATCCTTCTCGTCCGGTATCCACACGAAAGCAACTTGCCACCGATGCATTGTGGTGCTTCTTTAATTCTGTACTATCCAAAGTTGAACCCAAAGAATTCAAAGATGCTATGTCTAAAGACTGCTGGTTTACTGCAATGCAAAAAGAAATTCATGAGTTTGATCGACTTGAAGTATGGGAATTAGTGCCTCCTCCAGATAGTGTAATGATTATCGTTCTTAAGTGGATCTTCAAAGTGAAACTTGATGAGCATGGCGACGTTCTGAAAAATAAGGCACGGCTCGTTGCAAAGGGATATCGTCAAGAAGAGGGCATAGACTTTGAACAATCATTCGCACCTGTTGCTCGAATTGAAGCCATAAGAATCTTCCTCGCGAATTGATGCGCGTGATGTGTCGTTGCGGTTTAGCAGTTTTAATGCCTACTCAAGTTTTAAATTTATATTTAGCCGACTTATCAATAACACACACACTTAACGAGCAGTGTACCCGGTCAGTATGAATATAATGGTAAGTAGAGTGTCGATCACTAAGAGTGGAACGTATTATCTCGTTATTCTAATCAGTATTTTAATATCCTAACGCAAGGGGGTTTCAGCCTGAGAGACTGGCACGATTTGTTGCAATTAAATAATAAAATAAACCAATAGGCACGAATCAGCAAGTAGCACACACGTACACAGATAAATACTCGAGACAATAAGAGGGCTGTCCTTATGATTAAGTAGATTGTCACTTGTTTTATTGATAGCTTTATATGAAGTGTATGTAGTTAACCCTTTCTCGTTGGTCCTAATCTTATCGGCGAGTAAACCCTTAATGATTACTTATGTCTAAAAGTTATTCCTAAGTGATCAATTTAGTAATAACCGTGGGAGCCACATTATGTCCCGCAGTCAAATGCCCGCAAGCCACTAATAAACACAGAGGTTATCAATGCACTAATAAGTAGTAACCAAAGACATCAACATATAAACTTTAATTGATGGGAAAGCAAGTATTAAAGGGAGTGCAATCTTTCGTTGTCACATTACACAAGCCACCAATCCTGATGAATTAAAGTTTGCTAACACAATAAAACAAAACTACTTAATGAATTGAACACATGCAGCACCTTCTTACAGCTCTTGTATCTTTGATTTGGGTGTGTCTTGTGCTGCCTCCTTGACTGAATTCGTCCTTTAGTTCTTCTGTTCGAACTTAGGTTATAATATAATGCCTCCGAAATTCGTCTGGTCTTGGGGTATTTATAGTTTCTGTCTGAGGGAAGATGCGGCGCATCTACTAAGTAGATGCGGCGCATGTACTTAACTTCGCGTGGGGTCCAAGATTATAATATTCAGGAATATTCGTACACTGCCAGAAGATGCGGCGTAACCCCATGATTAGATGCGGCGCATGTCCTCTTGTATCTTGGATCGTATCTGGTGATATCTTGATAGAGATGCGGCGCATGTCATGAGTGAGATGCGGCGCATCTGGAGCAGATTAGTCTTGATCTTCTTCATTTCAGTAGACTCTTAACTTTATGCATGTTATGCTCCATAATCAGTCCAAAATCGCTAAGTTTCACCAAATGCTTGTTTTTACCTGAGAATTACAAAAGTAAACGATTAAGTATCAATCCTCATACATAATATAGTAAAACAAGTCAAATTAATAGGATAAATGATAGTAATAAAATGTACTTATTTGAGTTCATCAAATATCCCCCCACTTGAACTTTACTTGTCCCCAAGTAAACCTTAGAATTTCTTTTATGAAAATGTATCCTAAAAGATGTTAGGATTTATTTTTATATTTAAGCATGTATTCGTTTATTTCATAATCACACAACTAAACACTTAACGAATTAGAAGTAAAATAAGATAATTTTGATAAAAGAAAATCTAATCGTTTAACTGTCCAGTCGCGACGAATATTCTATCATAAGCTTGGCAAGTATACACATCTCCTCCACTAAAGCTAAGGAGTAACAAGTCTAAAGCGGTAAAAAGGGTTTTTAGGCTTAAGGGTTAATTATTCTCTTTCACTATCGATCTCAAATTCCAGAAAAGGCGAAAAAATCACAAACACATGATCGAATCCACGAACACGATACTTGCAATTGCTCAAATCTTTAACTCGAATAGGCTAAAGATAGGTCCAAACTTCACCAATAATAATATATCAAAAAGGGCGACAAAATCATAAATACATAGCCGAATCCACGACTACGATACTTAAGATTGCTCAAATCCCTAATCTCAATAAATCAAAGGTTTGGTTGGATAAAGAATAATAAAGGGCATGGATAACATTTGGGATACAAATTGGTGCAAAAATAAAAATAAACAAAACAAATAAATTAAAATCCTAAGTGTGGTTAATCACTATCCCAACCATCCCATGAATAAGACTCATATCATCGAATAACTCACGCTTTAACACTTGAAACACACGCTTTAGGTAGACACGAATTATACTCAACAAGGTCTTAATCAAAGAATAAACCTTAATTGGCGTTCCCATAACTGCCAATTCCCATTCAATCCATAGATATAGTACAACAAATAGTGGTGATATCGACCACTTAATACAAAACTTTACATCGTTGGCTTAAAATAAACATCCAACTTTTCTTTCTTTCTTTTTCTTTTCTCATTTTTTCGATTTTTTTTTTTTTTTTTTTTTTTTTTTTTTTTTTTTTTTTTTTTTTTAAACATAAAGATAGATGTGTAAAATTTCACCACATCACTATAATGATAATTCTGGATAAATGTTCCATACTTTTCATAACTTCAGAAATAATGGTAATAGTGAAAGTAGTAAACACACGAAAAATAAACTCCAAAATATACAATATTTACTTTCACTCCAATTGCATTGTGCAATTTCCCGACCTAACCAAAGATAATGAATTACGCACGCGAACACAGGTAATGTAAGGAAACACACTCTGCCTATAGCAATCAACCAACCACGGATTCTAATCTACAGGGTAGGCTAAGGTGTAAGGGTGTAACGAAACATTTTAAACATAGGTGTAAGAAACGAAAGGAATGGCTCTGAGGGTTTTTCTAGGGGTATCTTACTCTAAAAATGAGAGTAACAAAAGGTTTATACGGGGGTTAACTAACCAGTGTAGTTAGTTAATAACACATAACAAATAATAAGCTATTTGGGTGTAATCCTAGAATTTTACCAATTTAGACAAGTCATTCCAATTATATAAATAATACTCATTATGGTGGTCTCGAATAGTATACAAGCCAAGTTCTAAAGTTTACAAGTCACCGGCACACTCATAGATTTGTGAATTTTGAAAAATCACAATTTTTGAAAATAACGTCATGTGTGCAGCTATGCAACTTAGATCTTAAACAAAAACATGCTAAAAAAAAAATTTAAGTTTGATATATTAAGCACATTTTAAGCATTTTTTAAAAAAGTTTAGGACAAGTAATTGTTAAGTGTTCTAATTCTCCAATCCCCCCACTTAAGTTAAACAACGTCCTCGTTGTTTGTATAAAAGGTTAAAAACTGGAAAATAAAAGAATTAGAACAGAAAAACTCCCCTGAGATTTGCTCGGTATGATTCTCCATTAGTATAAGAGCAAAAATCATCTTTCTTGTGGATTAGAACGTTAAAGCTTCATACTTGATGTATCCACAGGAAATCCAGGAAACTATAATACCACCAATACTTTAAAACACACCTAAGATAAGAAAGGTTCAACTTGCATAATACATTAGTAGTTAGATAAAAATAAAACTTAAAAATTAAAACTGAAAATCATCAGGTCAGTCGATGCGCCGTATCTTATGGAAGAAGATACGCCGTATCGAGCCTGGAATAAATACGGATCAGAATAAAGATGCGCCGCATCCTTAACCAGGGATGCGCCGCATTAAAAATAAACTGATAAAGAGTTTTAAAGTCGAAAATAAAAATGCAGAAAAAATAAGATATGACCATTGCAGGAGATGCGTCGCATCTCAGAATTGAGATGCGCCGTATCCTCATGCGGGCCTGACTGACTCGACACAAAAACAGAAAAAGATAAAATATAAATCCTCCGGGTTGTCTCCCGATAAGCACTTGTCTTTATTCCAGAGTCTTCAAGTTAGACTCACGTTCAGCTCTTTAGTATCGATCATTGAAGGAGTCGGAAACATCGCGCTCCTTCATCGCCAATTCAGTAATATTGAACACTCCTTGCTCGTCCTTAATTTCCACGCCGTTCCTCTTCAATATCTGTATAAACAAAGTCCTGTCCCTTTCGGGCAGAGATGACAAAATGATAGACGGGAAATTCTTATTATCATATAGGCACAAATAAGCAAGGTGGGGTGGTAGTTCAATAAACACATCATTGTTCAAATTCGTTTTCTCAACTATTCTCCTACGTTTGTTAATTACTACGCAATCATACCACTCATCATCAGAATCATTAACAACATTGTGTCTAAGTTCGGTAGGTACGTTAAGGTCAATGAATTCCTCAAAGTTCTCATGATTAGGATTAGTTGAGTTGTTTTGAATCAATGTTTCTCCCATAAGTCTAGCTTCAAGATCGAGGTCCATACGCTCTCTTAATCCTAGCACATAAACACCTCTAATTATGCTTTTAACCGGATCTTGGCACTTATAGACTAGTTTAATATTCCCTACCCTTAATGAGATTTTTCTTTTAAACACATCAATCTTAGCATGGGCAGTAGACAAGAAAGGTCTTCCGAGGATTAGAGGAATCTTAACATCCTCGGGCATGTCTAGTATAACAGAGTCTACGGGAAAAATAAACTGCTCAATCTTAACTAGCACATTATTAGCAATCCCTTCAGGTCGTTTTACCGTTTTATCAGCCAATTCAATAAGTAACTTAGTTGGTGCTAATTTTCCTAGTCCTAGGGTAGCGAATGTCTTAAGAGGCATAACACTAACACTAGCTCCTAAGTCAGCTAACACATTATTGAAAGATATATTATTAATAGAACAAGGTAGAGTAAAACTTCCTGGGTCTCTTTCTTTATGAGGCAAGGCATTTAAGTCGGTTGCAGATCTCTCTTCTTTCATTGTTGCCTTGATCTCCTCTTCAATCTTTGTCTTTTCTTTTAGTAGTCTCCTTAAGCTGATTGAAGAATTAAAGAAAAATTCGGGTCTTGCACCATCATTACCATTCATCGATCTTCTAGGTATATTAGGAGTGACTTCTTCAGTGGTGCTTATGGCCTTGACATGATCTCTTGGGTTGGTTTCAGTTGAGCTCGGTAAACTTCCATATCCCCTTTCTTGAAGAACTTTGCTCATTTGACCAATTTGTTGTTCCAATGCTTTGATCGAAGCTCCTTGATTTCTTGTAGTAGTGTCCGTTGAAGCTCGAATTTCTTTGATCATAGCAGTATTCTCTTCATGTCTTTTAGCAGCATCGGCCATAATTTGCTTTAAAGTATCGTCTAAAGTCTGCCTCCTCTCTTGATAAGCGGGATTGAAGTTGTTCTTTTGATAGAATCCCGGACTAGCTTCCCTAAATCTTCCTGAAGGTCGGAATGGTTGTCCAAATTGGGTGTAATATGCTTCTTCAAATGTCTCACTTTCATTCTTGTTCGGGCAATCTTTAGTGTAGTGAGGTCCTTCGCACTTTTTACATCCAACTTGGGCAGCATATGCTCTTTCATCTCGCTTCTTCATCTCTCTACTAATTTTATCCAATTGAGCTTGAATAGCAGCAATCCCGTCAAAATTAGTGCTGCTCTTAGATCTAGTAGAGGTCCCATCGTGCCATTTTTGGGAATGATCAGCAGCATCTTGGATTGCTTTCCTAGCATTGGTTGCACTCATTTGAGGTACAGCTCCCTTAGCATCTAAAATCTGTCTTGTAGGCACGTCCAATCCTTGATAAAACAATATTATTTCCTGCATAGGGGTTAGATAGTGTTGAGGACATTTTATCAATAAATCTTTAAACCGTTCCCAAGCTTGATAAAGGGTTTCATCAGGCTCTTGCTTGAAACTATTGATAGCCTCCATCTTTTTAGCAGTCTTAGCAGGTGGACAATATCTCTTCAGGAATTTGCTCTTCAAACCTTCCCATGTAGTGATTGAACTAGCAGGTTCATTCCTTAGCCACTTATTAGCAGCTCCTTTTAGTGAGATTGGAAAGATTCTTAGCATGAGTTGATCGGTATTGACTCCTTCTGAGGTAAACAAATCTGCAATCTCCAGGACCTTTTCAACATGCTCATTAGCATCCTCTTGTTCCGTCCCACTGAAAGCATTCTCTCTGAGCTCTTTGAGAAACTGACCCTTCAACTCAAATTTTGACTTATCATCAAACTTAGGTCTAGCAACTCCTGAAGTGTAATCAGCACGGGTATTGTTCATGTATTCCTCCATAGTAGTGTTTTCGCCCATTGTTTCTGTTTCAACTTCCTCTTTTTCTTCAGAAAAGTAATCAAGCTCGAGTGAACTTGAAAGATCAAAGCTTCTTGTGTTGAAAAGCCTTTTAAGCGAATGTAGGGCTCGTTCAGGATCTTCGAAAGGTTGAATCAAGTTCTTCGTAGAACTCCTGGTCATGCACTTCCTGAAATCAACACAAAAATATCAGTAGGGTATGCTCGAGAAAGTAGTATATCAGAAAATTAACAACGAAAACGGAATACGAAAAATTAAAGTTACTGATATCTGCAGACGATGCGCCGTATCCAAAAAGTTAGATACGCCGTATCTTAATACGTTAAAATTTAATCAGACTTTATTCAGAAAATAGATACGCCGCTTTAGAATTTAAGAATGCGCCGTATCGAATTAATTAATCAAAAATCAGCTTTTCTAATTAAAATTAAATGCGTCGTATTAACGAAAGTTAATGCGCCGTATTTTCGTTACGTTTAAAAATAAAAGATTTTTGATTCAGAAAGATGCGCCGTATCGACAGAGATCGATACGCCGTATCTGTTTAATAATTCGCAAACTGTTTTTAATTAAAATAATAGATACGCCGTATCTGCTAAAGCAGATGCGTCGTATGGCGTTAACGTTTAGAAAATTTTTTTATTAAAAACAGATACGCCGTATCTTGGGGAAAAGATGCGTCGTATCGAATTAATTAAACGCGTTGTATTTAAAAAAAATTAAACGCAATACGCCGTATCTGAGAGATCAGATGCGCCGTATCGTTTGATTTAGCACAGTACAACGATAGCAGAACAGAAAAAAATACGAAAAATAAAAACAAAAAATAAAAACACACGAACAAAAAAATAAAACACACAAAAATAAAAATAAAAGCAATCAATTAACACACAATACAACAAATATGCAAAATAGTACAATGATGCAATTAATCTAATAAAAAGAAAATCCTAATTAAAATACTAATCAAATTAACAGATAATAACAATTCACTCCCCGGCAGCGGCGCCAAAAACTTGATGCGCGTGATTTGTCGTTGCGGTTTAGCAGTTTTAATGCCTACTCAAGTTTTAAATTTATATTTAGCCGACTTATCAATAACACACACACTTAACGAGCAGTGTACCCGGTCAGTATGAATATAATGGTAAGTAGAGTGTCGATCACTAAGAGTGGAACGTATTATCTCGTTATTCTAATCAGTATTTTAATATCCTAACGCAAGGGGGTTTCAGCCTGAGAGACTGGCACGATTTGTTGCAATTAAATAATAAAATAAACCAATAGGCACGAATCAGCAAGTAGCACACACGTACACAGATAAATACTCGAGACAATAAGAGGGCTGTCCTTATGATTAAGTAGATTGTCACTTGTTTTATTGATAGCTTTATATGAAGTGTATGTAGTTAACCCTTTCTCGTTGGTCCTAATCTTATCGGCGAGTAAACCCTTAATGATTACTTATGTCTAAAAGTTATTCCTAAGTGATCAATTTAGTAATAACCGTGGGAGCCACATTATGTCCCGCAGTCAAATGCCCGCAAGCCACTAATAAACACAGAGGTTATCAATGCACTAATAAGTAGTAACCAAAGACATCAACATATAAACTTTAATTGATGGGAAAGCAAGTATTAAAGGGAGTGCAATCTTTCGTTGTCACATTACACAAGCCATCAATCCTGATGAATTAAAGTTTGCTAACACAATAAAACAAAACTACTTAATGAATTGAACACATGCAGCACCTTCTTACAGCTCTTGTATCTTCGATTTGGGTGTGTCTTGTGCTGCCTCCTTGACTGAATTCGTCCTTTAGTTCTTCTGTTCGAACTTAGGTTATAATATAATGCCTCCGAAATTCGTCTGGTCTTGGGGTATTTATAGTTTCTGTCTGAGGGAAGATGCGGCGCATCTACTAAGTAGATGCGGCGCATGTACTTAACTTCGCGTGGGGTCCAAGATTATAATATTCAGGAATATTCGTACACCGCCAGAAGATGCGGCGTAACCCCATGATTAGATGCGGCGCATGTCCTCTTGTATCTTGGATCGTATCTGGTGATATCTTGATAGAGATGCGGCGCATGTCATGAGTGAGATGCGGCGCATCTGGAGCAGATTAGTCTTGATCTTCTTCATTTCAGTAGACTCTTAACTTTATGCATGTTATGCTCCATAATCAGTCCAAAATCGCTAAGTTTCACCAAATGCTTGTTTTTACCTGAGAATTACAAAAGTAAACGATTAAGTATCAATCCTCATACATAATATAGTAAAACAAGTCAAATTAATAGGATAAATGATAGTAATAAAATGTACTTATTTGAGTTCATCACGAATGCTGCCAGTCAGAACATGATAGTCTACCAAATGGATGTTAAGATAGCATTCTTGAATGGTGATTTGAAAGAGGTAGTCTATGTCAGTCAACCAGAAGGATTTGTGGATCCTGAAAGCCCTACTCATGTCTATGGTTTGAAGAAGGCTCTTTATGGCCTAAAGCAGGCACCTAGGGCGTGGTATGACACTTTGTCTAAGCTCCTTCTGGCAAACAAATTCTCCAAATGTGTTGTTGATCCTAATCTATTCACAAGGAAAACTGGAAAAAATCTACTTCACGTTCAGATCTACGTAGATGACATTATCTTTGCCTCCTCTGATCCTATGGAATGTGATCGTTTCTCTAACGAGATGAGTTCCAAGTTCCAAATGTCAATGATGGGAAAAATGTCGTTCTTCTTGGGTTTACAAATTTCTCAAAGTCCCGGAGGCATATTCATTAATCAATCCAAGTATGCAAATGAAATATTGAAGAAATTTGGATTTGATTCAAGTGATCCTGTTGACACTCCTATGGTTGAGAGATCGATGTTGGATGAAGACCTCTCTGGGATCCCTATTGATCAAACCAAGTTTCGAAGCATGATTGGATCCCTAATGTATCTCACCGCTAGTAGGCCAGATCTCTTCTTTGTAGTATGCATGTGCACTCGTTACCAGTCTAAGCCCACAAAAAAGCATCTGGAAGCGGTAAAGCGGGTCTTTCGATACCTTCAAGGGACTATTCACATGGGTCTCTGGTATCCTAAGGACACCGCCATAGCACTCACGGCCTATACAGATGCAGACTATGCGGGGTGTCAAGATACTCGCCGAAGTACGTCGGGAAGTGCTCAGTTTTTGGGAGAAAAGTTAGAAAGCTGGTCATCTAAGAGGCAAATGAGTACATCTATATCTTCCACAGAGGCTGGATACATTGCCATGTGATAACGCTCAAATAGTACATGTTTTTAAGAGCGTTATCGTGGATTTTATGCATATTTATTGATCACTTTTATGAACTTATGGTACTTAATGAAGTATAATTTCTATTTTAGGTTCATGGAAGCTCACGACAAAGAAAACCAAGAAAAAGATGAAGAAACGATCAATAAATGAAGATTTATGCTTATACGAAGAATTCCGGACAAAAGCGAGTCTCGTGGAATATATTCGAGAAGATAAAGTCATGAAGTTGTCACTCCAAAGACTCAAGAATAAAGCACAAGAGGGAAAACGAGAAAAGAAATAAAGAAAAGAAGCTAAACGAAGAAATAATGGAAGACTCGTTGTTCCCGACATACCTCCACCATTTTGGCCATAACTTGAGCATACGAACTCGGATTTAGTTGATTCAAGCGGACACGGAAAGCTAAGAGAAAGATCTACAACTTTCAAGCTGCCAAAATTCTCCAACCGATCGGATGGAGCTGACAGATTCATCCAACCGATCGGCATTGCCCCGCATCCGATCGGTTGGACCAATTTGACTTCTCCAAGTTATTTCTAATGTGTAATTAAGTGCCATCAAGCCCGATGTCCGATCATATGGCCCTAATAACTCCTAAACCTACTACTTTATGACACTTTGTGCCCAAGTAACTTACTTGTTGGCTATGGGTGGCTTCTACCTATAAATAAGACCATTTTGGCTTAGTTTTGGGTGTGAAATTCTAGCCTCCACCCTTAAGGATGAATTTTCACCAACTTATCTCTCCCAAAAGACCACACAACCCTCTGCCATTTCCAGGAGTAGTGCTCAAGAAAGTGTTCGGGTGTAATTTTTCAGCTTGGTTAGAAGTTGTAGTTGATTGGAGGCTTGAAAGTTTCTATAATCCTTCACCTTTACCTATTGTAATTGATACCTTGGGTAAACTCTTGTTACTTTTATGATGTTGAATTCTATTATTCATGTTGAACTTTGGTTATTGATTAATCTTGACATGGAATAGTTTTGAATACTTGTTTGGATATTATGATAACTTGTGATAATAGGATGTTTGGATATTTGTAGTGTTTGTTTGGATTATGATGATAACATCATATTTGGTTAAATTGGATCTAGTTATTGTTTATTGTTTTGATTAAACATTGTTAGGTATACAAGGATTCTCAATAGTGGTTGATTTCAATTCATTAGTCGACGAATGTTTTGGTCTTGTACTTTGTGACAATTTTATGAGAAACATAATAAACTTAACATGTGAAAGTTTAATTTGGATTAAGGGTCGAAAGGCATCTTTTTAGTATGTGTTCTAATCATCTTTCAAGTAAATGTAACTTCACAAATTAATAACATTAAAGTTTAAGGTTCGAAAGGATTCTTTCTTGTTATAGGCATAAGGCTCATGACATGACCATTTGATTGAGGCTTATACATCTTAGATTTATAAAACACTAAGTTATTATTGGTTCTAAAGGTCGAAATGATTACCTTTGATAATATGTTTTCCAAATTAACCATCCTAATATCCATGTGATCATTTGTCCAAACATGTATGTTCTTTGTGTGCTTGTTCTCATATTGCTTTTCTTATTGGTTTGATCCGTGACGATCATAACCATCAACTTGTTACTTGCTTAAACAAACAAACGACACTTGAGTGCAACCAAGTCTCTTGGAACGACCTTGACTTACCAACCCCTAAACTACATATGACTAGGGTATACTTGCCCGAATGTGTTCCTAGTTAATCGGTAATTCTTGTTTATAAATTAAAAACCTCGTGCGAACGCATCATGTTTTTGGCCCCGTTGCCGGGGATTTGGTTTTGCACTTGTTTGTTCGTTTGATTGTCATCTTGATTGATATATTGTTTGTTGCTCTTGCGTGATCCTTTGATTGATTGATTGAATTGAATTCTTGTTGAATTGTTTCGTCTGCTTGATATATTGATTGATTGCTCGTTTGCTAATTTGTTCGAATTGCTTTTGCTCATGAATGATTGTTTCTTTTCTCTTGTTTGCTTGCTTGTTTGCTCATGATAATTGCTTAATTGCCTCCCTTGCGTTTTTCTCAAAAAATTTCTAATTTCTCATCTTTTGCTTAATGATTTTGGCATCAAAATCAATTGTTTTGGTGTTAGGATTTGGTTTCATGTGTTTTAAAAATGCTCATTCAAATGTTTGCTTTCAAAGTTTGTGCTCGAATTGCTTGCGAAAAAAAAACCCACCAATTGTGTTTGTCTTAATTTTCTTAATTGTTTTCATATTCGTTTAGAATAGTAGAACATGCTCTTGTGTGTTTAACTTTATTTTTAAGTTTAAAAAAAAAATAAAAAAAATCCGAGCCGTCCATCCGATCGGATGGCAGGTGTACAGATCGGTTGGGAGTCTCAGAAAAAGTTGGATCAGATGAACCGATCGGATGGATGATAAACCGATCGGTTGGTCAGCTCGGGAAAAAATTTTATTTAGGAAACCGATCGGTTGGATGACAAACCGATCGGATGGACCAACCGGTTAAAAAAAATAAATAAATAAATAAAATAAAAAAAGAAGGAAAAAAAATGTTATTTTCATTTTTCATATTTTGTTCTTGTGTGTTTGTGTTTAGATCGAATAAGTTTAAATGTCTTTTGGTTTTCGCAAGAGTATCGTTTCTTTTATTCTACTTAAGTTTGTTTTTTTTTTTTTTTTTTTTTTTTTTTTTTTTTTTTTTTTTTTTCATTTTAAATTTTGTTAATTTAGTACATTGTGAATAAATAAGTACTTGTTTTAAAAATAAAAATGTTTTGAACTTTGTGGGTATGTTCACTAGAAACCCTCACGAGACTTCACTCGTCCACTCGGGCCACCGAGGGGGTTTAAAAGGCTTGTTGCATATGCTAAATGCAACCGTGATGCCTACGAAAGTGAGTTTTAGAATTTTACGCGTTTTTTGTAGTTTAGTTTATTTTTGCAGATTTAATAAGCTCTTGGAGATTGGATTATTGGTGATATTATACTTGTTGTGGAGATGTTTTGTTGAATGAGGAATTGATTGATCTCATAAGCTTATGCTAGCATTTGTTTAGCACCTTATCATATGGAGTTCGATCGCGATTTCTTGGCCCGGGAAGTTTTCGTTTCTCTTGGACTATTTATTTATTTATTTTCCCAATTTTACATGCTTTGAAGTTAATTTTCATTACATTTTGGACAATGCTTAACTTAAGTGTGGGGGGAAGTAAATAGAAAAAGAACGAAACTACTTTTTAAATTTATAATTTTTGGGGCCAATTTAAAATTTTGTATACTTGTTTGCCCTTGTTATCTAATTGTTTTCACGCTTTTAGGATAATATATTATAATAACTGGATCAATCCACTGGTGAAATATGTAAATTTTGAAAAATTCGAGATGTGTCCCGATTAATATTGCAATCTATTATGGGATCGATAACATTTGCTAGCACATATTATAGCCCTTTCCACTAAATTGTGAGGATTTGAGCATGTTCTATATATATAGCATGCATCTTTTATGCTTGAATTTTTTTGCTATGAGTGTGTTGGTGATTTTATTTATTCTAGAACTTGTACTTGTAAATCATTACCAGACCGCAGTAAGATCACATTCGTGTGATATAAGTGTATTCGTGTGATAAAGAGGCACCTTAGGAATAGCACCAAATGGCCATCCGTTTACAAAATAATTTTTGCTAACCACATCGGTTAGTTAACCTTGTATTTGGAACCTATTTGTTAGCGTTTATCTTTAGCGCTAGATACCCCTAGTTAAACCCTCCGAACCAATCCTTTTCATTTTTTGTTACATCTATTAAAAAAATATATATTTACACTTTAAACCTTAGCCTAACCCTTAGTCGAAGTCTAAATGGTGGGTTGCTAGTTGCTTGGAATGTTGGATTGTTTTTTATGATTATTAGTTAGCCACACTTTTTCATTCGTGTGTGCCATTCTGACGAAGATGGAGAGGGCCCGCTTCATATTTTGTATTTTTGTGGTGTATGCTTATGTGAAGTGTGGGGGAGATGTGATGTATGAAAGAAAGGTAGAAAAAAAAAAGAAAAAAAAAAGAAAGAAAAAATATATGTGATGAGAATTATATCCAATGTACTATATTATTATGAAGATGAAGGAAGAGGAAGTATGTTTGAGATATCGATTAGCCAATGTGCTAAGACGTGATATACATATATATTTGGTGATCGATATGTGAAGAAGAGAAGATTGTAACTATAATCATTTACGGGTTTGCCGTTTGTTCGGTAACTAGCAACAATGGGACTTAGACTTGACTTTATTTTTCTTTTAAAACCAATTTCATAAATACTCCCATGCCTTATCCCTACCCTTACCAAATTACTTTATTCGTTGTTAGCTTTCGAGCATCCGGATATAGTGATGGCTTTGTGAAAATATGTAGTGCAATAATATTTTAGTGACCATCCGGTTTTTGAATAGTTGAAATACGCGCCAGCGATCTAGTGCGTATTTTGGTGACCATCCGTTTTGTAAGTAACACGCCAGCGAACCAAGGTACAATCTAGTGACCATCCGTTGTTTAGCTAGTAAAAATCCGAGCCAACGAGCTATTATATTCTTGTATGAAATATTTGAACATAAGCCGGTACAACCTCGAAGCCTGTACATTACAACCCGAATAAAAGACATCTTTAGATGTTTACACTTGGCGCTTATGCCACGTCGGTGGAGTTTTGTTTCTTGTACAAGCCTATGGTAATAAATGGATCATGACTTAGCAATGAGTGTGATTTATCTTATATATACTCCACTACCTAAATAAATGAGTGATTGAGTGAATTATACTTCGTTTCTTTTTCGTGAGGTGTTTAGAAATGTTACTCAAGCAAGAAAATCTATGGGTATTGTCATACATCTCTGTTTTTCACCATAACGCATAAAAATGATGAATCGTATCTTGTTCTTGTACTTGGTAGATTTGCATCATAATTTTTATAATCATTTTTCATGCACCATGTGGGATCTATTTTTCTTAATATTTGCTTGAGGGCAAGTAAACTCTTAAGTGTGGGGGAGTTTGTGCTCATTTTCTCTTTTATTTAAAAAAAAAATTCAAAAATTTTTAAAATTTTCGTTTTGTCTTCTAGGTATGAATTTCGATTTTTCTTTTTCTAGATTTGCTCGAGGGCAAGCAAAGTTCAAGTGTGGGGGAATTTGATAACGCTCAAATTGTACATGTTTTTAGAAGCGTTACTGTGGATTTTATGCATATTTATTGATCACTTTTATGAACTTATGGTACTTAATGAAGTATAATTTCTATTTTAGGTTCATGGAAGCTCACGACAAAGAAAACCAAGAAAAAGACGAAGAAACGATCAATAAACGAAGATTTATGCATATACGAAGAATTCCCGACAAAAGCGAGTATCGTGGAATATATTCGAGAAGATAAAGTCATAAAGTTGTAACTCCAAAGACTCAAGAATAAACCACAAGAGGAAAAACGAGAAAAGAAATGAAGAAAAGAAGTTAAAACGAAGAAATAATGGAACACTCGTTGTTCCCGACACACCTCCACCATTTTGGCCATAACTTGAGCATACGAACTCGAATTTAGTTGATTCAAGCGGCCACAGAAAGCTAAGAGAAAGATCTACAACTTTAAAGCTTCAAAAATTCTTTAACCGATCGGATGGAGCCGCAACCGATCGGATGGAGCTGACGGATTCATCCAACCGATCGGCATTGCCCCACATCCGATCGGTTGGACCAATTTGACTTCTCCAAGTTATTTTTAATGTGTAATTAAGTGTCATCAAGCCCCATGTCCGATCATATGGCCCTAATAACTCGTAAACCTGCTACTTTATGACACTTTGTGCCCAAGTAACTTACTTGTTGGCTAAGGGTGGCTTCTACCTATAAATAAGACCATTTTAGCTTGGTTTTGGGTGTGAAATTCTAGCCTCCACCCTTAAGGACGAATTTTCACCAACTTATCTCTCCCAAAAGACCACACAACCCTCTGCCATTTCTAGGAGTAGTGCTCAAGTGCTCAAGAAAGTGTTCGGGTGTAATTTTCCGGCTTGGTTAGAAGTTGTAGTTAATTGAAGGCTTGAAGGTTGCTATAATCCTTCACCTTTACCTATTGTAATTGATACCTTGGGTAAACTCTTGTTACTTTTATGATGTTGAATTCTATTATTCATGTTGAACTTTGGTTGTTCATTAATCTTGACATGGAATAGTTTTGAATACTTGTTTGGATATTATGATAACATGTGATAATAAGATGTTTGGATATTTGTAGTGTTTGTTTGGATTATGATGATAACATCATATTTGGTTAAATTGGATCTTGTTATTTTTTATTGTTTTGATTAAACATTGTTGGGTATACAAGGATTCTCAATGGTGGTTGATTTCAATTCATTAGTCGACAAATGTTTTGGTCTTGTACTTTGTGACGATTGTATGAGAAACGTAATAAACTTAACAAGTGAAAGTTTAATTTGGATTAAGGGTATAAATGCATCTTTTGAGTATGTGTTCTAATCATCTTTCAAGTAAATGGAACTTCACGAATTAATAACATTAAAGTTTAAGGTTCGAAAGGATTCTTTCTTGTTATAGGCATAAGGATCATAACATGACCATTTGATTGAGGCTTATACATATTAGATTTATAAAACACTAAGTTATTATTGGTTCTAAAGGTCGAAATGATTACCTTTGATAATATGTTTTCCAAATTAACCATCCTAATATCCATGTGATCATTTGTCCAAACATGTATGTTCTTTGTATGCTTGTTCTCATATTGCTTTTCTTATTGGTTTGATCCGTGACAATCATAACCATCAACTTGTTACTTGCTTAAACAAACAAACGATACTTGAGTGCAACCAAGTCTTTTGGGACGACCTTGACTTACCAACCCCTAAACTACATATGACTAGGTTATACTTGCCCGAATGTGTTCCTAGTTAATCGGTAATTCTTGTTTATAAATTTAAAACCTCGTGCGAACGCATCACCATGTCTGCGTGCCGTGCTCAAATTCTATGGATGAGATCTCAACTATCGAATTATGGCTTTGCGTACAACAAGATCCCTCTGTATTGAGATAACAAAAGTGCTATAGCTCTTTGCTGCAATAATACCCAGCACTCCTGATCAAAGCATATGGACATCCGACATCACTTTATAAGGGAACAGGTTGAGAAAGGGGTTGTTGAACTTTACTTCATAATGACTGAGTTTCAGTTGGTTGATATCTTCATTAAACCAAAAAAAAAATATATATATATAAAACCTATAAAAACCATAAAAATCAGAAAAACACAAAAATACCAAAAATAGTTCCTCTAGGCATGTTTTCTGTTTATCGATAACATTTACGGTCCTAGAAACATGTCATGAAGCTCGAGCAGAAGTTAAATTAAATGGTTAAAACATGTCAGGATTGCTTGCAGTCACTTCAGACTGTAACCCGTTCCTCATTATAGGGAAAGCTCGTCGCTAAAAAGACGGCTGTTCCTCCCACTGGGTGAAGTTCACCCGGGCATGGATTACTTTATATCCATGTTTCTTCGATTTGATGTACGTTTAAGTGCATCATTTCTCGTATAAGAAGAGAAGTCTTCTTTACATCACAGATACTTTTCCATCTATGACTCTTCTGGAAAGTATTTGCGCTAAACTTGGTCGTACCATGATTTTTGAATATCAATCAGAATTGAACTTTTCACAAAAATCTATCACTCAATCAATGACTACAGCTCTTTAAATAGAAAACGGGTCATCAATTGAGGGGGAGAGTGATTTCAAAAATTTTATATCATCAAAACAAGTCACGTTGTACATAATAAGCAGTGAACGAAATGAAACCTGTTGTTATGTATCAGTGTATGAATTTTTAATTCAAATATCTTTCAAAATTATCATACCTGACACTAACATTCTCCCTCATTGATTGAGGGGGAGCATTAGTATGTTCCATTATCAGCCCATATTAAACCTGTCCACATTTTCTCCCATATTTTCTAAACTTATTTAAATCAATTGGGATCACAAAATCTCAAAAGGTTTGAAATTTCTGATCGAAGGAGAGAATGTGATTTAAATATGCAATCTGATAAAAATGTGATGTTTTGGACTTAAATGTAAGCTCTCCCATATGTGCTAAACTCTTTTGTATATCAATGCACATATTGAGGGGGAGCAAATGGTTTGTGGTGATAAAAAGAATGTGGCATCTCTGGTGGCATCTCATGTGAGCGCGACTCAGACTTCCCCAATGAATTGACGAAACAAAAACTGTCATTAATCGAAAGGACTTGTCCTGGCCGGGTAATAATTTCAAGCTGGTCTAACCAGTGATGTAAGCGTGTCTCGAAGAGGACTTGTCTGAGTAGAGTGTACTGTTTCAAGAAACTTTCTGTAGACTTGACTAGGCCGGGTAATAATTTCAAACTAGTCTAACTAGTGATGTAAGCGTGTCTCGAATCGGTCAGGTTCACTGAAAGTGGATCAATTCAAAAAGTGCAAGCTCTACCCAACATGTGCAAATTTATGATAAAAACACATGAGCACATGTTAAGGGGGAGCATTTGAAAAGTTCAAAACTCTCAAAGTGTTAGCAAAAATTGTTTCTTAATTATAAACACTTTGAGTGATTTTTCAAATAAACGGTTTATGGCAACATAAGATAGTCATGGTGTTATAAGGTGGCTAAGGTTAGGAAAACCATCCTGTGATCCGCCAGAGCCGGAGGGATCTACCCAAGGACAATACCGAATAGTTAGTATTAGAAAGTCCTTAGGTATGATTATGAAAAAAAAGGAGTAATAAGAGAAAGGAGAAAGAAGGGGTTGAAGAATTAAAAAGAAATGTAATGAGAAAGGGTGAAAAGAAATAGCCCTCCAATTATTCAACCTTAGGGCAGAAACCGGGTTCAATTCATATGCTACTGGTGGTTACTAAGGTAGCACCAGTATTGAAGACAAGACGTCATGGACCTAGTGACGCACTGCACTAAACCTTCTAGCCACTCAAGTTCTCTTAAAAGGACTTGTTTCATTCTCACGGGGAACCCTCCATAATCTATCGACCGCTCATTATGAGTCATGTTGATATTGAAACAGGAAACACCGCTCTAGTCTTCGACTACCAAAAATGCACTTATCGAGTCTAGAGCCACGAGATGCATCATAAGATCTCATAGGAACACATGTTACTTCTACACTGGTTGTTCAACATTAAAGACACCAGTTGTAAACTTACGAGTCCTACGCAGATCTTAGCAATCTGCCAGAACATTTATGAGGGAAATTACAAATGTAATTCTCAGTGATTGAATGGAAATTTCTGCCAGGGTCAACATCAAACAGCCCTGAAAGCAAGTCACTTTGGTAATTCCTTGTGGATTACGCTTAGTGGTCGCGACAGTTTCAAACGGTCTACAGTCGTGGAGTGAACTCCAGCGACTCACCTAATCGTTGATGTACTTCGGTAGATCTTGTAAACCCTCTCGGGGGTATCCGATTTAGGAACGGCCTTGGCAAGGATTCGAGAAAGTTTTCACACTATGCTGTTAACAATCTCGAAATCCAAACCTATAAGTGCCGGACGTTTTATTGCTAACTGTTGTATGCAGGAATCCCTGGCGGTTGCAGCTGATTGCCGAAAAGATGCCGATCCATCACCCCATGCTCACACTTCACCATCATAATCAAAGAAATCATGATAATTGAAAGACTTTCAACACTGCTTCCGCAACTCTGATGGTGAAAATCATGATCCAGAAGAGTGTGAGCATGTCGGTCCAAAGATCACAACATCACATGGAGACGAGACTACAAAAAGATGACTTGGAGACGTACGTTGGATGATGACCTCAAATAATCTTCAAAGATCATCCAAGACAAAAGAATAGTCATCAAAAGTTCACTGCTGAAAGTACAAAGATTAATGATTTAGAAGAATCAAAGACTACGAGCTAGGAATTAAATTCATGTAATAGAACGCTAGAATTTAAAGTGTAACTTCTGGGTTGACCTCCCTTAGGGGGAGATTGTTAGGAATATAAATATTCATATGAAAGACTCGGTCACCCCGAGTATTGTCTAGCATAGGTTAGCTCGTAGACTTAATCATTTACGTTTAGTTATCGTATCATCCATGGAGTCGGGTTGGGTCTTTACCCACTATGCTCACTCTATAGCCTATGTGGGGCGTTTATGTCTGTACTATAAATACCCCTTCCCACACAAGGGAAGGGTTGGAACTTCTCATTATTTTCAAGCTAATACATGTTCATTTTCTCTTACTAGAAGTTTCCACCTCCCCTCTCCTTCTCTCTCTAAAACCCACAGCCAAAGCTCAATCTTTGATTGTGTTTATGTTATTTGATATGTTACAAAAACCCTAACCGGCTCAATTTTAAGTGTTTTCTCCATTAATCTTTTTCTGTGGTTTTATCTTACTTGTTTATGATTGATTTTGTTTATCCTAAATCGTTTATAATTTTGAATCTATCAAGTTAATCGTTTTCGTTTCTTGGTCGATTAGGGTTACATGCTTTTTAGGGCTTGCTTTAGCGATCGGTTTTTCTGGGTCCAGGTCTACTATCTATTCTCATATTTATATACTCTGATTCGTATAAACCTAGTCGTTGTGCTTATTGGATAGTGTATCATATTGAAGGTTTATTGTTGTTTTTGTTTAGAAACCTTAAACGATTAGTTTAGGGTTCTGGGCTGAAGTGCGACGTCATTGTGTTTAACATAGTTTTTGTTAATGGATTTTGGGTTTGTGTCGTTATTCGGATGCTGGTTTGAGGGTCGATTGACTGTAGTACTTGTTCATGATGGGGGTGTTGAGAGAGAAGGATAAAAACGGTGGAATGGGAACAAGTTTAAGGGTTTCGAAAGTTGTAGGTAATAACGGCCTTGCTGAAATAATTCATGAATTCAAAAAGCAATTACTGGATGGAAAACTTGTGTTTGTGGGTGAGGAGGGTTACCACTAAAACCTAATGTTGATAATGTCCTAAGTCTAGGTGGAAGTGACAATGTTAAAAGCCCTACTGGTGCGAGCACACTGAAATACACGTATGATCATGTCTCGCTTGTGGATCAAATGGATTCGGTGCCTGGGAGTAAGGTGTTGAATTCTTATATGCCTAAGGTGGTACCTTTCGAAGTTAATAAGGGTGTAAGAGGGGTAGAAGAGCAGGTTCTTGTTGCCCTGGTTTCGTTTGCTAGTAAGGTTGGTGCTAATTCTACTACTCGTAAGGCTAATTTTCGAACTCTAGATACGGGTAAACCTCTAAACGAAAAGGATGAGGTGCAAATTCCTTTCTCTTCAGTCTTAGAACTAATTCTAGGTTTAAAAATAGCTTTTCCTAACATCTTCCAACAACTTCTCCTGTCTCTTTTGCCTTCGCTCACTACTAAAACCATAAGCATTTACTAACTTCCGCAATTCTTCGCGAAAAAAGATCTCATATTTCCAGTCATCTTCTGTTTCCACCTCGAATTCTTCAACCTTAGAATTAGGTGGTGCTTCATTTTATTCTTCATTATAATATGATGATCTCAGCAGAAATCTTGTTGAGTTCTGGTTAAACTTTAGATCGAATCCCTTTAGCTTGTTAAAGGTTTAGTTATATTAGATAAATCTAACACAACTATGGTAGAAACTGTGTTTGAATGTATTAAAGATTATGCGGAATCTAACCTTTAATATTAAGAAGAATTGCTTTAATGAAATAGTAACACAATGAATAAACAAACAATCAAGCTCCAATATTATTAATGAATAATACGAATACTCTAATAGTATTAGGGTTACAAAACCTTGAAGCTATAAGAATTATACGACTGTGTATTCTATGTAATTCATATATTTTGGTGTGTTGTGGTGTGTATAACTCTATGCCCTAGGACCTCTTTTTATACACCAAGGAGTCCTACACGGCTTACGATACTAAGGAAAGTATATCAAATCTTTTCTAAACTTATCTAATACATATCTCTAGGCACACGGCTTACCATACATATCTCATAAGCAGTACTAACCAAAACGTCTAACAGTACTAACTTATGCCTAACAGTTGTAACTTTACTCTAACAACATTAACTTCATCATCAGTCTTAACTTTGTACCAGCAGCAGTAACGTTGTACTAGCAGTTGTAATATACTTAGCATATATTCATTGAAGTTCTTCAGCAGCACTAACTTCAACTAGCAGTCTTAACTTTTACACTGATAGTAGTAAACACTTGTCACATTTTCTTTGAAGTTCAAGAGCAGTTCTAACTTCATTGAGCAGCAGTAATCATCAACGTGAGCAGCAGTAACATCAAGAATCCCAACAATCCTAACAAGAAAGCTTTTAATCGTAACAATCCTCCCCTAAACTTGATACTCTTCTTCAAAATCATCAAGTTTCTTCATTCAAAGCTTCATTAACACCAGGAGGATGCTTCTAAACACTCCATACATTCTTACATTGTTTTAGGATAGACCAAAGAAGCTCATAAGCCATTTCAATATCATATTCCAGTTCAAGCTTCTCTTTCAGCATCTGTGAGAGTGTAGGTAGTGAGAGGGATACTTCTTCTCCACCAACATGTAGATCATTAAAGACTGCATCATCAAGGCATGAACTCCACAAGAGTCATATAGCTTCCAGCTCAATACCTTATATCCATGCTGTTTCTTCCATACTTTATCTTCTACATGTGGTTCAAACATTTTTTTTTAAATTACCCCATAGCACTTAGTCATAATCATCCTGAGGCCTTGTTGACCCATAGTTGGCTTTGACCAATCTCCACAGAGTTTCCAAATCATCTCTATCAAAACTCTTAAGCATCTGACCGAATATTGTAAACAACTGAAAATTCCCATCAGCTCTAATAATCTTCCAGTACATTTTCTTGCCTTCTTTGTATATTTTCCAGTCAACAATCCCTGGAGGCTTAGTGGCCAAAGGTACAACATCAATTGGTATTTCTTCATCATCATGAATGACTACCATGAACTGTTTACGCTCTTCTATATCTTTGTCTTAACTATCATCCACCTTTTGTTTCTTGGTGACCTCTCTCTCCTGCTTTGTACCTACTCTCTTTGCTTTGCCTTCCACCAGCTCTGTTTCTAAATCCACAAATGTGTTTACTCACTTCATTGCTCTATCAAGCATTTCTTGGATGTGTTCAAAATTCTTATGTGTCAGTTGATTGAGCTTCCATCCTTCCATGTCCTTCAAGTAAGTACACATGATCTTTCTTTGTTAAGCCTTTTTTGGTGGTTTGTTTCTTTTCTCCTCTGCTCTCTTTGCTGCAAAGTGCCTTCTTCTTGTCTCTAAGAGTTCACAAAATAGTTTTGCTTTTTCAGCATCGGATAACTCTTCTCTTTCTTCTTCTTGTAGTCTTTGAGCCAATAGATAATCTGCTTCAACCTTTGCCTGTACATCATCCCATGTGTTCATCAAGGAAATATTGCCTTCCTCTTTTTCAGCTGCAATTCTTGCTTTCTCAGTTAACAATCTTTCTTCCTCATTAAACCCATATTGTAATTTCAAAGCAGCTTCTTCATCAAGCTTGAGTTCATCTTTCTTGCTCACAGGTTCTATTAAAATTCCTTTACCTTTGCCATGTGGTTATTGTTGTGATATTGTTGTTGTTGATTGAGCTGGATCTTTGATGACAACCCATTTCTCCTTGGGTTTTGTGCTCTTTAAAGCTTTGAGTGCTTGAGCTACAGTGATCTCATCAGTAGTATTTGTAGTTGTTGTAGCAGTACTAACTTCTACACTAGTAGCATTCACCTTTTCACTAATAGCACTAACCTGAGCAACATCAACAATTAACTTAGCAGTAGAAACAACTTCAACAGCTTCTTCAACAATAGTTACTTCAACATTTAACCCTTTAACAACAACTTATTTCTCAGTATCCACCATCTCCTCATCCATATCATCAATTATCCTCCTCTGTTTGGATGCATCCTCACCTAAACTTTCTTCATCATCTGAGGATTCCACCCTAGCTTTAGCACCAATTTTGTACAATCTTTTCAGCTTATGTGTTCTTGACCTTTTTCCCTCTTCAAGCTGCTTTACCCTCTTTTTCAAACTTGTGATCTCCTGTTGCTGAGAGGATGTAAGCTTCTCTAAGACAAGAACATCTTTCTGTAAACTGGTACATTATTCCATCAATTCATTAACTTTAAGACTATCCTTATCACTTCGGAGTATGTTACCTCTCCCGAGTGGTGAATCATTGGATTGTTTAGATACAGTCTCAAACCTAGTTTGAGCAATTGTACCCCTCATGGTTTCTTGGGACCTGGGACCATCACCTGAATTAGTTCCTTAGGAACTAGATTCATTAGATGTTTCCTTGGATTGGGTCTTACTTATGTTACCACTGACCTGCTCTGCTTCTAAGCTAGAAGCAGTAGTGGCAGCCCTCACCAATCTGTCACCCCTCTCCTTATGGCTTCCTAGGTGTTTGTATCTTTTGAGGTTGAGAGGATAATGGTTGTAAAATGGTGGGTGTATGTTGGGAATTAGTAGGAATGACTGAACCTTCACCAATTTGTGGTTGGTTTAGTGCTACCATTGTTGGTAACAAAGGTGTCACTCTACCAGAAAAACCTTTACCTAACCTTCTCATATTAGCAAAAAAAATTTAGTCTGAGAGGGTGTAACATATATTCTTTTATGAGTTGGTTTTCAACAAAATATTTGTCCACAAAAACTTGTAAAAACCTTGGATACATTAAAAATTTTCCAGAAAAATTATCGAAATTTCTAACCATACTATCAAAAATCAATTTGGAAAAATTAAACCTTTGGTTTGTAGCCAAGCAGATAATGGCAGATGCCATAGTGCTGCTAAACTCATTCCATGCAGTAGTCTTAGGACTCAAACACTGCAAGATAGTATGAATTAGGAATTTCCATTGATGGGAGAAGAATGTTTTATAAAAAGTTAATTTATCCGAAGGTTTCTCATACCCCATCAATGCAGGATTTTCAAAAATGGTAGAATTTGGGAAACATTCAATACCTTCCTCATCTGGTAGTCGAAGATTTCTTCTAACAGATGTTTTAGTAATGATTAAATCCTTGCCATCTACTACGAGATGTATCTGTACTTCCTCATTGATAGTTTTGACCATAGCAGAAGACCAAAACTGTTCAATGCAAGAAATATATATAGTAGGATTAACCGTTAAAGCATAACTTATAGGGTGTGCATTTAGAAAATCCACTATCTCTTCAAACCCTTCACTTTCAGTAGGTTTGGACAAGAATGCGACCATGTTGTGTGAATCAGCAAATTTGAGAGTTGCCATTGTGTTTGGTTTAAAGATTGTGTTGGGTTTTGCTATTAGATGATAAAATTGAGTTAGGGTTTGTTATGAGAGAGTATTTGAATGAATGAAATCTATTAAATGAGTGATTGAATGATATAAACCCTTAATCGAAGTATTAATGATAAGTACCCTGAACACCCCAGCAGTAGTAAGTTATGCCTAGCAGCATTAACCTTGAGTTACCAGCATTAACTCCAATTCCATTCCAAACAACTTGTCTATCATCAAGCTAACACTTTTATTTGCTTATCCTGCAAAATGTTAGTCCAAAAACCAAGAAAACACAGGCCATAACAATTTCACAATGATCACAATATTAATTATACCTAACAGTATTAAGTATAACTAACAGTAGTAACTTAGCAGTTTTAAGTATAACCAGCAGTACTAATTATACTTAACAACAGAAACTATTAATGACATGAATAACAGTACTAGTTCATACAAAACTTTACAAAACCATAAAGAGATAAGAGATTTTAAAGATTTAACATTCCAATACTAGCAATCAAATATTGAAATCTACTTACATCAAAAGTTTTTGTAAGCAAATCTGCAACATTCTTGTCAGTATGGATTTTAACCATTTGAATCAATTTCTTTTCATTGCAATCTATAATAAAATGATGTCTGATCTCTATATGCTTTGTTTTTGAATGAAAAACAGGAGTTTTAATTATGCAAATAGTACTGTTATTGTCAATAAAGATCTTGGTATGCATAAAATTGTACCAATAATCAAGTAGTTGATTCTGAATCCAAAGCACTTATCCACAACAACTTGAAGCAGTTAAATATTCAGCTTCTGTAGTGGAATTTGCAACCACTGTATGTTTCTTGCACTGCTGTTGTAGACTTCCTATCCAAGCTTGCTCCAGCATAATCACTATCAGTGTATGCTACCAAATCAAAAGGAGAATCTTTGGGATAGCAAAGGCCTAATTTTGGTTGACCTTTTAAGTATCTAAAAATCCTTTTCACATAATGAAGATGTGAAGGTTTTGGATTGACTTGGTATCTAGCACATGCACACACTGCAAACATAATATCAGGTCCTGAAGATGTAAGGTACATCAATGAACCAATCATTGACCTATATAGATGAACATCCACTTCTTCACCATCTTCATCCTTGAGCAGAGGCTTTCTAGTTTCCATTGGTGTGCTTGCAGTCTTGACTTCTGTAAACCCAAATTTCTTTAAAATTTCAGCAACATATTTATCTTGACTAATAAATATGCCATCCTTCTTCTGCTTCACTTGCAATCCCAAGAAGAATGTAAGTTCTCCCACAGAACTCATTTGAAATTTATCAAGCATCAACTTCTCAAATGCAATGCATAGCTCCTTCTTTGTTGAACCAAAAATGATATCATCCACATAAACTTGGACCAGCAAAATATCACCTTTGTGCCTTTTGATGAATAAGGTATTGTCAATTTTTCCAATTTGAAACCCATTGTCTAACATATATGTTGACAAGGTTTCATACTAAACTCTAGGGGCTTGATGTAGTCAAGACAGTGCTTTTTCAACCTTGTATACTCTATCAGGAAAGTCTAGATCTTCAAATCCTGGTGGTTGACTTACATACACCTCTTCTTCAATCTTCCCATAGAGAAAAGCACATTTTACATCCATTTGATACACCACAAATTAAATGAGGCATAAGCTAAGAACAGCCTAATTGCTTCAGTTCTTGCAACAGGGGCAAAGACTTCATCATAGTCAATCCCTTCTTCTTGTGTGTACCCTTTAGTAACCAATCTTGCTTTATTTCTTATCACAATTCCTCTTTCATCCTTTTTATTCCTGAAAACCCATTTAGTGCCTATAGCCCTTTTTGCATTAGGTAACTCCACCAAATTCTAAACTTTTTGTAACTTGAATTGTAGAAGCTCTTCCTGCATAGCCTCTATCCAGCTTGAATCCTTCAATGCTTGAATTACCTTTTTGCGTTCCACTTGTGATAAAAAGCAAGCAAACAAGCAATTTTAAAGGTCTGTATGGTTTGTTCTTTGTTGAAGAGTACTAACAAACCCATGTTTCTTCAAATTCTTTGACATCTTTCTTGTTTGTGTAGCTGATTGCACATTTCCAATCACTTGATCAAGAGGATGATATTTATGAATTCTTGTAGTTGGAGTAGGACTACCTTGGATTGTTGTATCCAAATTGTTCATGTCAGCCACTTCAGCATCATCTTCATCATCACTTTTGTTAGGTCACCATGTTGTTGTAACACAAGTATAGTTTAGTGAGAGAAAGTTAGAGAGAGAGAGATGGGAGGAACACGTTTAGAATAAATAAAGAAGAGTAATTTGCATAAACATGAACCAACACTCTCCCAAGGAGAGTTACAAGTCTATATATAGTATTTAAGTAGGGCAACACCCTTTATGAGCTTTCTTAACAAACATACTAAGGCCCATGGGCTTACTACATAAGCCTTAAACTAATAACAAACATATAAGCCTATTTAATAAAGCAACCTGTTACAAAACTTAATGACCGACACTTTGTATTAATTACAAGTAATCCCAACAATCTCCTCCTAAGGGTTGGTCATCAAAGTTTGCTTGACGTCATCATTGCTTCTTTGGCTTTGACGTCTCGTGTATCTTTGTTCTTTGTTCTTGTTCTTGTGATGTTAAGTTGGTTTTGTCTTGTCTTCATCAATGTCTTTTACTTTGTTGTCTACGTCTTTTCCAACATGCTCATACTTTGTTTTGACTTTGATTCTTCAATCATGTAAGGTTCTCTTTTCTTGTCATTAATCTTCATCTTTTAAACTTTGTATATTTCTTAGACTTCGATACTGATTTGTCTTGAACTTTACTTTACTTTGAGCTTTGGTGAGAACTTATCTTTCGTGATGTTGTTTGTACGAGCATGTGGATCTTTGAGTGTGTGTTGATGAATCATGATAATAACGATCTCCCTCCAAGGTACATTCATTGGTGCTACATGGTAAAGGTTAGTAATAAACACCAATCGATCATTGTGGACTTAGAGAATTAACCACTATGACTGTTTTACTAATGAATGTCTTGATTCCATTCACCTTGATCGGGCACATCAGTCGTCCAAATCCCATTAGGGACAATTATCAATACTATGGATAAGTTCCAAGTAAAGATCCACATCTTCAGGACTCGATTTGTAAAAGGAAGCTCCTTAGCGGGATTTCCAGCACTTACAGGTTCGGATGTCAAGAGTAATCTCTAATCCATACAAAGGTTGTTCCTGAATTGGATACCCTTAAGAAGGCTTACGCAGATATACCGAAGCATATCAATAATTCAGGTGAGCCGCTGAAGTATACTGAGGTATCACTTCACGACTGTAGACCGTTTGTTACCATCATAAGAAATTTTGAATCTCAAAGTCGATTGTTGTGACAAGAAAAGCATTTGCAAATTCTCTCAAAGTGCTTATATTATAAAACATATTTTGGTAACACTTTTAGAGTTTTTTCATCTTTTGAAGATACTCCCCCTTTATATATGCTTATGAGTTTTAAAAAAAATCTACACATTGAAGAGATGAGTTGATAAATTTTATGAATTGATTGATTATCATTGGACACGTCCTTTTCAAGACACGCTTATCCCGCTAATTAAAGAGGTCCATTGTCAGTTTTTAGGTGACAACTAACTCTAATAACAAACTTGAAGTTATTACCCGTCCGGGAACGTATCCAAAGAAAATCTCTCAATTTGGTACCTTTTGATTCGTCAATTCATAGGTGATATCTGAGTTAGACTTGATATCGTACATTCTACTTTGACAAATTCCTTTTCGAGACACGCTTATGTCGCTAGTTAAAGAGATCCATTGTCAGTTTTTAGGTGAATACCTGCTCTAATAACTAACTTGATGTTATTACCCGTCGAGGAATAAGTCATTTCGATTATGAACTTAATTTTCTCGTTAATTCTTGGGTTAACTTTGAGTAACACTCAATACGGTACTTTCTACTTTGACAAGTCCTGTTCGAGACACGATTACGTTGCTTAGTTAAATAGATCCATTGTCATCTTTTGGGTGACAACTAGCTCTAATAACTAACTTGAAATTATTACCCGTGGAGGACAAGTCATTTCTATTACTGACAGTGATTTTACCGTCAATTCGTTGGTTAATTCTGAGTTAAATTCTTATGAATGTTCTCTTTTGATCAACTTTGAGATTTTGTTATATAAGCAACATATTTTAATCACTATTCTCCCCCTCAAAAATGGCATATTCAAGGTGTTTTTTGGAAAATGTTTGATTAAAATATGCTTTTTGAGGTTTACGGGAAGAATCTAACAAGAACTTTGTGGCTTGAACAAAGATTGTTTCAAGTACTCCCTTTGAGGCTTTGAACACGAGAGTGAATACTTGTTCTTTTGAGCAGAATTTTGAAAAACTTTTAAAAAATCTGATTAATTCTACTCAAAAGTAAGAAGCCTTCGCTTCTTATATTAGGATTGAGACACCGAAGCTTACCCTAGGGTCCTCTAGTTACAAAGTACAGGTTGTTCACTATTATATATGCACAAGCCATATAATAACAAACAATTCATATATCAAGAATATTAACCATTCACTAACTAACCAATCATTTAGGACTTTGGAATGTCAAGATCGGGAAACTCGGTCTTCCTCCAACATAGCTCTCCAACCGTCTGATCTGGTCCCGACGTTTCAACCGTTGTTCAATTTTGGTGATAAACCTGTGAACTTCCCTTGCTTCCTTCGAGTTCCATCTCTTGCTCTGGAAAAAAAGGGTGTATCCTTTCTGCGACTAGCCAATCCAGCACGAACCGACTTCAAAGTATCATCACAAAACTTATGAATTTCGTCATATGCCATGAAGCAGTTGTGAGCTTAGGTACTTCGATAGATGAAATGAAATGCAAGTTCTTTCCTCAAAGTGTATTGTGATAGTTGATTGATCTCATTGAAGTGGAGGAGTGGTTTGGACAGATTCAGCATCCTTCGATAACTTTCAACACCTAATTGGAGATCTTTAACTCTTTCTCGAATTATTATACTCCTTATGAAGATCATAAGAGAAGTGATGAATGCATATTGTAGATCTGTTGGTAGTTGACACATTTTCCCTTGAACTTTGAGAAGATTCATGTCTTCAATGTCGTTCAGGTTCAGTTTGTGAAAATCATATTCAGAGAATACATACTCCTTTTCATCTTGATGTTTGACGACAATCTTCTTAAGAAAAGAGTAGCCCCATTGTCACTAGTACAGATATGGGATTTCGTCACACATGTGGTATTTTGAACGGCCACACATTAACATATTTATGTGACTAAATGTACCAGAATAAAATAAACAACCACACTTGATCCGACTTGTGTGACCATTTCGGAATTTCATTGTCACACATTTGAATATTTTTGTGACTAGAGGTATCTGGTAAATTTTTTTTCGCTTATTTAGTCACTTATAATTTGGGATATGTGACAGATACAAATAAGTTTGAAACATTGGTCACACTATATATATACATTTGTGACAAATATGTCACACAATTGAACAGTGTGACCAAAATCCATATATGGTCACATGAAGTAATTGTGTGTATGTGGCTAAATCATATAGTCAAGTTTGTGACACATTATTTAAAAGTGACTGCTATTTTTTGCTGAATATTTAGCCACATATGAATTTGAAATGCGTGACAACTGAAAAGTAAGTTTGAAGCATTAGTCACGATGTGCATTTAAAAGTGACAAATATATGTCACACACTTGAACAGTGTGACCAAATGTCATATATGGTCACACTAAACCATAGGCATACATGATTAAGTGTAACCAAAATTCGATACATATGGTCACGTAAGTTAATATGTGTATCTAAAGTTTAGTGTGTGTTTGCTAACCTCAAAGCACATAGCGGAAGCAAAGATCAATTATATTTAACATGTAAAGAGTTTACCGAATAATAAAAGTTACATACCTTTGATCCTAGCAAGAATAAGGATCTAGCTTCAAATCTTCTTCTTTAATCAAACTATAGGATTAGCGAGAAACCCCTTACCGTTTTGTTTCTCAATCCAAGATTGTGTTAACTAAAGTAAGTTAACTACCAAGTCTTGTACACATGTACTATAACCAATCAATGCTTGATGCTAGTGAAAGAACACAAGAATTAAACCAAACTATTTGTTTAACACATAAGAAAATCGATTCCCCCTCCTAGAAGGTTGGATCTGTGGAAAACTAGAAGGGGGGGGGTTGAATAGTTTTACCGGTTTTTAAGCTATTTTGAAAACTTCTTAAAAGTCTACTTATTGAAAACCTTGATTCGAATCTTATGTTTAATCAATCAACACCAATATGAACTACATACTAAACTAACTAATAATAAGTAAAGTAAGTAAAGAGAAAAGTTGGAAAGATCAAACTAGGACAAAGGATTTATAGTGGCTCGGCTATGAAGCACCTCTTCGCCCTACTCCACTCCCCGAGTACCACACTCGAGAGTTTCAAGCACTATGTCAACAACCTCCCTTTAGGCGGAGAAAACCGTACACGTCGCTTATCTTATTTCCGACACTAAGCTAGATGTCGAGTGCTAATCTTAGCTAGCACCAATCTACCACGATCCACTTGATCAAACACACGAGCCCAATGGCTTCAAGAGATCACCAAGATCTCGACACGATCACAATGATCAACTCTCACTTCACTCAACCTATTCTATCTACTCTAGATCCTTTGATCAATCACACAAGCCCAATGGCTTCAAGAGATCTTCACTATCTCTCAAGATCACAATGATCTTCACTCACACTCTAACAAAAGAAAAATAATCTTGATGTATGCTTATGATACAATCAAGGATGTAACAAATGTTACAATAAACCTAACAACTATAACTCTTGTATCTTTTTGGATACTTTGAGCTCTTCTCTTTCACTTGAAGAGGAATGATAACACTTTGTATCTTCTTGGATACTTTGTGTTCTTATCTTGCTATTGAAAAGGAATGAAGAGGATCACTTGATGGGATGATAGGATCACTCTTGAACAAAAGAAAAACTAATCTAAATGATCAAAGAAAGAAAGTGTGAAGAGGGTTTTGAACTCAGAAGGCTCTGTGTGAAAAAGGATACCTAAAATCTGTGAAGTGGGTTGGTATTTATAGGCAAAGAAAATCTGAACATTACAGGTGGAAGGCTCCACTAAATCACCCACGGCTCCACTAAATTTAGTGGAACCGTGGAGCCTTCCCAGACAAAGACGCTTCAAATTTTGTCTTTTCTGGTGAAAACTTATTTGGGGAAGTTTGGAGCTGATTTTGGGGGGGAAAATAGTTGTTATGAATTTTAAACTTATTTTTCCATTAAAACATTTCTTAATTATTCAAAAATAATTTGTAAGGTATATTTTTGAAAAAATGTTTTGTCACATTAAAATGTGAAGTCTCAAAACCAAAATTTACTTCTTTGATCATTAGTCAAGTTGTAAATTTGTTCTAGAGTGATTTGTGTAGAAATGGGATCTTCCGATTAAAAACTTGTTTACGTTAATTTTAACGTAACGTGTTTTCACATTTCGTCATCCTCAAAACGTGGAGTAATCGAAAGATATAAATAACGTCTTTAGAACATTATTTGCATCAACAATCTCCCCCTTTTTGATGATGACAAAACATAAACTCATTTTAAGTTAAAATTTGTTTTAACAAGTTTTTAATGAGTTTACTCCCATTTCTCTCCCTTTTTGTCGAAGTAAAAAAGGGTTGCAAGGCTCCCCCTTGATGTATACTGCCCCTCATTTGGAGAACACCAAGGAATCGAGCAATGATTCGTGCTACAAAACAAAGTTAGATGACATATATATAATATCTAACAAGTAGCATTTTTTACAAATATCCAACAAAAATTAGCTAAGTAACCACATAAACATGAGACAACCATATCAAAGCCCATTTCATAAACATAAAGCAAATGTCATACATGAGTATGACTACAACAATGAAGCAAAATTAAATAACAAGAAGACACATAAACATCAATAGTAGTATGAGGCTTCAAGATTTGCTTCCAACTTCAAAAGGGTTCCTAAGCATTTATTGGAAAAACTAAACATAATCATGTTTAGTTGGTTGGGCTATTGGGTGGTGGAGGTGGTGGGATGATGGGTCCTTGTGGAGGTGTGAGGAGTTGCTCAAGATAGGAGAATTGAAAGCTCAATTCTTCTCAAAGACACATTATGAGGTTGTAGGGGATAAAGGATGGGATGACCCATTAGTGGTTGATGTGATGGTGATAGTGATGAAGATGATGTGTTGGTGCCAAGTTCAAAGGGTGATGTAGGTGATAGGGTTAGTGTGAGAGCCAAAGGTTGTGGTGAAGGTGATGGTGAAGTGGATGATGTGTTAGTACCAAGTCCAAGAGGGTTTGATGGTGATTGGGTGAAGGTTAAAGCTAGTGGTTGAGGAGGACTTGGTTGAGATAAAGGTGTGTTTGTTCCAATGGTGGTTGAGTATGAAGATGTTGGTTTGGTTGAGGTTGCCTTGGATGGAGCTTGGGGTGTAGATATGGAAGATGTTGATTTGGTTGAGGTTATGGGTGTGTATGTATCATCTTCATCATCCAAGGTGAGATCAATGAAAGTTATCTCTTGTGTGGTTGGTTTGGTTGAGGCTTGTGGTGTGTGAGCACTTTTGATCCATTGATCAATAAGAGTGGTTTCATTGGTTGGTTTGATGTTAAGCCTTGGCTTTTTGTTTTTGTGTGAAGTGGTAGCATTGGTGGAAGCCATGATAGTTGTATGGTGAGTGTGAAGTGGTAAGGATGGCAATGTATGATGTTAGCTTATATAGCCAAATCAAAACATGCAAGGTTGAGGAGGATGTTGGATTTGGGGATTTGGGTGCATGGGAATCAGGTTATGTTTGCAGATTTCCAGGAAAAGAGAGTCAAAAAGTGGAAGAGAATAGTTAATTTCGTCTTCTCAGGGCACGGTACCACTAAAGGTACCACGGCACCACTAAATTTAGTGGAGCCGTCCCCTATTTAGTGGAGTCGTGGCCTCCAGTTGACCCTTTTTCTATTTCTACAGGTTCTAGGCTACCTAAAATGGGTAAATCTGGGGAATCCATTTTCTGCAAATCTCAAAGCCTCAATCTACTAAAGAAGAATCACATAGAATTCCTAACACTAGTCTCAACTAGCAACTAATATTATCATGTGATCATCTATGATTTTAGGCAACTATTAAGCATGCATTATTCTAGGCAATTTTTAGCATCTATTGCATGTAATAAAATAAGAGAAAATTTATGAACTTAGACAAAGCTCATAATAACACATAAAGATTGATTAACTAATTAAAGCAACCAATGTTAAGTAGGAAATGTTAAGACAATTCAAACTAGTTAATGTTAGATGGACATTGCCATAACCTTATTAATAATAACTTAATAATACTTAAGTTAGTAGTACTACTTAAGTTAATCCTATCTAGTCTCTTCTCTTCCCCATCTTCTTTATCTTGTTCCTGAGTCCTTTTATTGCCTTGCCAATGGACTTGAACCCCCCAATTGTTTGCTCATGCATCGAGACTTGTCGATTGTACATGGTTGTTTGCCTTCTCATCATCGTGGATAGGTTGGTTTGTCCGAATTTAATATCGGATGTTTGTGTGAACGATGAGGTGTTAAGGTTACGAAAGTAGGTGTCGGGTGAGGGAATTTGAGGACGAGACGTTCCTTCCTCGTTCACCTCAACATCGTCCTCATCCATAGGTTGAGAAGATGATTCATGACCAAAGGAGGAAGAAGAAAGAAGGATATCGAAAGTGGATTTACGACCACGTTTGGACCCTTTGTCCTTACGTTGCTTTGTGCGACATTGTGGTCCACCATGTGGTTTCATGACCGGATTGACTAGGACATAGTCGACATTATTGAGATCAGGGAAATTTTCCATGACCCAATGGAAGAGACGAGTAAGCAACATACCATATGGAATGAGCTTATCGGAATGACTATGAATATTGGCCATCCTTTTGACCATGTAGTATGCGAGGTTATAAGGTTCCTCGATACTAAGACAATAGAGCATGTGGGCGAGGCTCACCGAAACGTGATCACGGTTGCCTGCAAGGCTCAACACGTTCTCACGAAGAAGAAGTTCCCAATTTCTAAGGTCGGGAAGGAGTTCTTTGAGATAGATTTTGTTGGGGTCAAGATAGACAATGGAACCATCACGTTTTTGATACGTGTGGGCGACTCGAGGAGTTTGGATGACTTGTTTGATGGTTTCAAGGTCGGGGATTTTGGTACGATAAGTACCTTCATTTTCAAGATTTTAGAAAAGAGACTCTAGAGAATGGTCTTCAGTGTATGCACACTGACCATACGAAGGAACACTGAGAATCTCACCAATCTCGGAGACGAACAACATGATATTTTGGTTTTGGATCCAAAAATCAAGGAAGACATTACCCTCAAGGTCATTGAAGGTACGGACTCGACTATAAAACTCGAGAACAAAACGAGGACAAATTTGATCGTTTATTTTGTATAAGCAATCAAAATCAATAGTCGGGAAACAAACATGGATGTTATCCGCGAGAACATAAAGAGCATCGACTACACGTCCTTCGTGTATATATCGATCTTGAACTTTGGCAAGATGAGCTTTTTGCTCAATGGGAATGTTTGGATCGTCTACAAGACGAGGGATGTAAGGTTTGGTATCTTTGTAATCAATACGAGGCATTGTCACCTACAAAAATATAATATTTTGCATGTTAATTTGTTGCATTTTAGTGATCACATTTTGAGTGTGTGTGTGTGCCTAAATGCAAACGATGTGGAGGTGCGGTAATCTCGACTCTAAAATAAACCTAATGAGATTACCCAAACACTCCTAACTTCACTTTTGCTCAATCAAATATGTCGAATAATACATATTAATTATGTAGGTCGATCCATATTTGAGATTTCATGTATGCATGCCCAAAACATTTTTAATTTGCATCAACAATGCACGAAAAAAAATGTTTCATGATCCTAGACTCGTGAACTTTTTCGAAAACAATGGAATGTGGCGCCAAAAATCTAAAAATTGAAAAGCCTCAAAGTTAATCATTCCTAATTCATTTTTAATCTCTAATCCTTACAAAGGTTGTTCCTGAATTGGATGCCCTCAAGAAGGCTTGTAACAGATTTACCGAAGTATACCCACAATCCAGGTGAGCCGCTGAAGTATACCGAAGTATCACTCCACGACTGTAGACCGTTTTGAGACATAGTAACCATCATGATATAAATGGCATGATCCGAAGATCTCATTAAGACTCTTGTACACCATGTGTCCTTATTGGTGAACACAGGTGTATTATAATGTAAGTGTGTCCTAAGAGATTTTTGATGAATCTCATGGCTCTAGACTCGATAATGTGCGTTTTGGTTTTTAGTAGTCGGAGGCATGGAGCAGAGTGCCACCTTTTCAATATCAACACATCTCGGAGTGAAAGGCCGATAGATTATGCAGTGTTCTCCGTGAGAAATGAAACAAATATCTTTTAAGAGATATCTGAGTGGCTAGGAGGGGTGGTGCAACGCGTCACTGGGTCCATGAAGTCTTGTCATCAATATCATTATCAACTTTGTGATAACTAATAGCAGATGTATTGACAAGGTTTCTGCCCTAAGTTTTCATGGAGGGCTATTTCTTTTCACCCTTTCATTAAACTTTTCTTATTCATTCATCAACCCATTCTTTCCCTTTCTCATTTACTCCTTTTTTCAATCATTCCTAAGAACTTCTAATTCTAATCTATTGGAATTGTCCTTGGGTAGATCCCTCCAGCTCTGGCGGATCATTGGACATAAACCTAACCATAATCACCTTATTACTCCATGATTATCCTAGATTTGTTGATCACATGCCATAAAACCTTTTGTGAAAATCTCTCAAAGTGTTTTTGAATAAACACATTTTTGTTAACACTTCGAGAGTTTTGTATTTTCTGAAATACTCCCCCTTCACATGTGCTCATGCATTTTTAAGATAAATTTGCACATGTTGGGTAGAGTTCGCACATTTGAAATGATCGATTTTCAGTTAATATGACCACCGCGAGACACGTTTACATCACTAGTTAGACTAGCTTGAAATTATTAACCGTCCCGGTCATATTCAAACCACGATCTCTCGAATTGTACATTCTACTCAGACAAGTCCTTTGCGAGACACGTTTACATCACTGATGAACCAGCTTGAATTATTACCGTCCCGGACAAGTCTTTTCGATTACTGACATTTAGTTTTCGTCAATTCGAGGGTTCAGACCTGAGTCTTTTTGGAGATCTCTTTTTGAGATTCAATCCACGATCTTTTAAACCTTTTTTATCACATTTTAATCAGGTCTTCTCCCCCTCAAAAATAGCATGTAGTGATATTTTTGATATCAACTGATTAAAATAAAGCTTTTGGAGAGATAGACATTTGCATGAATTTGGAACATTTTGTTTTTAATTTTTATACCCCCTCCCCTTTAAATAAAGCATGTTTTATCGAGTTTGGAGGGAGTTATCTTGAGCACAGAATTTTGAGAAAGATTTTGAAAAAATCTTTTTTGAAAAATCTTGATAATGTTCTCAAGAATTCTTTGTTTTGATATTTAGAACACGAGTCCTGATCTGATATAATCAGAAGTCATCATTTAAGTCCGGGTTTCGTACTGAAGTATACGAAAGCCATAGAGATTTTTAGGATAAGTGCTCGAAAAATATTTAAAACCTTTGTTTTGAATAAGCATTTTCCTTTCTTTGAAGTGCGGGTCCTGAACTGATGTGTCCAGAAGCCATTATGAAGAAAATTTTAAGAAACGACTTGTTTTGAAAATAATTTTAGTGAACTCTCGCTCAAGCATCTATACATGTCCGTATCATTGTTGAATGACATTTCTAGATACGTACAGAATATCGATTATACGAGAGACATGTCGTGAGAAGAATATTTTTTTTTTTTTTTTTTTTTTTTTTATTTTATATTGTTTTTGTATTTTTTGAAAAATTTCTAATGTTTTTGGATTTTTGAAATTTTATAATTTTGTATTGTGTTTTTGTTTGTTTTTCAAATTTTGTATTTTGCTTTTTCTCTTTTTAAAAAAAAATTATATTCACAAAGAAGAATTAAGATTGAACAAGTAAAAGTGGAGTTAAGAGTGGAATAAGACAAGGATTTCCACATGCGATTTTGGCATAAAATTCTTCTTTTCCACATGGAGTGTATGATTTCTCAATAAGAAAAGGATTTCCACAAATAACAGTGTTAGAAGTACATGTGTCCTCACATTGAGGGTGTGCACCATCAACGGTTGTAGTGGTGTCTACTTCCTTATCCTGAAGATTTTCACTATTATTTGGCTTGGTGCAGCTATCAAGAATCTTCCCTGTGGGAATCCATCTAAGACCAAATGTTTTAAAAACCTTTCCCGTGGGAATACACCGATGGTAAGATCTAGGAGTTGTTTTCTTTTCAGATGCAGCGGAAGTCTCTATTTGAGAAAAACTACGTCCTGTAGAGATCCACCTATTAGGTTTCTTAGCCTCTTGCTTCTTATCGACAGGTTTGTTTCTATTTGGTGTCTTAGTGGATTGTGCCTTAGCATGTAAGTTTTCTTTCTTGATATACTGTGCAACACATGCATCATGATTAGCTAAAAAGACACATTTTTGACATGTAGGACAGATAAATTCAACATTCTTGTTTAAAATAGCAATCTTAATTTTGTCACTACAGTCATTTGAAACTTGTTTCCTGTTCGAAGAGGAATTTGAATTCTTAGTGTTGCATTCTACGTGCATAACATTTTCTTTTTCGCAACTACTCTTTGATTCAAGCCAATCCCTAGTCTTTTGATGAGTGTTCCTAGGTAATGGTTTACTACTACTAGCAGTGCCTTGTAATGTTGTAGAATTCATCACTATAGGTTTTGTACCTAAAATTTCTTTTTTTCGAATCTGTGCCTTTTGCCTAGCTTTTTCTAGATGGTGATTGTGGACCATATCGTTAGAACCAACAGATTCCTTAACTGTTTTTGTGGTCACATTTGGTGTACTATTCCTAGAAAGGCCAGGTTCTATCACTTTTGGTGTTTCGACAACCGCTTTCTCTTTTTCTTTTGCATTAAACTTGGGCAAGGGTGTTGGAGTGACTGTTTTTGACAAATTATTTTTCTCATCGACTTTTGGAGCAGCCTGAGAAATAGACATTTTTGGTTTTGCAACCGGTTTTGAAACATTTGGTTTCTCCGAAGTCGATGGTTTTGCAAACTTAGTGTCCACACCTTTCCCTTTTAGACTTTGCAGCTAGGTCCTCAAAAAATCATTTTGCTCTTGCGTGTTGATCCGTCTTAGAAAGTATATATATCAAAATATCAGATATGCGTAAGGCTCGGGAACTGACAAGACAACCCTTTGGGAAAAAGGCAAACTTGCAAAACCCGTGAATACGATATAAGAATCCAGGCAAGTGATACCCGGGTCGTTTCCCGACGAGATGTGAATCGAGGATTTCGTGTACGGTTTGGAATTAAAGTGCTTGAAGGAAGGAATTTGAATTTTTGTGTTTTTTAATTATAATTAAGTTATGGAAAGTAAAGAAAAAAAGCAAAATAAAGCACGAACGAAATTAAACTAAAAACGTTAACCGGGAATTCAAAAACGAGCCTAAAAACCAAAATATTTAAGAATTAACCCTACGAGTGGAAATTTATTTTTCCTAAGTCCTAAATTAAAAAAGAAAATTTTAGAAAAAAGAATTATATTATTTTGACTTTTATATTTTTTATTATGAATTAAAAAATAAATTTTAAAGTAAAATATATTAAAAATACTAAATGAAAATGGAAAAATCTGTAAATTTGCAGAAAAATGCTAAAAGATATGTTAATCCTAGGAAAAATAAAATGAAGCCAACCGCTTATTGGAATAAGCAGAAATTAAGCTAAAAAGAGAAATAAGCTTAAACTTGAAAAGAAGGCTTAAGTAAAAAAGTGTGCATGGTTATACCCGTAGAAGACCCAAGGGCAGTTGGTGTGTGGTGTTGTGTTTAGAGGTTGAGGTCCAGGGTTCGAGCCCTGCTCACCCTGGACTTCCCTAGTTCCCTTTTTATTTTATTTTTAGAAAATTTCTTCTTACAATTTATTAATAAGCTGGAAATACAACTTTTTTTGTAAAGGAAATATTTTTGGATTTAAAGAAATAAGCCAGAAAGTTTCTTAAAAGAATCAGACTGCTTAAGAAGAATAGAAGCTAAGTGCTTCAAGGGAAATAGGCTAAATGAGCTTAACTGAAGCTAAAGTAAACTAAGATAAGCTAAATAATCAGAGGACAACCTAAATAAGCTAAAGGACTAAGAAAAAGCAACAAATTCAAGAAAATAAGCACTGATTATCAAATAAGCATATAGGTCTGATTATGCAGGCTCAAACAGTCCATCTAGGCACTTTCTATCTTAATTATAAGCACTAGGATGAGACTAAAAATCCTAAAAGGCTCAAGAATCTTAAAGTTCATACACCAAAAATCTTAAAAACAGAAAACTAGACCCAAATGAGCTTGATAAAGGCTTATAAAGTAGCTTAGAAAAGTGGCGAATGGGACAAAACCTACTGATGGATCAGCAAAACAAACTCATTCTTAACTATTTTGAATTGCTAAATGAGCACTAATAAGCTGAGTTAAAAAACAGGAAGGAGAAAAATAGAAATAAGCAAAAGGCCAACAACTTGTACAATGAATTTCAGGACTTAAGAACCACAATTAAGCACTTAAAATGATGTCTAATACTAGCTTGTTCAGAACTGATATGGAGTTAACATACTGAAGCAGGCTATGAACAAAATTGCTTCTAAAAATCACAAATCCTATCGAAACTGAACCAACTTGCTTCTATTCACTTAAAACACTATAATTAACATTAAACTAGCAAAAACAAGTTTTAAATCTTGAATCATTAATGCAAAACCAGTTTGATCATTCTAACACTCAAGATTTTGGAAAATTCATTTAGAACTTCAAACCTGCTTAAATCAGCAAAGATTAACCTGAAAACAACTTATACAACTCAAATTAAGCTAATCTAAGTTGATCAAGTAGCACATGAACAGTAGAACACCAATTTTTGACCCATTTTTGGCTTACGCCAAACACCCCTTATATGGACTGTTTTGAAATTTAAAGCTATTTAGGCTGATTTAAGCTATGATTGTGAAATACAGATATTAAACTAAGATTGTTAAGCACTTATTAACAACTATCAACTATGAATAAGCACTAAATTAAGATGAGTCTATATTAAGCTATTTTTTTGGTTTTTTGAGGTTTTTAAGAACAAATCAACAACTACTGAGTAAAATCTATCAAATGAGTATCAAAATCATCAAATAAGATAAGAAAGCAAGGCATAAACCAAATAAGCACTTAGATAAGCAGAAATAAAGAGTATGCATATGAAAACTTGAAAAAACTTGAAACTTACAAAAGCTCATGCACAAACAGGGCAAATAATGCTCGAGGAGCTACTCAACAAGCTTTAGCTTGTCAAAAGACAAGCTAGTAACAGCAATAAGCCCTTCCATTTCTGGCTTATCATCCATAACAGCTTATTTGACTTTTATTGACTATTTTTGACTTTTTGAATTTTTTAGATTAAAACATGAATTAAGCAGAAAGAAACTCACAAAGGCTATTGATAACCTTATGTGAGCTTATGGAACAGAAGTAGATAGCTTATAAGAGCTTATCACAAATTCTTGACAGTAATGAAAAAAAATAAAGACAGGAGTTTAACTTTAAACTAAAACTTTCATTAAACTAAAAACATTACAAGCTGAATACACTTTTTAAACTGAAAATAAATTAAAACTTTAAATTAAAATCTAACTTAACTACTAACTAACTGCCCTTTTTTGGCTTACAATGAAACCTATTTATACTAAGACTAAATTAGGGTTTTCTTCTGTCTTGTGCTTCTTCTGTGAGGGGAATCATCTTTGTGCTTCTTTTGATTGCCTCAGAACCCTTGGATTAAATCTTGAATCATCACAGCCTTCGATTTGCTTTTGGCGCCAAAAGTTACCACTTGGATTGCCAGCGTGGCAATGGTTGACATGTGATGAAATTGCGCATGGGGGGGGGGGGAAGTAGGGTGGCTGGAGCAGGTGAGCAGAGGTGGCTTGGAGTAGGGAAAAGCTGGGTTCCAGGGGAAAAGCAGGAAAAGGGATAAAAGGGGGGGTTGACTTTTTTCTGATTTTATTAATAAAAAGGGACGGGTTATTTTGGTGTGGATTGGATTTTTTTGATTGGGCCTGGTTTTAGTATTAGGGAAAATGGGTTGGATGGGTTTATTTGGATTTGGTATAATGGTTATTAAATGGGCTGACTTGGCCCATTAAATTGGGTTGGGTTGGCCCATAAAAAATAGTTTTGGGTTCGTTTTTCCATGCTCATTCCAAGGCTAAATCCCGGGGTTGACTTTGACTTCATCCTGACTTGATCAAATGCACAAATATTGTCGAGTCGATCCAAAAATGTCCGTTTTCGCTCTGTTTTCAATCCTTTATACCTGAAATACATAAAAACACAATCCAAGGATATCTACAATATAAATTGGCATATTTGGCTGTTTTTAGTTATTTTTATGTATTAAATGGGCATAGAATGATGAGTAAATAGACACTCATCATCCCCCCAAACTATCAATTGCTAGTCGCTAGCAATCCAATCATATAAAGTAATGAAAGGATCAAAAGAATACCAAGGATACCCCGTTTTGAATTTTTATTCAATGCAAGAAATTTAAACTAGAACAAAAATAGATAACATGCTTGATTTTCAAAAATGGCATCATAGAACGGGATTCACACAAAATGGATGTCTCCAGGGAATTGTAATCATCATCCTCTTTTTAATACACCCAACTAAACTTAAACTCATTGTGCAAATGTTTTTGTAAAATGCTAACATTACTTATACTAGTAATCTATGTAATCCGAAACTTAACTTTTCACTCCCACAATTATTCAAGAAGTTAGGTGAGTGTGCTCATTTTCAAAATTTTGACCGCAAAAATCGACATTTATTATGGTTGTTATTTGTTTAAGTCAAATACTAATTTACCGGGAACCTCAAAAATCTAAGGATCAAAAAAGGCCTTTTCCATGTAGCGGCTTTCTTCTCGGCACATCCCAAACCAGTTGGTTTTAGGTGACCAGGCTTTTGACACCTCACAGAGAATAGTACCGGAGCTCTCGGGACCTTTGAAATCAATCACCAAATTACCGTTTAACATTTATGAAAAAATTGACGAATACTAGTTCAACTCCCGATTTAAATTTAAGAAAAAGCAAGTTTCCTACATTTATTCATATAAACAACATATATTTTCATTTTTTTCCTCTTTTTTTTATGTCATACATATATCTTTTCTTTTGCAACATTATAACTTATTTCATTTTGCAATATCATTCCATTTTTTCATTTTGCAATATCATTCCTTTTTTTTTTTTTTTTTTTTTTTTTAAGAAAGTATGCTTTCTCCAAAATTTAAATAAAAAGTTGAACTCGAACTCTATATCAAAATTGTATAAAAATTTGTTTTGCATAACAAAACGATTTTAACGTTCAAAAGTTTGAAAACAACACTAATTTAGTCATATTAAGAGCTTCTGGGAAGAAAAGCCATAGATTACTTATATAAGCTCTAAAGAGAACCAACTACTCTACGCTTAGCATTTTCATTTGCACAATTTGTAAAACCTTAGTCTAATCGTTAAGGAAGCAGCCAGATCAACACTCTGGCAGAGTCGGGATTCCCCTTGTTCTAACCTAATCAAGACTAAACACTTTTTTTTATTGTGCAAAGCACTTCTTTTTCATGCAATTTCTTATTTAAAAACAAAAAAAATTTAAAAATTTTGGTCAAAACGGGGGTACTAGGGCACTAGAAGGTACACATGTGATCAAATTCGCTAGAATCCCCCCCTCCCCTACTTAGAATTGAATATTGCCCTCAATATTCAAAGTACCGGCTATTATGCCGACACTTAGAACGTAAAAAGGTAATACTACTAGCCAAGTGTGGGAAAGAAATCTTTTTTCACAAACAGGATTAATAAGATATCCCTAGATAATCGTTAGCAAAAAGATCGGATATTGGGCGGCTGGATTGAAAACAGGCGCATCAATCATCACGATCTAAGGGAAACCTGAAAATAAGAGCAAACATACAAAAGCAAAGCACAGTAGAGGAATTCCCCCACACTTAGTGTTAGAAAATAGAAAGAAGACAGAAACATGGGTTGTCACCCATGAAGTGCTAATGTTTTTGCTAACCGAGTCACTAGCTTGACTCGACCCCGAATTCATTGGTCCATGGGGAAAGTTTGGAGATCCGGGACAACCATGGGTAGTATGTCCCCTCCAAAGTAATGCTTCAACCTATGACCGTTCACCTTGAAGTTTGGTCCGTCGGGTTGAGATAACTCGACGGTACCATAAGGAAAAACTTTGGCAACGGTGAATGGTCCGGTCCAACGGGTTTTAAGTTTTCCCGAGAACATCTTCAATCGAGAATTGAAAATAAGGACTCGGTCACCAACGTTGAAAACGCGGTTCTTGATTTTGGAGTCGTGGATCTTCTTTGTCTTCTATTTGTAGATCAAAGAGTTCTCGTAAGCTTGATCACGAAGTTCATTTAATTCATTGAGTTGAACCTTCTGATGATCACCCACGGACTTAAGGTCAAAGTTTGCATGTTTCAAGGCTCAATAGGCTTTATGCTCGAGCTCGATCGGTAGATGACACGCCTTTCCGTACATAATCTTGTACGGAGTACACCCGATGGGTGTTTTGTAAGCTGTACGCAAGGCCTAAAGTGCATCATCTAATTTATCCGACCAAGAGGCACGGTTATCACCTACGGTCCTTTCCATAATTCTTTTTAAACCACGGTTGGAAACTTCCACTTGTCCACTGGTTTGTGGGTGATACGCGGTAGCAAGACGGTGAGTGACACCGTACTTAAGCATGACCTTTGCAAATTGGTCATTGCAAAAGTGCGTACCGCGATCACTAATGATAGCACGGGGAGTTCCAAACCGAGCAAAGAGAGATTTCAAAAATTTAACAACTACTCGGGCGTCGTTGGTGGGGAGTGCTTTCGCTTCATCCCATTTAGATAAGTAATCAACAGCCACGAGTATGTACTTGTTCCCTCGTGAAGACGGGAACGGCCCCATAAAGTCTATGCCCCATACGTCAAAGATTTCGCAAACTTGAATGGCATTTTGTGGCATTTCATATTTTTGCGAGATTTTCCCGTGACGTTAACAAGATTCACAAGATTTGACTAAGTCATGGGCATCACGATAATTTGTGGGCCAATAGAAACCAGAGTCAAACACCTTTTTGGCGGTGTAATTCGGGCCATGATGTCCCCCGGTGGGTCCATTGTGGCAAGCCTTAAGAAGATCCATGGCTTCTTGGCCGTGAACACACCGTCGGATGACTTGATCCGCACATACTTTAAACAAGTAGGGGTCATCCCAAAAGTAATGCTTCACGTCTTTGAAGAATTTGTTCTTTTGTTGGGACGACATCCCTTTAACAACAAAGTTCCCCGCATGGTAGTTTGCAAAATCAGCAAACCATGGGGTACTAGAATCACCACAAAAAGATACCATGTTAAGTGTCTCGAGAGGAAATGTTTCATTTATTTCCTTTTTCTCGAGCACACTTTGATGAGGATTCTCTAATCGGGAGAGATGATCAGCCGCGAGGTTCTCGGCTCCTTTTTTATCACGGATGATGATATCAAATTCTTGAAGGAAGAGAACCCATCGGAGCAATCTCGGCTTTGCATCTTGTTTTGCAAAAAGATATTTAAGAGCCGAGTGATCCGTATACACTATGCTTTTTGACAAGATTAAGTATGGCCAGAATTTTTCGAAAGCATACACCACGGCTAATAATTCTTTTTCCGTTGTGGTGTAATGAGCTTGAGCATCGGTCATAGTTTTGCTTGCATAGTGTATAGGCTGAAAATGTTTTGTTTTTCGTTGCCCCAAGACCTATGGCAAAATCACTAGCATCACACATGAGCTCAAAAGGTAGGTCCCAATCGGGGGCAACTAAGATTGGTGCTTCTGTAAGTTTCTTCTTAAGAGTTTGAAAAGCTTCAATGCACTCTTTAGAAAAAATGAATGGAGTTTCTTTTTCAAGGAGACGAGTCATCGGCCGGGCAATTTTTGAAAAATCTTGAATGAATCTACGATAGAAACCGGCGTGACCAAGAAAACTCCGAACACCTTTGACGATTGTGGGATGAGGTAGCTTAGCAATAGCATCAACTTTAGCCTTATCAACCTCAATCCCGTTCTTAGAAATCTTATGGCCGAGGACAATGCCCTCTTTGACCATGAAATGACTTTTCTCCCAATTTAGACAAACATTAGTGTCTTCACAACGTTTAAGCATATTTTCCAAATGGGAGAGACATGTTTTGAAAGAATCCCCAAAGACCGAGAAATCATCCATAAAGACCTCCATAGTTTTCTCGATCATATCGTGAAATATGGCCATCATACACCTTTGGAACGTGCCCGGAGCATTACATAAGCCAAAAGGCATGCGTCGGTAGGCAAATGTTCCGTAAGGGCACGTAAAGGTGGTCTTTTCTTGGTCTTGCGGATCGATGGGAATTTGGAAGTAACCCGAGAAACCGTCGAGAAAAAAATAGTATTCATTTCCTGCTAGTCTTTCGAGCATTTGGTCCATGAATGGTAGAGGAAAGTGGTCTTTACGGGTAGCGTCATTTAACTTTCGGTAGTCAATGCACACACGCCATCCCGTTACCAATCGAGTAGGAATCAACTCGTTTTCATCATTTTCAACAACGGTAATGTCACCCTTTTTAGGCACACAATGCACGGGGCTCACCCAAGGACTATCCGAGATAGGGTAAATCAAGCCGGCATCAAGGAGTTTGAGAACCTCCTTTTTGATAATCTCATGGATTTTAGGATTAACCCTTCTTTGATGTTAAACCGCTGGTTTAAAGTCATCCTCCATTAAAATCTTATGTGTACAAAATTCCGAGTTAACACCCTTAATGTCGAAAAGTTTCCAAGTGATGGCTCGCTTGTGTGACTTTAAAACCTTTCTGAGAGCGGCTTTCTCCTCATCATTCAAATCTTTAGCAATTATGACGGGTAATTTATCGGTACCCTCAAAAAATGAATACTCGAGATGAGGCGGTAAGTCCTTAAGTTTGACCTCCGGAGGATCATTAGAATTTTCAATAGGTTTGATTTCCTCATTATGAAGTTCTTTTGGAGGGAGAGATGATGGATCATCATTAAGCAACTTCTCAAGGAGAAGAATGTCTCCCGCCGGGTCAAATACACCATTATCAATTCCAGATGGAATTGAATCACAAGATATACAAGCTTCAATTTCTTCCAAAATGAAGTCACCTCCCTCAAACGGAGTGAGAGAGGGGTGATGAACTCAAATAAGTACATTTTATTACTATCATTTATCCTAATTATTTGACTTGTTTTATTATATTATGTATGATGATTGATACTTAATCGTTTACCTTTGTAATTCTCAGGTAAAAACAAGCATTTGGTGAAACTTGGCAATTTTGGACTAATTATGGAGCAAAACATGCAAGAAGTTAAGAGTCTACCGAAATGTACAAGATCAAGACTATTCTGCTCCAGATGCGTCGCATCTCACTTATGACATGCGCCGCATAACTATCAATATTTCACCAGATATGATCCAAGATACAAGAGGACATGCGCCGCATCCTAGAATGGAGTTACGCCGCATCTTCTGGCGGTGTACGAATATTCCTGAATATATTAATCTTGGACCCCACGCGAAGTTAAGTCAATGCGCCGCATCTACTTACTAGATGCGCCGCATCTTACCCTCAGACAAAAACTATAAATACCCCAAGACCAGACGAGTTCCGAATATTAGTTTTTAGTCAACACACAGAAGACCGAAGTACAGAAACCTAGGACGAATTCAGTCGATTAAGGCAACACAAGACACACCCAAACGAAGATACAAGAGCTGTAAGAAGGTGCTGCATGTGTTTAATTCATTAAGTAGTTTTGTTTTATTGTGTTAGTAAACTTTAATTCATCAAGATTGGTGGCTTGTGTAATGTGACAACGGAAAGATTGCACTCCCTTAAAACTGCTTTCTCATTAATTAAAGTTTATATGTTGATGTCTTTGGTGACTTTTATTAGTGCATTGATAACCTCTGTGTCTAGCTGAGCGTTGATCGGGTCGCCATGCCTCTGCCCTCGCCTATTTATTAGATCGCCTATGCATTCTATCGTCTGTAGAAAAGTAGGAAGAAAGATAAATAGGATAGTCATAAGTAATCATTAAGGGTTTACTCGCCGATAAGATTAGAACCAACGAGAAAGGACTTAATCTCGGTGCGTTGCATCGAACTATACACTTCATATAAAACTAAAAATAAAACAAGTGACAAACTACTTATCTATCAGGACAGCCCTCTTATTGTCTCAAGTATTTATCTGTGTACGTGTGTGCTATTCGCTGATTCGTGCCTATTGGTTTAGTTTATTATTTAATTGCAACCAAATCGTGCCAGTCTCTCAGGCTGAACCCCCTTGCGTTAGATTAGGTTGTATAGCTAACTTAACTTATTAAAATACTGATTAGAATAACTAGATAATACGTTCCACTCTTAGTGATCGACACTCTACTTACCATTATATTCATACTGACCGGGTACACTGCTCGTTAAGTGTGTGTGTTATTGATAAGTCGGCTAAATATAAATTTAAAACTTGAGTAGGCATTAATACTGCTAAACCGCAACGACACATCGCACGCATCAAGTTTTTGGCGCCGCTGTCGGGGATCGAATTGTTATTATCTGTTAATTTGATTAGTATTTTAATTAGGTTTTTAATTTTTTTTAATCTAACCGCTAATTTTGTTGTGTATTAGATTAATTTGCATTCATTGTACTATTTTGCATATTTTCTGTTTTTGTGTGTTATTTGTTTGCTTTTATTTTGTTTATTTTCGTGTGTTTTATTTGTTTTTAATTTTTCGTATTTTTTTTTGTATTCTGCTATCGTTGTACTGAGCTAAATCGAACGATACGGCGCATCTGATCTCTCAGATACGGCGTATTGCGTTTAATTTTTATAAAATACAACGCGTTTAATTAATTCGATACGACGCATCTTTTCCCCAAGATACGGCGTATCTGTTTTTGATAAATTTTTTTTCTAAACGTTAACGCCATACGACGCATCTGCTTTAGCAGATACGGCGTATCTATTATTTTAATTAAAAACAGTTTTCGAATTATTAAACAGATACGACGCATCGATATCTGTCGATACGGCGTATCTTCTGAATCAAAAATCTTATATTTTTGAAACGTAACGAAAATACGGCGCATTAACTTTTGTTAATACGACGCATTTAATTTTAAATAAATATCGATTTTTGATTATTAAAACAGATACGGCGCATTCTAATTTCTAAGCGGCGTATCTATTTTCTGAATAAAGTCTGATTTAATTTTAACGATTATAAGATACGGCGTATCCAACTTTTTGGATACGACGCATCGTCTTCAGATATCAGCTATTTTTATTCTTATATCCGTTTCTATATTTATTAATTTTTCTTCTAGCGAACAGATCCTACTGATGCTTTTGTGATTATTTCAGAAGGAAAATGGAAGGATTCGGAGAACTGATTGACTTCGACTTCGAAGCCAACTTTATGAATGATATATTAGTGCATGATAAATCACCCAAACATTACGATGGGGACTACATTGAACTTAATGACCTTGATGGACCATTAGGATCCAATGACCTGTTCATGGATGATGCGGAATCTGAGTTAGAAGAAGGAGAAATTCTGAATAGTCCAAAAGTCAACGTTATTATTACTAGGAATTACGATGAATTTGAGGGATATGATGGTTCTTGGGATTACGGTAGAAGAATCCACGCCGATTGTGCTTACAATTTGCAATTCCCATGCATGATTGGATACAAGTGTATTGACGCCAATTTCTTTCCTATTTTACCAATCAATGTCATGTCAAGAAGCTTTTACAATTCTATTATGAGAAATAAAGTGGAGCACAAGGGAAAGAATGTAGTTGGGGCCTTCATTAATGTCCCGATTTTCATTGGATGTTTTACCGTTGTTACTGAGTTCGCCGTTGTTGAAGACATGAATACCTATCGTGACAGCGATATGGGTGACGTGATTGTTGAAAAACCATTTTGTAGGGAGATCACTATTAATGCAAAACGATTTGAAGGAAAGATCACCTTTCAATGTGGAAGCGACATTATCACTTATATGATGCCCCGAACTCACCCTGGGTTTAAACATGCTACTAATAGGTTCTGCTACAAATTCTCTCCATTCCTTTTTATTAGTAATGATGACATGAAGAGAGGGATTGAGTACCCATATCAAATGATGGAAGGATTCTATAAAGGAGTTTTGAATTTGGGACCTGAATATATACGTGACGAATTAGTTGCTAAATGGATCCTACGTAGCAATGTGGGAATCAATAGAACTAAATGATGAGCTGAACGTGAGTCTAACTTGAAGACTCTGGAATAAAGACAAGTGCTTACCGGGAGACAACCCGGATTTATCTTTTAATTTTCTGTTTTTGTGTCGAGTCAGTCAGGCCGCAGAGGATACGGCGCATCTCACTCCTGAGATGCGACGCATCTCCTGCACTGGTCATATCTTTATTTTTCTGCATTTTTTATTTTCGAATTTAAAACTTTTTATCAGTTTATTTTAATGCGGCGCATCCCTGGTTAAGGATGCGACGCATCTTCTATTCTGATCCGTATTTATTCCAGGCTCGATACGGCGTATCTTCTTCCATAAGATACGGCGCATCGACTGACCTGATGATTTTCATTTTTATTTTAACTAACTACTAATGTATTATGCAAGTTTGAACCTTTCTTATCTTAGGTGTGTTTTAAAGCCTTAGTGGTATTATAGATTCCTGCATTTCCTGTGGATACATCTATTATGAAGCTTAAACGTTCTAATCCACAAGAAAGATGATTTTTGCTCTTATACAAATGGAGGATCATACCGAGCAAATCTCAGGGGAGTTTTTCTGTTCTAATTCTTTTATTTTCCATTTTTTTAACCTTTGATACAAACAACGAGGACGTTGTTTAACTTAAGTGGGGGGATTGGAGAATTAGAACACTTAACACTTACTTGTCCTAAACTTTTCAAAATATGCTTAAAATGTGCTTAATATATCAAAATTTAAAATTTTTTAGCATGTTTTTGTTTAAAGTCTAAGTTGCATAGCTGCACACATGACGTTATTTTTTAAAAATTGTGATTTTTCAAAACTCACAAATCTATGAGTGTGCCGGTGACTTGTAAACTTTAGAACTTGGCTTGTATACTATTCGAGACCACCATAATAAGTATTATTTTATATAATTGGAATGACTTGTCTAAACTGGTAAATTTCTAGGATTACACCCAAATAGCCTTATATGTTATGTGTTATTAACTAACTACACTGGTTAGTTAACCCCCGTATAAACCTTTTGTTACTCTCATTTTTAGAGTAAGATACCCCTAGAAAAACCCTCAGAGCCATTCCTTTCGTTTCTTACACCTTTGTTAAAATGTTTCGTTACACCTTAAACCTTAGCCTACCCTGTAGATTAAAATCCGTGGTTGGTTAATTGCTTTAGGCAAAGTGTGTTTCCTTACATTACCTGTGTTCGCGTGCGTAATTCATTATCTATGGTTAGGTCGGGAAATTGCACAATGCAATTGGAATGAAAGTAAATATTGTATATCTTTGAGTTTATTTTTCGTGTGTTTACTACTTTCACTATTACCGTTATTTCTGAAGTCATGAAAAGTATGGAAAAATTATCCAGAATTATTGTTTTGGTGATGTGGTGAAATTTTACACATCTATGTTTATGTTTCTTAAAAAAAAAAAAAAAAAAAAAAAAAAAAAAAAAAAAAAAAAAAAAGAAATCGAAAAAATGAGAAAAGAAAAATAAAAAAGAAGAAAGTTGGATGTTTGTTTTTAACCAACTATTGTAAAGTTATGTAAGTGGTCGATATCACCACTAGTTGTTGTATATTATATCTATGGATTGAATGGGAGTTGGCAGTTATGGGAACGCCAACTAAGGTTTATTCTTTGATTAAGATCTTGTTGAGTATAATTCGTGTCTACCTAAAGCGTGTGTTTCAAGTGTTAAAGCGTGAGTTATTCAATGATATGAGTCTTATTCATGGGATGGTTGGGATAGTGATTAACCACACTTAGGATTTTAATTTATTTGTTTTGTTTATTTTTCGTTTTACACCAATTTATATCCCAAAAATTATCCATACCCTTTATTATTCTTTATCCAACCAAACCTTTGATTTATTGAGATTAGGGATTTGAGCAATCTTAAGTATCGTAGTCGTGGATTCGGCTATGTATTTATGATTTTGTCGCCCTTTTTGATATATTATTATTGGTGAAGTTTGGACCTATCTTTAGCCTATTCGAGTTAAGGATTTGAGCAATTGCAAGTATCGTGTTCGTGGATTCGATCATATATTTGTGATTTTGTCGCCTTTTCTGGAATTTGAGATCGATAGTGATTAAGAAGAGTAATTAACCCTTAAACCTCAAAACCCTTTTTACCGCTTTAGACTTGTTATTCCTTTGCTTTAGTGGGGGAGATGTGTATACTTGCCAAGCTTATGATAGAATATTCGTCACGACTGGACAGTTAAACGATTAGATTTGCTCTTATCAAACTATTTTATCTAACTTCTAATTCGTTAAGTGTTTGGTTGTGTGATTATGACAAAAAACGAATACATGCTTAAATATAAAAATAAATCCTAATATCTTTTAGGATACATTTTCATAAGATTAATTCTAAGGTTTACTTGGGGACAAGTAAAGTTCAAGTGGGGGGATATTTGATGAACTCAAATAAGTACATTTTATTACTATCATTTATCCTAATTATTTGACTTGTTTTATTATATTATGTATGAGGATTGATACTTAATCGTTTACTTTTGTAATTCTCAGGTAAAAACAAGCATTTGGTGAAACTTGGCGATTTTGGACTAATTATGGAGCAAAACATGCAAGAAGTTAAGAGTCTACCGAAATGTACAAGATCAAGACTATTCTGCTCCAGATGCGCCGCATCTCACTTATGACATGCGCCGCATAACTATCAATATTTCACCAGATATGATCCAAGATACAAGAGGACATGCGCCGCATCCTAGAATGGAGTTACGCCGCATCTTCTGGCGGTGTACGAATATTCCTGAATATATTAATCTTGGACCCCACGCGAAGTTAAGTCAATGCGCCGCATCTACTTACTAGATGCGCCGCATCTTACCCTCAGACAGAAACTATAAATACCCCAAGACCAGACGAGTTCCGAATATTAGTTTTTAGTCAACACACAGAAGGCCGAAGTACAGAAACCTAGGACGAATTCAGTCGATTAAGGCAGCACAAGACACACCCAAACGAAGATACAAGAGCTGTAAGAAGGTGCTGCATGTGTTTAATTCATTAAGTAGTTTTGTTTTATTGTGTTAGTAAACTTTAATTCATCAAGATTGGTGGCTTGTGTAATGTGACAACGGAAAGATTGCACTCCCTTAAAACTGCTTTCTCATTAATTAAAGTTTAAATGTTGATGTCTTTGGTGACTTTTATTAGTGCATTGATAACCTCTGTGTCTAGCTGAGCGTTGATCGGGTCGCCATGCCTCTGCCCTCGCCTATTTATTAGATCGCCTATGCATTCTATCGTCTATAGAAAAGTAGGAAGAAAGATAAATAGGATAGTCATAAGTAATCATTAAGGGTTTACTCGCCGATAAGATTAGAACCAATGAGAAAGGACTTAATCTCGGTGCGTTGCATCGAACTATACACTTCATATAAAACTAGCAATAAAACAAGTGACAAACTACTTATCTATCAGGACAGCCCTCTTATTGTCTCAAGTATTTATCTGTGTACGTGTGTGCTATTCGCTGATTCGTGCCTATTGGTTTAGTTTATTATTTAATTGCAACCAAATCATGCCAGTCTCTCAGGCTGAACCCCCTTTCGTTAGATTAGGTTGTATAGCTAACTTAATTTATTAAAATACTGATTAGAATAACTAGATAATACGTTCCACTCTTAGTGATCGACACTCTACTTACCATTATATTCATACTGACCGGGTACACTGCTCGTTAAGTGTGTGTGTTATTGATAAGTCGGCTAAATATAAATTTAAAACTTGAGTAGGCATTAATACTGCTAAACCGCAACGACACATCGCACGCATCAAGGGGGAAGAGAGAGCAATGGTAGGATCCAATGAAGTGGGATTGCCACTTAGCACTTCATGGAAGTATTCCTCGCATGTAGCATCAATGATATCAATTTGGTTAATTGTCTCGCTTCCATGCTCGAGAGGATATTTTGAAGTGCTCTCAATATTTATGACCAATTTTTCATCTCCGACCCTAAGAGTCATCTCACCTTCGTAGACATCGATTAATGCACGAGCCGTTTTCAAGAATGGTCTTCCCAAGATAAGGGGGACACGGGGATCGGCTTCAAAATCGACCACTACAAAGTCAGCAGGAAAATGGAACTTACCTACCTTAACGAAGACATCTTCGGCAATACCTTTCGGAATAGTAACCGATCGGTTTGCAAGTTCGAGAGTCATTCGTGTCGGAGTAAGTTCCGGAAGAGAAAGCTTTTCCCAAACGGAAAGAGGCATTAGATTGATGCTTGTGCCGAGATCGGCCAAGGCTAAGCATTCATCTAGCTTCTGAAAATCACAAGGAATAAGAAATTTGTCGGGGTCTCCTAGTTTTTCGTGCAACTTTTTAAGAAGCACTGCCGAGCAATTCTCATTCAATGGAGTCTTGGTTAATTCAAACAATTTTTCCTTATTGCTAAGGAGACTCTTGAATGTAGAAGCAAATTTTGGCATATAAAGAAGAGCATCCGCGAAACTAATGTCGAAGTGTAATTTTTGAAAGATTTCAAGAAACTTCATCATTTGGCTATTAGTTTTGTCACGGAGCTTTTGATCATTAAGCCTCGAAGGATATGGAATTGAAGGCTTAGGATTGGTCTTCGGAACATCTGGTTCTGGAATTGAAGATTGGACGACCGGAGGTTGGACGGGTGCTGTACTTTGTGGGCTTGTAATTTGCACTTTGTCCTTTGTCACTTTGGTCTCTCGTTCCATTTCCCTCACCGGAGAAGGAGTAGGAATCAAGGGTCCATCATATGCCTTACCACTTCGAGTGGTGATAGCTTTCAACTCACCCTTTGGGTTCGGAATGGTATTTCCCGGGAGAGTTCCAAAAGTTGAAGCTTGATTCATTTGATTCATGAGACTAACAAACATGTTCGCAATTTTTCTTTGAGATTGATCAATTTTGTGATTTGTAGTCCTAAGTTCACTTTTAAGCTCATTACCTTGTTTTGACATTGAAGTTTGGAAATCATTTTTCAAGGTAGTGATTTGGCTTTGCATTGCCCTCATGTTAGCCTCATCTGACTTGATGTAATTAGCAAGTTCATTGGAGGGAACAGATGGGGCTTGGTAATTAGGAGCTTGAAAGCCTTGATTAACCCCTTGGGTTGGGTATTGATTGATCGAGGCTTGAAATTGGCTTTGAACATTTTGCCCTCTGGGTTGATTTTGATTGAATCTGTTTGGATTGTTGGGTTGAGAAAATCCGGGTGGTCCACTTTGATTGTTAGCACGATAGTTCGGGTCAACTTGAGGACGGTATTGGTTACCTCCTTGGTTGTAAGCCCCGGCTACGGCTTCTATCTCAAATTGATTACCATCGGTGGTAGTACAATTGTAGTATGCATGAGGTCCACCACAAGTGACACAAGTTTCTTCCACCGCTTTGACTTGAGCGGGAGAAGAAGTTTGTGGAGTGAAAAATTTCTTTTGTTTGGAAAGAACCAAAGCTTGGATAGCCTCCGTAAGTTTGTCTATCTTAGCATCCGTACTAGAAGAATTCACCGTAGATGAATTAGAAGGATAAGCACTCACTTGGGAAACAACCAACTTGCTTCGTGTAGTGCGAACCTTAGACTTGTTCTCGATGATAGCTAAAGCATCTTTCGGAGTCCGATTAAAAAGATTACCACCGGCGGCGTCATTAAGAGAGTCTTGATCGGTTTAGTTTAAACCATTGTAAAAAGTATCGAGCTGATGCAACTCGGAAAAACCATGATGAGGACATTTGCGAAGTAATTCTTTAAAACGGTCCCACGCTTCACTAAAGGATTCATCAAATTTTTGAGTGAATTTGGTAATTTCATTTTTAAGGCTTGTGGTTTTAGATGGAGGAAAGAATTCATTCACAAATTTCGACACTAAATCTTCCCATGTTTCGATCGAATGAGGGGGGCCATTTTTCGAGCCAAATTCAGGCGGCCCCCTCGAGAGAAAAAGGAAAAAGATGTAGTTTGATAGCTTCTTGAGGAACATTACGGTATTTGATAGTAGAGGTGATCTTGTTAAACCATCGAATGTGGGAATGAGGATCGTCCCTCTCAAATCCGAAATATTAACTTGAAGTTACTAAGGATAGCAACCCGGTCTTAAGCTCAAAGCTATCTGCAACGATTGCCGGAACAACGATAGCGTCTCCATAACCCTCGGTGGGTGCTTGGAGAAGCTCAGACATGGTACAATCATCCGCCATTATGACAATGGGAGGATTGGGATTGGGGATAGTACGAATCTCGGGTTCGACTATTGGGGTGGAACGCCTTCGATTACGTCTTCTTGGAATTTTTACGAGTTCAAGTAAAGGACTTGATGACGTAGAAGAACGAGTGCGCATGCACTAAAAACAACTCAATTAAAACGAGAACGAATCAAAAAAAAAACAAGGAACTTAAACCAATAATCAACAAGCGTACGGTAGCTCTTTAAAAGATAAACGCACAAAGGAGCGGAAGAGAAGAATGGATCTCTTTTCGGGGCGTAGTTCGTTGGATCGCCCCTCCTTATACCCCTCTTATAGTTTGTTTATCAATCAAAGGTGAGCCGATTTTCGCAAGTGACACAAAGGCAAGTTTTGATCTTTTGTTTGGGAACTTATTATGATAATACTCAAAGTTGAGAGTATTATATTGAGGTTGTCTTTTATCTTTATTTAACACAATTAAACGAAAAATGTTTTTGTATTTTTTTTTATCTTATATATATATATATATATATATATATATATATATATATATATATATATATATATATATATATATATATATATATATATATATATATATACAAAGAAAAAGAAAAAATATTTTTGTTTTTTATATTTTTATGAAAGTGATAACTTCACGACGAAGGATCTTCAAGTCACTAATCGTTTAAACCTTAACGATATTGTCGCAACACAACCTCCCCGGCAGCGGCGCCAAAAATTGATCCGTCTTAGAAAGTATATATCAAAATATCAGATATGCATAAGGCACGGGAACTGACAAGACAACCCTTTGGGAAAAAGGCCAACTTGCAAAACCAGTGAATACGATATAAGAATCTGGGCAAGTGATACACGGGTCGTTTCCCGACGAGGTGTGAATCGAGGATTTCGTGTAAAGTTTGGAATTAAAGTGCTTGAATGATGAAATTTGGATTTTTTTTTGTTTTTTAATTCTAATTAAGTTATGGAAAGTAAAGAAACAAAGCAAAATAAAGCACGAACGAAATTAAACTAAAAACGTTAACCGGGAATTCAAAAACGAGCCTAAGAACAAAAAATATTAAAAATTAACCCTATGAATGCAAATTTATTTTTCCTAAGTCCTAAATTATAAAAGAAAATTTTAGAAAAAAGAAATATATTTTTTTGACTTTTATATTTTTTATTATGAATTAAAAACTAAATTTTAAAGAAAAATATTTTAAAAATACAAAATCAAAATGGAAAAATCTGAAATTTGCAGAAAAGTGCTAAAAGATATGCTAATCCTAGAAAAAATAAAATAAAGCCAACTGCTTATTGGAATAAGCAGAAATTAAGCTAAAAAGAGAAATAAGCTTAAACTTGAAAAAAAGGCTTAAGTAAAAAAGTGTGCATGGTTATACCCGTAGAAGACCCAAGGGTAGTTGGTGTGTGGTGTTGTATTAAGAGGTTGAGCTAGGTTAAGGTCCAGGCTTCGAGCCCTACTCACCTTGGACTTCCCTAGTTCCCTTTTTATTTTATTATTAGAAAATTTCTTTTTACAATTTATTAATAAGCTGGAAATACAACTTTTTTTGTAAAGGAAATATTTTTGGATTTAAAGAAATAAGCCAGAAAGTTGCTTAAAAGAATCAGACGGCTTAAGAAGAATAGAAGCTAAGTGCTTCAAGGGAAATAAGCTAAATGAGCTTAACTGAACCTAAAGTAAACTAAGATAAGCTAAATAATCAGAGGACAACCTAAATAAGCTAAAGGACTGAGAAAAAGCAACAAATTCAAGAAAATAAGCACTGATTATCAAATAAGCATATAGGTCTGATGATGCAGGCTCAAACAGCCCATCTAGGCACTTTCTAGCTTAATTATAAGCACTAGGATGAGACTAAAAATCCTCAAAAGCTCAAGAATCTTAAAGTTCATACACCAAAGATCTTAAAAACAGAAAACTAGACCCAAATGAGCTTGATAAAGGCTTATAAAGTAGCTTAGAAAAGGGGTGAATGGGACAAAACCTACTGATGGATCAGCAAAACAAACTCATTCTTAACTATTTTGAATTGCTAAATGAGCACTAATAAGCTGAGTTAAAAAACAGGAAGGAGAAAAATAGCAATAAGAAAAAGGCCAACAACTTGTACAATGAATTTCAGGACTTAAGAACCACAATTAAGCACTTAAAATGATGTCTAATACTAGCTTGTTCAGAACTGATATGGAGTTAACATACTGGAGCAGGCTATGAACAAAATTGCTTCTAAAAACCATAAATCCTATCGAAACTGAACCAACTTGCTTTTATTTACTTAAAACACTTTAATGAACATTAAACTAGCAAAAACAAGTTTTAAATCTTGAATCATTAATGGAAAACCAGTTTGATCATTCTAACACTCAAGATTTTGGAAAATTCATTTAGAACTTCAAACCTGCTTAAATCAGCAAAGATTAACCTGAAAACAACTCAAATTAAGCTAATGTAAGTTGATCAAGTAGCACATGAATAGTAGAACACCAATTTTTGCTTTGCCAAACACCCCTTATATGAGACTGTTTTGAAATTTAAAGCTATTTAGGCTGATTTAAGCTATGATTGTGAAACACAGATGTTAAACTAAGATTGTTAAGCAGTTATTAACAACTATCAACTATGAATAAGCACTAAATTAAGCTGAGTCTATATTAAGCTATTTTTTAGGTTTTTTGAGGTTCTTAAGAACAAATCAACAACTACTGAGTAAAATCTATCAAATCAGTATCAAAAGCATCAAATAAGATAAATAAGCAAGGCATAAACCAAATAAGCAGAAATAAGCAGTATGCATATGAAAACTTGAAAAACCTTGAAACTTACAAAAGCCCATGAAAAAAACCAGGGAAAATAATGCTCGAAGAGCTACTCAACAAGCTCTAGCTTGTCAAAAGACAAGATAGTAACAGCAATAAGCCCTTCCATTTCTGGCTTATCATCCATAATAGCTTATTTGACTTTTATTGACTATTTTTGACTTTTTGAATTTTTTAGATTAAAACATGAATTAAGCAGAAATAAACTCAAAAGGCTATTGATAAGCTTATGTGAGCTTATGGAATAGAAGTAGATAGCTTATAAGAGCTTATCACAAATTCTTGACAGTAATGAAAAAAATTAAAGACAGGAGTTTAACTTTAAACTAAAACTTTCATTAAACTGAAAACATTACAAGCTGAATACACTTTTTAAACTGAAAATAAATTAAAACTTTAAATTAAAATCTAACTTAACTACTAACTAACTGCCCTTTTTTGGCTTACAATGAAACCTATTTATACTAAGACTAAACTAGGGTTTTCTTCTGTATTGTGCTTCTTCTGTGAGGGGAATCATCTTTGTGCTTCCTTTGATTGCCTCAGAACCCTTGGATTAATTCTTGAATCATCACAGCCTTCAATTTGCCTTTGGCGCCAAAAGTTGCCACTTGGATTGCCAGCGTAGCAATGATTGACATGTGAAGAAATTGCGCATGGGGGGGGGGGGAGTAATGTGGCTGGAGCTGGTGAGCAAAGGTGGCTTGGAATAGGGAAAAGCTGGGTTCGAGGGGAAAAGCGGGAAAAGGGATAAAAGGAGGGGGGTTGACTTTTTTTTATTTTATTAATAAAAATGGACGGGTTATTTTGGTGTGGATTGGGTTGTGTTTGATTGGGCCGGGTTTTAGGATTAGGGAAAATGGGTTGGATGGGTTTATTTGGATTTGGTATAATAATTATTAAATAGGCTGACTTGGCCTATTAAATTGGGTCGGGTTGGCCCATAAAAAAAATAGTTTCGGGTTCGTTTTTCCATGTTCATTCCAAAGCTAAATCCAGGGGTTGACTTTGACTTCGTCCTGACTTGTTCAAATGCACAAATATATTCGAGTCGATCCAAAAATGTCCGTTTTCGCTCCGTTTTCAATCCTTTGTACCTGAAATACATAAAAACACAATCCAAGGATATCTGCAATATAAATTGGCATATTTGGCTGTTTTTAGTTATTTTTATGTATTAAATGGGCATAAAATGATGAGTAAATAGGCACTCATCACATGTCCTTGTAGGCACGCTCATAGGACAATTTGTCATACTTGCATTCCTCAGTTTTTCGATCAAGTTGTTTTAAATAGGACACATTTTCTTTTTCCAGTTTAATAAGAGCATTTTCATATTTTGAAGCAATTGCAGAGGTCTCAGCTCGCAGTATTTCATCGTCTTCAGCAGAATATGTTTGATAAATAATGGACATAATATCAGTTGACAGAACTGCTTTGAAGAGAGTATCATTGTGTTTTTCCAAAACTTTGATGTGTTCAATGTTTTCATTAGCTTCCTTTACCAGGGATTTGTGGTCCTTGACAAAGTCAGCTATTTCTTTCAAAAGTACATTTTCCATATTAAGTACTCTCGCACTGATGGCATTTAGTGGAGGAATAATTTCTGTGTCAAACATCTTTTTCTGTTCTGCATGAAAACTTGAATGCCAGTTGTTGATATTGATATTTGTTTTGGATGCAACAAGACTTTGAAATAGTTCCATTCTTATTTTAAGATCATCCAAATATCTTCTAGCATCACTTGTGTTAAAAGGGTTGCTAGAGGACATTTGTTCCAAGTTTGAAAGATTTTTGGAAACAACTTTTTGTTTTGTTGAAACAACTGTTTTTTTGAAAACCGTTGGTGTTTGCTTTTGAACAAGATGAACTCCAGAAAGTGTGTTAAGCTTATTATAATCAATTGGTTTTATTTATGGGTTCATTTGTCTCATTTTGATTCTACTCTCTTCGGCAAGCTCAATCGTTTCATCAGAATCCCGAACCTCGGGAGGATCATGTTTAGCAAATATCACATTACCATTATACAACACATTCTGTTCTTTCTGAGCTTTCTTGAGATTATAAGGATTTTCACAACCGATAGCAATTTTCTTCATTGTGTGCAAAAGCGGGTTTGGATCTTTAATTAGCATATGAATTGTTTGAGCAGAATGACCCGTTTTGACAAGCAAATCTTCAAACTTTTTAATTGTTTCTTGTTTGTCAATGATTTCATCAAGAAGATCATTTTCGCGTTTTGAAAAATCTGCTTTCAACTGTTTCTTTTCTTTTTCAAGATCAGAACAAGTTGATGTTTGTTTAGAAAGTTGGTTTTTCAAATCAGAAATTTTCATGTTTAAGGATTTTATTTTCATGTTCAAATTGACATCGAGTGTGTCAAATTTGATTTGCAAATGTTTTTCTCTTAAAACAGAATCTTGATAACCAGTTTCTAATTCTGACTGTCGTTTGTTACTAAATTCAAAAGCTTTTTCGTTTACCTTATATCTCTCAAGCTCAGCGGTCAATTTTTCATTCGCGATCTTAAGATCGCGATTGACCTTTTTCACTTTTTCAATCTCAATACGACAATTATTCAGTAATGATTCAAAGAGAGCACGAGTTTCCTCATCATTAGCATCATTTTATGCAACTTGAACTTCATTAGGATCCATATATAGAGTTTCACAGTTAACATTGCTATTAACTTGCTCCCCCACATATGTATCATACTTAGGTTCAAGAGGCTCAGAATGTGGCTTTTCATGAGCAAACGGATTTTGTACCTCATGGAGTGGTTCTGTGTCATAAGTTGGAGGTATTTCATAATCACTGCATGATGTTGTTTCTTGCTGATGAACCATAATGTTGAAGTTTCCATTGAGATCTGTTGCATTATCATTAAATTTTGTTGTAACCATGAAGTCATATTCCTCAGCAATCAACGGTGTTCCCGACTCTTCCTTTTTGGCTAGCATCAACATGTACTGGAGCTTTTGAAGCTTTGTCATTGCATTGACATTGCAATCTTTACCAATGTGAATTTCAGATGTAGGTTTCTGAATCATAGTTGTAAAACAGTAATTCTCATTTTGATTAACCCCGTTCTGAATCACACACTGACCCCTCTGATTTCCAGCATACTGCCCTGCATTTTGCATTTGAATACTCGTAGCATTTTCAGGTGCATCTGACTTAGACTCAAAAAATGCTTCAACACTTCGTTCCATTTCTGACCATCGCTTCATATGTGCAGCAAACGTAATGGGAAATCTCAAGTCAAGTGATTTTAAGTTTTCTGGAAGCTCATTTTCTTCAACGTCTTGTTCATTATCAGTCGATAGCTTCTCATTCTCAGACCATATTTCCTCAGTCTCAGTCACCGTCTTCTCAGTCTTAGGATATGGAGCAAAGAATTGAACGAGAGGATCCATATCAATTGATGAAAAGAAATTAGTGAGAAAAGACATTTTGATCATGTGAAATGAATACGGATCTTGTAGACGATAAAGAAGTGATTTTTGTTTTTCAAATTGAGTTATCCAATAACTAGCACGAAAGTTATATCCAACGAATCCAAAAAATTTCACCCAAAAAGTAAAATTAATCTCGGATAATTGAAACTCAATCGAAATCGTTGTCCAAAATTATACCAAAAATATTTATCTCAAACAAACAAATTCGTCCTTGTGATAATACCCAACAATATACAGTCCAAACAAAAACTTAAAAAAAATCGTCCTTGTGTTAGCCATCCAAAGGCCCAACACTGATTTTTAAAAATTTTCAGCCCAAGTCCAATGACAGCCCACTTAAACTAAACCCTAATATTCGGACTATATAACAGAACTTAATGTCCCTAAACTTGTGCAAACCCAACCCTAATCACTCTACCACTAAAAAAAACGCAGCCACCCCCTTTTTTTTTCTCTCTCACCACAACCGATTCCCAGAGAGAAGATAATAGATCTCCTCTTCTTCTTCTTGAAATAAACGAACACAATCCGAACACCAGCAGACCTTATTGATGTTGTACGATTTCGGGTAGGTTTTTTTCTGTTTTGAGTTTTTTTTTTTGTTTGTTGAATCACGATAACCGAAAGAAAGTTAAAGAAGAAACACTATTGTTTTATTATTTTCTTTAATTTTCGGATAGTCAAAGAAGTGTATGCTTCTAAAACTGGATCGATGATGGATTGTTATTTCATGTTTGAATGACTTTCAATGGTCTGATATGCTTTGGGTAACACACGAAAAATCTGAGATCGAATTGATTGTTTCTAGATCTTTTAAGGCTCGAATCAAAGATGGTTGTAGGATTAGTGATTGTTTTTGTTTGTTTTTTTTTTTTTTTTTTTTTTTTTTTTCGATTTGAGTATGCTTCAGTTGAGATGATACGAGGGGATGGATTTTTGTTGAGATGGATTTAGGATAGAGGAGATGAGAGAGATGTAGTTGTTGTTGTTGTTGTTTTTTTTTTTTTTTTTTTTTTTTTTTTTTTTTTTAAGATTGTTGACAGTTAACTGTTGTTGAGTTATAGAGATGTTCTTTTGTTGTTATTTTTGTCTGTTGTAGTCTTGGCGAGGATAGTTGACTGTTGCTTTCTTTTTTTCTTTTTTTTCTCGATAAGCTTGATTTGCGATAACTAATTGCGATAGCAGTCCAGATTTGCAATAAACTTGATTTGCGATAAGCTTGATTTCCGATAAGCTTGATTTGCGATAACTAATTGCGATAGCAGTCCAGATTTGCGATAACTGATTGCGATAACAGTCCATAATTGCGATAGAAGAGGGTTTGTCGCAATTGCTTTACAAGCAATTTCGATAGAAACTTTCCGATGACTTTTTCGGCGAAAATTTCCAACCAACTTTTTCCGACGAGTTTTTTACCAGTTTTTCAACACAAATTTAAATCGAAATAAGCTTAAAAGAGGCAGAAAAAAGTTGTTTTGGAAAGTAGCAGTAAAGAAATATAGATCTGGATAAAGAAAGGCAGTAAAGAGGCTTGTTGTGGACAAAAAAAATGATAAATCTGAACAGATTTGGACAAAAATACGAACTTTAAAACTGATAAAGCTATAGTTCGACCAAAATAAGCACATAAAAACAGTAATAAGATCGTAATAATCTGTTAAGGACTTAAAAAACTTGCTTTTAGGATTAAACAGTAAAAATAAGCTAAAAATAAGCACAAATATAACCAGAAATAATCACGAGACTGATTAAACAAATAAGCAACAAACACTTCTAAATCATCTTTTGGCTCTTGATACCACTTGTAGATCCCTAAATATTATATCATTTCACACATAAAAGTATAAAGATGAGATTGAGAAGACAAGTAGAAGAGAAAGTAAAAGATATTAGATTAAGAGAAAGAATGAGAGAGATACAAGAGAGTGGTAGAAACCTATGACCTTACCCTTAGTTTTCCACACCACAAATGGGAGTACAAGGGTTCCTTTTATAGATAAGGAACCCTTACAAGGTTTCCCTATTGGGGCGATGTGGGATGGGTTATAGTTTTAGACATAAGGAGACTATCTTACGGTTTTTACAACTTACTTAAACCGTTTACAATCGATAAAAGATAAATACATGTCACGAGTTACTAATCAAAGAATGAAAATCACTTACATTAAGTCTAACATTTGCATACACGGTTTGGAAATTCTGGATTCACAAATCCCTCAGGCTGCGCCATATAGATATCTTCATCTAGGCGACCATTTAAGAAGGCGGTTTTGACATCCATTTGCCAAATCTCATAATCATAGTGTGCAGCTATGTCTATGAGAATCCTAATAGCCCTAATGTCAGCTAAAGGAGAAAAGGTCTCCTCGTAGTCAACGCCATATGTTTGGGTAAAGCCTTTAGCTACCAAACGGGCCTTATAGGTGTGTACATTTCCATCCATGTCAGTTTTCTTCTTGAAGAGCCACTTACTCCCAACTACCTTGGCATTGGGAGGAAGGTCTACTTCAATCCAGACTTCATTATCTTTCATGGATTGCATTTCCCCATTCATAGCAATTTGCCATTCATCCTTTTCAGGATCATTCATGGCATCTCTATAATTAGCAGGCTCTCCAAGGTCCCCTAATATAGTTTCCTCAACCTCTACGTTAAGACATAGACGTTCAGGTGCTCTCAAAGTCCTCACGGATCTGCGAATGGGAATCACTTCAGGTGGAGGACCCAGACTATCCGGTTCCACAGGAAGTTCGCTAGTGTTTTCAGAAGGTAATGTATCCTCTTGATCATCTTCCAGATCATAGATCCTCCCACAGAATTCTTGAGATATGAGATCCTTTTCAAGAAAATCTCCATACCTAGCAACAATTACTTTGTTTTCAGGTGGGTAGTAAAAGTAGTAACCCATCGTTTCCTTTGGGTATCCTGCAAAGATACACTTTACAGATCTCTGTTGGAGTTTATCTGCTGAGTCACGTTTAACAAACGCCTCACAACCCCAGACCTTTAAATAAGACAAGTTAGGCGTTTTCCCAAACCATAACTCATAAGGTGTCTTATCAACCTTCTTGGTCGGAACCATATTTAATATGCGAATCGCAGATTCCAAGGCATAATCCCAAAAGGATAACGGCAGAGTAGTAAGATTAAACATAGATCGTACCATATCCAATAATGTATGATTCCTTCTCTCAGATACACCATTTTGCTGTGGAGTATATGGAGATGTGAGATGCTGGACAATTCCATTCTTATTTAGATAATCTTTAAACTCCTGACTTAGGTATTCACCACCTCTGTCGGATCGAAGAACTTTAATCTTTTTTCCAAGTTGCAATTCTACTTCAGCTTTAAAAACCTTAAATGTTTCAAACACCTCATGGCAGTGGTGACAAGCCTGATCCTTTGGATTCACCTTGTTCTTCTGAGGGTACTTCTCATCATAAGGTTGATAGGTCACAACTTGTTTGCCCTTGTCAACTTTACCTTTCCCCTTATTCCCTTCCGGTGTTAGCTTTTGGACCCTACCTCCTTGTATAGCTAATACCTGAGGAGTAGGTGCCTTGCCTGGTAAACCCTTTTCATTGTCAACGAGCATTGTGAGCAATTCCGTTACTGTCTTCCCCGAGCAATGCATGTTGCAATTCTGAACAAAACCTATAAAATCCTTATTCAAGGATTGGATGATTAGGTTCACACATGTATCCTCAGGAATGACATAGTTGATCTGTGATAGTTGGTCCATGTAACTCTTCATAACCAACACATGATCAGCTACTGGTTTACCATCCCCATGCCTATAGCAATACAATTTTCTGATCAAATCAAAAATTGCTTCAGGGCCAGTCGATTTTTCTCCTTCAAAGATAACTTTGAAGGCAGAACTTTGTACAGCGTTTCGGGTTGAGCCATTTCTACAGAAAAACTTCAAATATTAGTATTTTCGATAATACAATTTTCAAGAAAAGAAAATTACCCAGGAAATATACTATAACCATTTAATTTCCTTGAAAACAAGGATCCAACTTTCCATAGTTCCACTACATCAGTTGATCTGCTAGTAGTGAAAGTACAAAAGATAGTAACTTGTCGTACAATAATCGGCAAAACAACTTCTGACTCTTAGATCATTATGGGAATTACATTTGCCAAAAACAATTTTGCAATGTAAGTATGTTTCTTCCCATCTCATGCTTTAAGTTTCAAGGTCTCACTTACAACTTAATTAAGTCATCTAATTTAGAGACTGTAAATACTCCATGTCAAGGTCTCACGCCATGGAAATTTACCTTGTCATTAATATTTAGGTCAAGGTCTCCCTTACGCTAAATATTAACTCCAAGTGTCTCTTATAATTAGATAGCATGGACTTAAATTTTTAGGGATAACATGGACTTAAATTTTTAGGGTATTTATTTTGATGTGACAATCAAAATATGTACGAAGAAGCATGCACACATCTTCGTATCATAAGTTTTCAAAACAATTTTAATTACCAATCTAGCTAAGAGTTAAATCAACAAAGTTTTAATTGAGGTATTGGGTTCACCAATCAAAGAATTACCTCCATTATCGCCCACTATATCCTACTACTGCATGAGTCATAAAGACCCAAGTTATTTGGGTAATTACCACAAAAGTGGCGTGTGGAATTGAGGTCAATTCACCTTTAAGATGATTTTATACAAAATTATAGCATTACTTGGTAGCTCCAATTAGACGCACAAAGGAGCGGAGAGACAAACGTCCGCCCGAAGGCTAATTAAAAACGTGTCTCTTTCGGATGACAATTTAATGTCAAGCCTCCTTATACCCCTATTATAGTTTGTCTACATTGGGTGAGCCGTTCACACTATTGGTACAAAACTCATCAATCAATCAAAAGTTTATGATACTAAGTCTTAAAAAATTATGTTATAAATTATAAAATTGCTAGTCTCGCCTGGGAGCAAATTACCGTGCGAAGCGAACCACTGTCAGCACATAAGACTTGGCAATATATAATTTAACACATCAAGGTTTCATAGTTATTAGGTCAATTTATTTTCTATTCGAAAAATTACCCTCTTTTTGCTTACAATTCAACAATAATTTAAACAAAAAAGACAAGTAATTTTAATAAAAATAAATAAACACATAATAACGCATATAATCTTAAAAATTAAATCATATAGCCACATGCAAACCTTTTTGATAAATCCTAATAATAATCTATATGTGAATTATTATGCATATAATTACTAAGACTCCCATTGGTTTTTGAGCGCATTGTACCCAATGGACCACATACACCAACAAGTTGGTAGCGTAAGCCTTAGCAATCATATACCACGTTGCACATAAAAGATTCATTAATTTAGTTAATTAGGTCTTCCCTAATTTTAGATCTATCTAAAACATGTAGCAAATAATAACAAACCCTAATCCATGATTACCTTGCATGAAGTATCATGGATTAATTCCAGGAACGTAACCCTTTATACACATAAACAAACATGTTCCTAATTTTAGGGTTACAAAACTAGCTTTTTAATTAAGAGATGATCGACCCCCCAAAAAAAATTAGGATCAAAATTTTTTATTGTCTAAAACCCTAAAAAAATTCGACTAAACATTTATAATCCAAATCAAGATTCGATTTTTATGCGTTTCGGTAATACAATTACATGTTAAACGGCTCGTGATGCCACTGTTAGAATTTAAATACCATGACTATCATATAATTAATTCTATAACATCAAAGCACATAGCGGAAGCAAAGATCAATTATATTTAACATGTAAAGAGTTTACCGAATAATAAAAGTTACATACCTTTGATCCTAGCAAGAACAAGGATCTAGCTTCAAATATTCTTCTTTAATCAAACTATAGGATTAGCGAGAAACCCCTTACTATTTTGTTTCTCAATCCAAGATTGTGTTAACTACCAAGTCTTGTACACACGTAATATAAGCAATCAATGCTTGATGCTAGTGAAAGAACACAAAAATTAAACCAAACTATTTGTTTAACACTTAAGAAAATCGATTCCCCCTCCTAGAAGGTTGGATCGACCGAATTTAGCAAAGAGAAGAAGAAAATAAAACTTAGGGTTATAGTATAGTGCACAAGGTGAAAAACTAATAACCCTTGAGTTTGTATTTATAGTGAAATTATCTTGGAGCACAAGATTTGGATCGATTAGGGTTATACAATCCTTAGGCCGATCGCCCCCCCCCCCCATCTCATGGGCTTCAATATCCTTCTTGAGCATCTAATTTCACTTACGGTCCTTCCTTTATTCACTAACGGTCGTTAGTCAATTCCGTTAATTACTTAACGTCCATTAGTCGTTATTTCGTGTCCAAATAATTAAATATATCACGGTTATATATATATATATATATATATATATATATATATATATATATATATATATATATATATATATATTATTTGCATTTATCATTCATACGTAAAGTGTGCAATCCCATGGTCCCGAGTTCGATTCTAGTCATACACGATTTAATATTTTTCCATAACTCTAACAAATCAACAAGAGGTTGGATACAATTTCGCTGCTAGTTCAAAATCTTTGGAAGGGTCTTTCATGAACAATGATATCGGTGAAAATGTTGATTTACATGTGTTCGATATGAGCACAATCGTTGTTGCAACTGACAATTTCTCTCTTCTTAGCAAACTTGGAGAAGGTGGTTTCGGCTCTGTTTACAAGGTAGCATCTTCCTTATGATCATGGGCATTGATTTTATAATTGATTTGTTGGAAAATATGGTCAATATTTGGGTTTGAATGACAATTGATGGTCATCAAATATACTAATGGGGCTTTAGAGCAAGATTAATGTTTGGCATATGTAACGACCCATTTAATTCTATGTTCATGAGCCATTAATAGAATTGATTGTGATAATTAATTGGACCATTTTTCTTTCATCCTCCTCACCTATATATTGAGAGCTCTTCTCTCATTTCAATACACCAAGTAAAACAACTCACTCCTCTCCTTAGTTTACCGTTCATCTTGAGTTTGTATGTATCCGTTCGTAATATAGGGAAGACACGTTTTTGGTTCGCCTTGATAACCCGTTTGTGCTGACGGGGTTATCCGTTGTATCCTGAGAGATAGACGTTCACGATTCTCAAGCACCGTGGAGAGGACAAATCTGTCTTAAGGAAACTGTGAGCATCACAGGCCTCAACATTTTCTTTGTTTTTGTTTTTGAGTCTCGACAATCAAATTGTTTACGGTATTATTTCTGCACTTTTATGTTTTAACGTTGTTATTATTTTGTCTCTAGCAGCAATACACATAATATTACCTACAATCTTAAGACAGATTATTTGTTGCTATTAGAGTGGGTGTTGATATGTTTGAAATAACAAAATATAATTAACTATGGCGTAAAACAATACGAGGATTTTGTCTTCTTTGAGGACAACGAAAACTGTTTTGGACCTTTGGTTTATGTAGGCATATTTTATTATTGCAATATAAGTGTATTGACGATAAAAGTTAGTAATTTACATGTATGTTATTGAGTCATGAATCATAGACACGTTTATGGTTTTATATCCATGGATCAAAATAAATAAATACACTGGGACACTTCAATTGATTTGATAGATAATAAATAATCTATGTCAATGCGCGAATAAAGATACTTTCTGTGGTAATTTGAACGACACTATTTTGTTATGAAAAAGAATTTGTTATATTGCGTGATGAACAATTCTGATTACAACTAATTGTGGAATAATAATGTCCAAAAGGATAACAAACTATATTATACAATTTTATTGAGTTTGTATATTGGGTTTCGAAAGAAATACTAGAATCTGTACTTTGATAGTATATGTTTAATTGTTTGTTTGGCTTTGTCGTTAATGAAATAGGACTCGTTGAGCATAGTTGCTTGGTCATAGAATACCATCACGTTAAACATGTAACTACTAAAGTAAATTCTTGTTTTGAAATCTCGTTTTTATATATGGAACTGATACATGAAAACAAGGTTATAGTTAACCATTCCAAACTTTTTGTTGCTTAGTCAAATTATTTTATGAGTTTTAATGTAGTAGTGATTAACGATAAATGACATGCTATTAAGTGAGAGAAAAATATGTGAATCACTTTGTGGCCTTTATCTTTGTCTACTATAAGTTGAAGGAAAAGATTAAGATAATATTGTGTGGAGTTGAATATGTAATTCATATAGTCTAATTCAGAGACCATTTTGAAGAAAATATTAAATTTACGTTTGAATCTATCACGGTACTATATGTATGCCATATTGATCTTGACTTGATTGAGTCGCTTAATCAAGAAGAAACAATTTTAAGGCCATTGTTCTCGAACCATCAGTTAGTTAACTTATTTATATAATAAGTGGCTTACACAAAGGTTAGATGTACGTATTGATTTGTGTAAGTGATACGGGTTACATAAATTGGTAATCGGGAATAAAACTCATTCTTTGGGAATGCTTTTGGTGTTTTTTTGGACTCCAGAAGGCTTGTTGTCCCAATTGCATCATTATGAGAAAATGCGTTGTTCGCATAGTAAACGAATGTGATTTGATCCCACTTTTTACGGTGTCTTGTCACTACAAGAAAACATAGCACGGGCGACGAGCACCACGCCGACGACACAATGTCGTCGGCACCATACGCTAAAAGACAAAAAAATGGCTTGACCCAGCCAAGGCTGCGATGAATTTTTATATCCTTATTATGCCGACGACTTTTCGTCGGTACAATAATTCTAATGTTTGACTTGGTAAAAGCCTGGGCGGGAATTTGACCGCCAAAACTATGTCGACGTCATGTCGTCGGCATGGTATAAACCAAAAAAATAATTGTGATTAGCGCGGGATTAGCGGATGATTAAGGGTTGTTTTGCCTTTAGTTTAATTACGCCGACGACATGACGTCGGAACCTATTTAAGTCAAATTTTTTGACTTTTCCCTCTTGTGAATAATAGCGAATAATTGGGCGGGGGTTTTCCCGCCTTTATTATACCGACGACAGGTCGTCGGTGATATTTCCCGCCAAAATTTCCCTCCCCCCCGCCAATTTTTTACTTATATATATATATATATATATATATATATATATATATATATATATATATATATATATATATATATATATATATATATCATATAATAAAGTTATCACAAAACACGTAAATTCTCACACATAACAATGGATGGTTTAACGCCGGAACAGGAATGGTCGAAGGCTTTATCACACGAGCTCCTGTATAATGAAATTATACTTCATTGGGGCTGGGAAATTTTTTATGAATATGGTTCTTATGAGAACTGTGCACCGTGGCAGAGGGACAAGATTCTGGAATGGTTGAGGAGAAAGCCGTACTATAGAGAGTATTTGGAAGAGCTAGATGCTGCTGAAGCTCAACGTGCTGCTGAAGCTCAAGCTGCTGCTGTTGGAGGTGACGATGAAGCTGAAAGCACGTTGGACCTCAACACCGAATTTGGTAATCTGGAAAATAGAGTAACAAATCTCGAAGCTACGTTTGCACGTATCAAGGAAATGAGAGCAAGGAAAGGAAAAGATGGTGCGAGTTCCAGCAAAGCGGGAAGTAGCCGCAAAAAAAAATAAACGGGTCGTTTCGTTTGATCTGTTTCGTTTGGTTGTCGAGTTGTTTAGTTTGAGTTGTTTCGTTTGGTTGTCGAGTTGTTGAGTTTGGTTGTCGAGTTTTTCGTTTGAGAACTCTTGCGTGTTTTAAATAAAATGTGTGCATTCGTGTTTGTTAATTGTGATGTTGTTTCTTCAAATAAGGTCATAAACCAAAACACCCTTTTGGTGCAGGAAATAAGCAATCCCAAACACCCCTGTTTGGATAGCATAAACCAAACGGCTCTTGTGGGCTGTTGTTAAGAAAACAACATAAACCAAACGGCCCTGTTTGGACATCATAAACCAAACGACCCCTTATGGTTGAATCTTGATGGATACTTAAGTTTTCACAACGCCTCCAACATTAAAGCGTACAAATTAAAAATATAAAGCACGTTCGACATCAGTTTTCACAACAACAACAACATTTTATTAAACAACAACAATAACACAACGAACAACGACAACGACAATAACAGCAACAACAACAACAATAACAGCAACAACAACAACCTACATACGAAGATTTCCCATATCACCTACCATGTCATTATAAAGGTCGTGAAGTAAGGCAGCTGAATCAGTTGTGTGTTTGTTTGGATGCATATACACTTCTAGCATTTTATTGAGTACCATTATCTGGTGATTCAGTTTGATGCAGTTTGAGCACTCTGTATTTCCAGGACTTGATGTTGAAGGTCCTGCAGTGTATCGAGTTTGAGTTGTGGATGGTCTTGCGGAATGAGTTGGAGGCGTTGAAGCTCCAACAGAAGCGGTCATTTTGGCTAGTCGTTCATCCTTCCATAAAAAAAAATCGCATCCATACTCCTTTGTCCCACCCTGTTAAAGAGTAAAAACTATAATTTTTAACGACTAACCAAATTATTTAAATAACACACAAAAAAATATGTAATTGTTAACATTGGATAAAGGACACGCATAGTATTGTTTACCACGGGAGTGAGGTCGATGCGATTGTCGCAGAATTACGTCTCCTCGTCCACAAGGACAAGCAAAAGCTTCAAATTCCGCCATCTTCACCATGATAATAGTGTGTGTTTGTGGTTGTGAGGATTTGAGAGTGTATAATGTGTTTGTGTGGTTAAGAGCAGATCTGCTAACTATTATATATAGTAAAAAAAAAAGATCTTTTGGAGGGAAGTTTTGGCGCCATAACATCTCGTGTATTGCAAACGGTACCGACGAAAGGGCTCGTTCGTTAAACATCTCGTGTAAAACCATAACATCTCGGCTCGTTCGTTAAACATCTCGTGTATAACCATAACATCTCGGCTCGTTCGTTAAACATCTCGTGTATAACCATAACATCTCGGCTCGTTCGTTAAACATCTCGTGTATAACCATAACATCTCGGCTCGTTCGTTAAACATCTCGTGTATAACCATAACATCTCGGCTCGTTCGTTAAACATCTCGTGTATAACCATAACATCTCGGCTCGTTCGTTAATCATCTCGTGTAAAACCATAACATCTCGGCTCGTTCGTTAAACATCTCGTGTATAACCATAACATCTCGGCTCGTTCGTTAAACATCTCGTGTAAAACCATAACATCTCGGCTCGTTCGTTAAACATCTCGTGTATAACCATAACATCTCGGCTCGTTCGTTAAACATCTCGTGTATAACCATAACATCTCGGCTCGTTCGTTAAACATCTCGTGTATAACCATAACATCTCGGCTCGTTCGTTAAACATCTCGTGTATAACCATAACATCTCGGCTCGTTCGTTAATCATCTCGTGTAAAACCATAACATCTCGGCTCGTTCGTTAAACATCTCGTGTATAACCATAACATCTCGGCTCGTTCGTTAAACATCTCGTGTATAACCATAACATCTCGGCTCGTTCGTTAAACATCTCGTGTATAACCATAACATCTCGGCTCGTTCGTTAAACATCTCGTGTATAACCATAACATCTCGGCTCGTTCGTTAAACATCTCGTGTATAACCATAACATCTCGGCTCGTTCGTTAATCATCTCGTGTAAAACCATAACATCTCGGCTCGTTCGTTAAACATCTCGTGTATAACCATAACATCTCGGCTCGTTCGTTAAACATCTCTTGTATAACCATAACATCTCGGCTCGTTCGTTAAACATCTCGTGTATAACCATAACATCTCGGCTCGTTCGTTAAACATCTCGTGTATAACCATAACATCTCGGCTCGTTCGTTAAACATCTCGTGTATAACCATAACATCTCGGCTCGTTCGTTAATCATCTCGTGTAAAACCATAACATCTCGGCTCGTTCGTTAAACATCTCGTGTATAACCATAACATTTCGGCTCGTTCGTTAATCATCTTGTGTAAAACCATAACATCTCGGCTCGTTCGTTAAACATCTCGTGTAGAACCAAAACTATTTTCATGATGAACGATACGTACATGCCATGCATTCTTATAGTCACGACCGTTTATTATCCTTGTACAAGAATGGGGCATAAGTCGCTGTAGTCTATGACATTCAGGAGGTACACATCAAGGGCCACAATCTTAACTTATCTAAATGATGTAAGGTGGTTTTCTTGATTTTAGGGCTTCTTAATATAAAGATCATAAAGTTGCATGGCTGATAATTTGTTTTCCTGAATTTTTTTTTAATTTTATAAAAGTTTTTGTAATAAATAAAAAATTTATAAAACTATTTTTTTTAATTTTATAAAAGTATTTATAATATTACCGACGACATGACGTCGGTAATATAACCGCCAAAATTTTCGCCAATTTTTTATATGTCCCGCCAAACTAGAAACGACAAATTTCTATTACCTTACCGACGACATGACGTCGGTAACATTAAAAGTGATAACAAAACTACATCTGGTCAACACTTAGAAAAAAAAAACGTATTAACTTTTTCCTCTCAATTATTGAAGACGACCACCGGCGATTCACTCACCACCATCACCTCCGACACCACTACCACTACTCCACCACTACCACAGCTCCACCATCACTACACCCACCACCTCCGACACAACAGCTCCACCTCCGACACCACCGCAGCTCCACCACAACTACTCGAGCACCACTGTGCACCTCCTCCTCCTCTCATGTTTAATTCACTCCTCAACCCCTCATTTGTTTAATTCTTCTTCTTCCCCACTTCTTCTTCTTCGATCTACAAAACAGGTAATTTTGATTTTTGTTAATTTTGATTTTTGTTAATTTTGTTTATTGTTAATTCTAAGTATATATTAAGGGAGCTAGAAAACGCGGTCGTTTTGCGTCTGGGTTTCCCGCCATTTTTTTTGGGCTTACTTTGGCCCGGTGAATCTTGCCCAATCATCTTCACATATACCCATACCCAGTACCCACCTTATTATTATATGAGGTAGTTGCAAGAACAAGCTAGAACAACACCGAACAATCTCAAGCCACACAAATAGTTGCCATCTTTTCGCTGATCGGCTAACATATGCTCAAGATATCTCTTTTCAACTATGTAAGTTTTTTTATTTGTATTCTTTATTTTTACTCTTTATGCTTTAGTTTTGGTTAACTCATGATTTATTTGAGGTATTTTTTTTAGTTTTAATTTTTTTTTTCAAATTAGGGTTTCGTTGTTTTGGGGGTTTTGTTCATTTGGGGGTTTCGTTGATTTGGGGATATGCCAATTGTTAACATACTATTATTTTCTTCTTTATTGTAGAGAGCCTGGTATTGGTCATGTGTTGCAGAAATTGAGACTGAGAAAAACATTGAGGTCAAACATTTTCAGTTCTTGAGATTTCAATATTAAAGACTAATACTTTATATATTATTTGTTAAAGATTGTTATAAAAAATATGTGTAACAGGAAGAGGTGGCTGACTCGAGGTGGCCGTCTTGACGGCGGCGGTGTAGCAGGTATTCCGTTGGTATTCCATGATTTAAGTTTAAAAATGCAATTTAAATGTATTGACTTTTGAAGTATGAAGTAATGGTATGAAAAATGTTAAATCTAGCATATTTTTGGGCGTGTAGGTCTTTGAGATTGCTTATTGAAACTATTTTATGGTTATTGTGCTTTGCTGCTGCAGATAAACAGTTTTGTAGTGTTTGGGATTTAGATGTGTTGACCAGGAAGTGGCAATTCAAAAAATAGTAAAGGTTGTATATCATGCTTCCACCTACAATTAAAACAATACTTTTTCTTTCCACTGTTTGCAACATAATGAAATTTCTATATGTAGGTATGCGAAAGTTGACAGTCAAACAACATGGTCGGGTTGAAGAAAAAGACCAGTGATGATTGGGGATTGATATGTGAGAGAGGTTTGTAGGTATATGTAAGTTCTATCTTGATATTCATATGGGTTTTAGTAGTTTTGGCAAAAAAATTATTGCATAATCTATCAGTAGGCAATAGAGGGATTTAGGGTCTCAGAAGTGGTGGATTCAAATGGACGATAGATGAGCATTGGGTCGGCATAACTCATGTTAGTGGTGGTGTGCCGTTAGACGCCACAGGAACACCAATCGGTTTTTGAGAAACGAGTTTTGCCAGCAAGGAGATTTCCAATAATTCATCAGTAATGAAGATATTCTCACGTGTATAGCTAAACTGATAAATCCTGTGCAGATTCCAAATGGTGCACCACTTGACATAATAGGAAACGAGTATGATCTTTTTTTTGCCCACGCGTTTCGTGTAACTGACGTGTGTTTTTTTTTCAGGTTCATTTCACCAGTCTTATCGAGGTTGTAATAATGATGCATGATCTTTAAGACTTTAACAAACAATAGTAAGAATGTACTCGCAAAAGGAGTTTCACTCCGATGCACACAGGTGTTTTATAAGCTTATACATATCGATTGTCAAACTTGAAGTTACTCTCATTCAACTAATTAGTGGTCATTCTTTGTTGTATTCAATGTAGGCCAATGTGAATCGGGAGAAGGCCGTTCAACCGCTGACGACAGTTGACCATGCCCGTTGACGACGTTGATGATGATTTAGATTCTCTAACAAGGTATTATTGCTTTTATTTGTAAGTTCCATGATACTCAATTCTCTAACAAACATTATACAACAGCCTTACCAGTGATGCTTCAGTTTATGAAATCACAAAGTTTGAGAACATACCAACTAATGGAATTTCAAACCGTCGTTGCACATTCATGTCAACTAATGGAACATACCAGCAGCCTTACCAGTAATGCTTCACTTCTCGGTTCTCACACATGCGCGCGGGTCTGACCAGTTGCGTCTGATTCCAGGAGCTACAAATCAACGCTCTCAATGCCTTCGTAGGAAGCAGAAAGATCGGCCCCTGTGTCTGTTAATTGCTGTGAAAGCAATAACGCACTTGACAATGGTAAAAAGGTATTTCTGGATTCATCTACTTTCATGAAATAATCATATTACTTTTCTCAAACTAAATTTGACATGTTATTAAATTTTTTTCGCCCGTGAATGCCATATGTATATTTAATCTGCCTATGAATACAACGGTCATACAACTTGCGGAACTGAGGCATGGTATTAAATCTAGAGATATGGGGAAGAGAATAGATACATAAACTGTGACCAAAAGTTTTACATTGTCGGCGCATGTGTTGCATAATTAGTTTACATTCATTAACACCGATATTTGATCACCTCATAATATAGATTTGTGCATGTGATATAGGTTATATGTTGGCTCCAATTTATGCTTAAGATGGCTCCGTTGTCTTGAGTTATGTTACTAAGGGATGTTCTAGAGAACGGGTCGTGGGTAGTACAGGAAAGTTGCGGCAGCAACAATTGCAGCTGCATGTGGGCTGGAGCTTTCATCAGCCTTAAAATCCTCAATGTGAGTTGCGACCAGATTAGGCTTGCAAACCCGCAGTGATGATACAATCGCAGCAGGATCCTCCTACCTCATCCAGGTTTTTTTTCAAAATTCTTTAATGCTTCTATGTTTGGTACAATTTTGTTACTTTAGAAGTATAGTTGGAATTACTATTGTCTCTTAAGAGTTCATGATAGTTTTAATTAGGCAAATACCAGTACATCAATGCCGTTACCCAGTTCATTGATGGATACAACCTTTGGGCCAAAGCAATTAGATTTCTCTCAGGGTGTTATTTCAGATATTGCAGAAGATGAAAATGGCATTGCATAACTGATGTGATCGTGAACAACACCAGGCCACATTCCACAGTTCAAGATAGGTGAACCAAATATTCTACTGTAAACAACACCAAACGTAGCGTAACATGCATAACTGATGTGACTGTAAACAACCGGTCCGTATCTATTTATTTGATATTCAGTGTTGTCTATTGCTCTTTGTTTTCTATTGCTCTTTGTTTAGGAAATCGAATGGTATTGGTGCCTGCCATGTGGGTTAAGGAAAATGCTGCTAATGAATATTTGCAAAGAAGATGTCAAGAATTCTAGGATTGTAATTGGATAACTTTTTTTCCCATTTTTTTTTTAAACCTGGCAATCTATGTTAGTTGTTTACTATGGAATGGATATCTTAATATATTTTGCCTGCTGTAAGGATATTCATGTATTATAAGGATATGAAATGGTTAGCTTTTAGTATTTGCTTCTGCTGGCCATCGTTATGGGATGTTTGGACGCATGTTTTTACAAGCTTATATGTAGTTTCTTAGAGCAATGAAACATTCTGCCTTATTTATAGAAAACTATCTCGGCAAAAAAAAAAACCCCGCCCGCAACGCGGCGGTTTATCGCCAATCTCGGTATATATTAAAGGAGATCGGAAACTATGTCGTTTCATTTCACCATTTTCCCGCCAAAAACTTATAACCAAATACAACATTATAACGAACAGCCTATATTCTTTGATAAACAACATTATAACCAAATACAACGCGGAAAAACCCCGCCAGGCCGCAACGCGGCCGGCCGCCGCCATGCTTGTTTTGTTTAATCTTAGTGTTAATGTTTGTTAATTTTGTTTTTTGTTAATTTTGTTTTATTTTCTTTATTTATTTTATACAGCCGACACCGCAGCTCCACCTCCGACACCACCACAGCTCCACCAAGACAGCCGAGAGCGAGAGTCGAGAGCTGAGACAGCCGAGACAGAGGTAATGTGGTCCCCCTTCTTTTTTTTTAAAAAACTTTGGTATCCCGACGACATGTCGCCGACAACAGTTTTTTTTTAAAACTTCTTATATATTAAATGTGCTCACTTTTAATATAGCCCGAGCCCGAGCCCGAGACCGCAGCCCGAGACTGCAGCCCGAGCTGCAGCCTGAGACCACAGTCGAGAGCCACAGACCACAGCCGATATAGTATGTTGTTATTTTTTTCATATCCGTATTATTTTTTACATATCGGTATGTTTGTGAATGTTGCGTGACGGATTAAGTGTAATTTGATTGTTTAAAACCGTGTTTAAGAACCGGCCTAGTTTAGTAGCAGTGTATACCTTTAGTAGCAGTGTATTATGTTTTAGGATTTTAGTGATTAATTTCGGAAAGTCCCCGTCCGAAGTTAATCATCCTATAGAAAACCCGTCCGGAATTAATTTATTAGAAATTAATTTCGGAAAGTCCCCTGTTTGGGACTGCTTTTTGAATGTTTTGTCTCATTTAGGATATGGATGCGTATAACTGATTTACTATTTGAGATTATTTCGACAGTGTTTCTCCTTTACTCCTACGAATATGTCCTTAATGCACATATTTGGGGAGTTGAGGGGAAATGCTGCCGAAATTTTCTCAAATAGTAAATCAGTTATACGCATTCATATATGGGACGAATCATTCAAAGAGTGGGTTAGGATTGCCTTCCATAGTTGCGCTAGGTGAACAAAACAACTCGTAATCATTAATTAAGTGCATATAATAACCGATTGCATCATAAAAATGCAGTTATGATAATTGATAAGAGTTGGACCCGTATAGAGCATCGTGGTTCAAAAGAATTTCTTGATGGTCTTGCCGCCTTCCTCGATCATTGCAAACCGTTATTGAATAGTTCCGGAAACATAAAATGTCCGTGTCGTCGTTGTCGTAATGTTCCATGGGTATCTCTCGAAGCTCTTAAATACCACATAGGCCACAATGGGTGGGACCCAACTTATACACAATGGAAGGATCACGGTGAACCGGATCCTCCGAATAATGATCAATATGATATTCTTGATAACACAACACAACGTGAGATGAGTGACATGGGTGCGTGCCTTAATGATATTCTTGATATTCCTCCGAATAATGATCAAAATGATATTCTTGATATTCCGTCGAATAATGAGCCGACTCATGGAAATATTGGCGAGACAAGTAACGAGCCTACTCAAGCAGCGACACCTCCTCTGCGTAACGAGTATGAAGAGTTACTTGCAAGTTCCAACCAGCCTCTGTACCCGGGTTGTGACTTTATGACAACATTGGATTTTATGGCAAAGTTTACACATCTCAAGGTCAGCGGTAAATGGAGTGATACTTCATTTAACAATACGCTAAAATTTCTCCAGGAGGTATTTCCGCCCAGGTTAGGTTACAATCTCCCACCGTCATACTATCATATAAAGAAGACATTTAAAAAGGTCGGGTTAGGGTACGAGTCGATACATGCTTGTGAAAATGATTGCTTTCTATATCGGGGGGATGATGGCGAAGATTTGGAGTATTGTCCGGTTTGCAAAACGAGTAGATGGAAAGACAATAAAACAACGGGGAAGAAAGTTCCTAACAAGGTGTTGCGTTACTTTCCTATCATTCCTAGACTACAACGTTTGTACAAGTCTATTCACACTGCAAAACATATGACTTGGCATGCTACTGGAAAGTCTACGGACGGTAAGATGCAACACCCGGTTGATGGTAAAGCATGGCAGAAGTTTGACAATAAATATTCGGATTTTGCTATAGAACCAAGAAACGTTCGATTAGGGTTGGCTGCTGATGGTTTCAATCCGTTCGGAAACCTTAGTCAGACTTACAGCATGTGGCCGGTTATATTAACAACATACAACTTGCCTCCGTGGTTATGCATGAAAGAGACTTCTTTGATGCTGACGTTGTTGATTCCTGGCCCTAAATCACCGGCGAAGGACATCGATGTTTACTTGAAGCCCTTGATTGATGACCTTATGGAATTATGGAAAAAACCAGGTATCTTGACTATGGACGCTGCTACAGGCACTCAATTCCACATGAGAGTGATGCTTTTATGGACCATCAATGACTTTCCTGCTCGAAGTAGTTTGTCTGGTTGGCAAGGGCAAGGTTACTACGCTTGCCCTACATGCAAAGTAGACACTCCGGCTACGCGTGTGATAAGCAAAACAGCTTATGTTGGTCATAGAAGATTCTTAAAAAAAAACCATAAATGGAGGAGGGACTGTACGACATTCAATGGTGAACCCGATTATAGAGATCCTCCTAGAAAAGATATTAGGGCTGATATCTTGACTCAACTTGCGAAATTGCCCACACGTGTGCCGGGGAAACATCCGGATTATAGGGGTGGGAAGATAAAACGTAATCATACAGTCGAGCTGAACTGGACTAAACGGTCTATCTTCTACGATCTTGAATATTGGTCTTTTCTTTCTCTACCACACAATTTAGATGTCATGCATATCGAAAAAAATGTGTTGGAGAGTATCTTGAACACCTTGTTAATGAATGACAAATCTAAAGACACCGCGAAGGCAAGACAAGATTTGCAAGCTCTGGGCATTCGACAGGAGTTGTGGCTCGGAAACAAACAAAACGGGAAGTGCTCGAAGCCTCATGCAAAGTACTCCTTCACACCCGATAAAAGAAAACTCTTCTGTCAATACATCAAAACAGTTAAACTACCAGATGGCTTCGGATCCAAGTTCAAGTCAAAAGTGACCAAAGATGATAACAGTATAACGGGCATGAAGTCTCATGACTGTCATATAATGATGCAACGGTTACTTCCTTATGGACTTCAACAATACTTGGACGCACAGACTTATACACCATTGATCGAGCTTTGTTTCTTCTTTAAGCAAATTTGCGCCCGAACTTTGATGGTGAAAGACATGGTGAAAGCTAAAGACCAGTTGATCAATATTTTGTGCAGTCTCGAGCAAATATATCCTCCTGCTTTTTTTGACATTATGATTCACTTGGTTATGCATTTACCTGAAGAGGCTATTGAAGGCGGGCCTGTTTCATTCCGGTGGATGTATCCATTTGAAAGATACATGAAGAAGCTTAAAAACTATGTCCGAAATAAAGCTAAGCCGGAGGGTTCAATAGCGGAGGGTTATGTTGCAGATGAAGCATTAACTTTCTGTTCTCGTTATTTTCGTGGTGTTGGGACAAAATTTAATCATCCCGCTGCATCTCAGGACCGTCCTCGCCCAACAAGTGATTTCCAGGTGTTCCGATCACTATGTACCAATTCTGGTAAAGAGACATTGATTAAGTTAGGTCTCCAAGAAATGAAGAGAGTGATATGGTATGTACTTCACAACAGTCCTGAGATCGACAATTACATGGACGAGTTCGAGAGGTATGCGTTTATATTTTGAAATTTCTGTTTCCCAAGTTATCTTTTCGATTTATTCTAATATCATGAACATTTTCAGGGAATTTCCTTATATCGACATGCAACAAGCATTTCCGAGCTGGTTTGAGACGAAGGTAAACTTATTGTATGTATTTCCATGTATAAATAACGACTATTACTCATCTCCATCTATTCTTATCTTTTTTCATAGATCCGTAAACTTTACATAGCCGATGACCCAAGCTGTACTCCCGACTTATTCGCTTTGGCTTGTGGACCATCACCGACCCCAATCTCAGTCAACTCTTGCGTAGTCAACGGTGTGAGGTTTGTCGTACACAGCCGCGATATAAAACGTACAACTCAGAACAGCGGAATTTGTTCACCTGGTGAGAAGGAGGGAGAAATGTATTATGGTCAGCTAGAAGAAATTCTGGAGTTCGCATATTCCCAGTTCAAAGTTGTGTTGTTTCGAGTTAAGTGGTTCGACTTAAGCAACAAAAACCGTAGAGTCCAACGTTTTACCACTAGAAACAACATGACACAAATTTTGGCATGTAGCTATGCGTTCGAAGATCAACCTTACATTCTCGCAACACAAGCAAAACAAGTCTTCTACCTTGAAGATCCTGCCAGACGACCACTCCATTGGAAGGTCGTCCAAGAAGTAAATCACAACACAACCTGGGATGTCATCGTGGTAGAAGACGATGATGATGTGATACATGGCAACAACTCATCCGATCTCCAACTGTCTGCTAATTTGAATGATTTGGAACTTGAAACCTTAAATATCGATGGTGAATCAACGTTAGTTGAGGCACCACCACCAATCATTCCTGTTGATGACGATGATGATTTTATTGATGATGAAGACGACGATCCTTATGATTTAGTAGATTCTGATAATGAAGTCGCAAACAATTCTGATGATGAAGTTGATGCGACTAATGTTGTTTATGATAGTGATTGTGATTGTGCAGATTGATCTTAAAATGTAACTTGTAAAACGACACTTATTTTAATGAAATTGTTATGGATTGTTTAAAAGTGTATATTTCTTTTGAATGTGTATGTATTTGAATGTGTGCATGCTTATGTTAATTTGTTCCCGAATTTCTATATGTTACTCAACTTGTACTTTTACAGATGGCAGCAGCAGTCGCGCGTGGTCACGGTGGTGACGGTGCCGATGACCCACCTTCCCCTCCCCGTCAGATTGAGGGCGGGCACCGTGCTGGTGGTAAGAATTTCTAGATTACATATATATATGTATATATATACACATATTATGTATATATATAGATATATGTGTATATATATACATATAGGTATACACATATATGTGTATATATCTATACATATATCTATATATGTATATATATACATATATCTATATTTTTGTGTGATTATATATATATATATATATATATATATATATATATATATATATATATATATATATATATATACACATATATGTATATACATACATATACATATATCTATATAAGTTACTTTATGACGTTTCCACTCACTCCAATAGTGCAGGATAGGGCGACCCCGCCGAGGAGGTCGGGCCAGGGGGGGAGGCAGGGGAGGCAGGGGTAGGGGAGATCAGGGTAGGCAGCGCCCACGCGAAGAAAATAAGAACGTGAAGCTCAAGAACGCTGTGAGAGAGAGTGGCCCACAGTCGATTGAGTTTGAGATTGGTGATAAGGGGACTTACACTCATGTGGGCCAGCACGCGGCATGGTTTAGCAATTATGTCGGCGAGCTCATTCGGCGGCTGCCGCTCTCCTATGCCTCCTGGTACGATATCGAGCCGGAGAAGACGGCTGACTTCCTTCCACAGCTCGGGGTCAGTTATTTCATTTTCCTTTTATATATATTGTTATGTTATCGTGTTTATTTATTTAAATGTGCATATTTATTTAAATTTGTTTATTTATTTATATCTCTATATTTAATTATTTGAATGTGTGCATTTATTAAAATTTGTTTATTTATTTATAACTTTATATTAATTTTAACTATATTTGATTGCAGCTTATGTTCGATTTGGAGCGCCACAGGAGCAGACCAGACTGGGATACCATTCGCTCGGCGCTCACATCGTATTTCGCTGGTCGATACCGTGACAATAAATATGATATGAAACTTCATTATTTTACAAAAAAAGGGTGGGGCTGCTAGAGTGGAAGAAATAAGAAGAAATCCTCCTCCGAGCTTGGAGATGTCTGAGTGGAACAAGTATGTCGATTTGTACGTGTCGGAGGCGGCCCAGAAAAGATCGGCTGTGAACAAAGAGAATCGAAAGAAGAACACGATTCTCAGCCGCCACGGTTCGAAGTCATTTGCGGCATCTCGACACGAATATGTAAGACACATTTTATTTTTATAAGATTATTTAATTTTAATAATATATTGATTAAAATTATTTATACTAAGTAAAATTATATATGGTGTTTGATTTTTCATTTTAATTTGTTTCATCCTATATGCATGTGTATATATTTATACAGTTTGAGAGGAGCCAGGACCACCAGTATCCGTCCATGTTCGATACATATCTTGACACCCACTTCAAGAATGGTGCATGGTTGCAGGATGAGGCTAGAGCTCGGTTTGTAAGTATCGTTTTTTATTTATTTATTTATTTATTTTTTTCCAAACACGCACTTAGTGATTTATTGAAACATAATCTAGTAATTAACCCGACTAATATATTAATTTTCTCATTTTTTTTCAACTACACAGGAAGAGATGGTCCGGCTGAGGCAACCTAGATCTGATATGCCGGCAGACGAGCCGTGCCTCACGGAGGAGGAGATATTTTCTCGGGTGATCGGGGGAAAGCAGCGTGGTCATATACCCGGCGTCGGCAAGATGGTGCCCTACTTGAAGAGGCCACGGGTAGACATGCCGCCTCCAGCTCCAGAAGGTATGTACAGTTGGATAATATTAAATGACGCATCTTATATATGTATTGAAATGACCGTTTTTAAATTTTGATTATTTCGTTTATAGGTACGTCCGAGCTTAAAGGGAAGCTTGCTGAAGCTACGGGGCAGATTGATGAATTTAAAAAGAGTCTGGCTGAGGCTGAGAAAAAGAGGAAAAAAGAGAAGAAGAAAGCCAAGAAAAATGAGAAGAAGCTCGAGCTTTTGACACGTTATATCTCGAGGAACCCAGACTGGGACTCGTTTCTTACCACGATTGGTTCTCGAGGTGAAGCTGGAGGCTGCAGTGGGAGCGGCGCGGGAGGGAGCGGCGCGGGAGGGAGCGGCTCAGGCGCTCTCCCGAGTGGCTTAGGCGGCGCGAGTGGCTCTAGCAGCGCGAGTGGCTCTAGGAGCGGGAGGGATGATGATGACGAGGATGACGACGATGGGCTGGACATGTAAAGGTATTATTTTGTGTTGTTTTGTCTTTGGAACTATATTTTTGATGACCCCAATCTTATTATCTTTGAACACTTAGGATATTGCAACATTTGTACATATAGTAGCTAGGTTTAGCGATTATAACACCCATTTTGTAAACTTTATGATGTATTTTGAGGGTGTTATAATGTTTATGGCCGTTTTGTAAAGTTTATGGCCGTTTTGTAAAGTTTATTAAGTGTTTAGTGGTTATATATAGCCGTTTTAGCCGTTATAAACTTTATAGCCGTTTTAGCCGTTGTTTGTATTGGAATGTGGTTTATAAGAGCAGGTGTAGGAAACTGGAATTGGTAGATTTTTGCTGCACATTTTTGCGGCAAAAATCTGGGTAGTGCAGCTGCGCAGGCTGCTGCGCAGCTGCAATATAACTTCCATACCGACGCCATGTCATCTCTAAAATACATACATGCATACTATACCGACAAAATGTCGTCGACAGAATAATGAAAATGTTTACATTTTAAACCCTACCGACCATATGACGTCGGCAACAATTTTCAATTTTTTTGACTTTTGTTGACTATTTCATACGGTACCGACGAAGAGGCGTCGGCAACAATTTTCAATTTTTTTGACTTTTGTTGACTATTTCATACGGTACCGACGAAGAGGCGTCGGCAACAATTTTCATTTTTTTGACTTTTTTTGACTTTTCATACCGTACCGACGAATCGTCGTCGGTGTGGTTTACGTTAATATTTGACTTTCGTTGACTTTAATTATCTAATCTAATTAAGTTATTAAATATTTATTATGTTACCGACGACTAGGCATCGGTAACATATTGTCGAGCAAAAACAAACGTTTGACCGAAAAACATGTGGGTCCCGCTCTGTCGTCGGCGTTATTCGTCGGTACGAACGTTGCCGACGTGGCTCTGTCGACTATTCGTGCCGACGACGTGGCGTCGATAAGGTATGGTGCCGACGTCATGACGTCGGCACGGTTGAAAAATAGTCGTCGCCGGAGGTGTCGATTGTACTAGTGCTTGTTAAGACAATAAACTTGATTTATGAGGGAAAAAAAATTGAGCTTAATGGATGAACCGTTTGATTTCAGATATTATTTGGTACTCCAACAATTTTTTTTTTTTTGGCAACATCTATATATATATATATATATATATATATATATATTTCAACATGTTATGCAATGTTTGAGTTTAATTGAAAAGTATGATAGAACACATGTGGTTCAATGATCAGAAGAATGCCATACTCACGTTTGTTTTCATAAAAAATGAAATAAAAAAATAATGTGTTTATTTTAAGGATTCAATAAAGAATGATGCATAGTTTGAGTATGTTGAATCTTGAGTGATTCATCAGATACGTTCATAAACGTGAGGTGGATGTGTCTACCATCACATTGTCATTTTGGAAGAATATGTACTTCCTCTTTTGGTTTTACTTGATTACCACAGTTTGTAGTGTATATAGTATCAAGAAAAATGACGGAGAAATTGTGTACTTCGTTTGAGCAAATAATGAATGGCTAAAAAGCCGTGGTAAAGGAGGCAATGTGGTTGACCCAATTACAAATATATTTTAACATGTGAATAAATAAGTCGCTCGATTTTATACCGAGTATTGGAAGTTTGGATGTTGCAAATATTCTGTTGTGAATATTGTGGCGAATAATCAAACTACTTGTTATTCTAGAAAGATGAATAATCGTCAAGACTTGTTATAACTCATATTGCTAATAATCAAACGGTTTGTCATATGTAAGAAATGACTATGTGTCAAATATAACCATGTAGGACATTGTGAAATGTCAAAGAAGAACACACATATAGATGACAACGAATTACGTTGATTTATGTAACTAACTTGAACGGTGTGATTGTCATCCAATGTGAGTTTTTGTTCATTCGCTAAGTTGGACATATTTTGATTGTGTAAAATGATTACACATTGATTTTATGTGATTATAATCACATAATAAATTGTGATAATCATATAATGATAAGAGATTAAATGTAATTATATATATAATCACAAGTGAATTGAAATGACATGTTATAAGTGTAGGACTTACACATATAACTTATTGGATCCTCCTAAAACATTTGTGATTTAAGGTGGTGATTTGTCTAAAAGAAGAATGTTAGTATATGAAGCTATGAGTAATCAGAATGATGCATCTTCTGTCATACGCTTGATTCCTTGGTCTATAGCATGCTAGATTTGGAATCTGTTAATTATGATACGGAAAATAATTAACATAAGACATTCAAAAAGTGTGCATGCACTAGTATGAAATTTGTGAAGTGACAAATTACTAATGATCTTGATGTCATATCCATGGGAAAAAAATCTTATAAACAAGATTAATACATTGAAAGAGAGAACCTTTCTACAAAAATTCTTGAGATAAATTCCATGTGGGGGACTCCGGCCTAGCTAGAGTTCAAAAGGACATCAACAAACATGAAGTTCTTGCCTAGTTGGAATACTAAAGAATTACCTGGAGCATGATATATTTAGAGTTGAACTAAACTCAAATTTGTATAAACGTATTATGTCGATACGACACACTACAAGAATTCAGGCGAATAGCCACAGACAAATTTTGTGGGTAAAAGGGCCAAAATCGTGGGTAACTGATGAATACCCATGGATTATCCATGAATCTGTTTTAATGGGGAAAACCTTCGAGGCTAATTGACTAGCCACGACTTTTTTGACATGTGGGTAATATTAACCACGACATTGTTTGTGGGCATTTTCATTCAATCCATGGGTAAATGTTGTACGGGATTTTCTAAGGTACCACGAAAATACCCACAATTGTCATGTGGGTAATCTATGGGTATATTTAGCCAGCACATAATCCGTGGGTGTGTTCATTAAATTGGTGGTAAAATGTTTCATGGGATTCTTTACCTTACCACAAAATACTCACAAAAGTTTTGAGGGTAATTCAAGGGTACACATAACCCACGATATAGTCGTGTGTAAATATCCAATGGTAAAAAGTTCCGTTTTACCCATGATAATTTATGAGTACATTTAACCACGGATATTTAAGTGTGAAAAGCCAAGGGTAATATTAGAAGTTTACTCACAAAAATTGGTAGGAAAGCAAAGGGTAATATTAGAAGTTTACCCATGATAATTTATAGGTACATTTAACCACGGATAATTAAGTGTGAAAAGCCAAGGGTAATATTAGCAGTTTACCCACAATAATTGGTAGGAAAGCAAAGGGTAATATTAGAAGTTTACCCACAATAATTGGTGGGTAATATTAACCACGAAAAGTACCGGTAAAACTTGTGGGAATTTTTCGACAAACGATTTGATTGAAATTAATATGAAATATCTGCACAAATTTTGAAAGAGTTGTAAAATATAAATTAGGCAGACAATATAACAAACATAAACCAACTTTATTAAACTTAACATAAACATAAAATATCCGAAAGGAACCAACAACCTAAATTATCCAAAATAAAGCAAACAACAACCTAAGATATGCAAACCAAAATAATCCTGAACCTAAAATACCAGACACACAAAAAATAAATTAACTCGGGTTTTGTAACCTCCCGTAATTTTCCATATGAATAATAAATGTTAATCAACGAATAATATGTCATTACAATGTTAATTAACCATTTTTACCGATAACAAATTTTTTTTATTCATGCTATGCTATATTACGATCACAACGTTGTTTGTGATTGCCAAACACTTTGGAACTAGCTCGCACACGTACCATGATAGTCTATGATGACGAATAATATTAACCAAGCACCATTTCTAACTTTACGTTTTATAAAGTGGTAAAACAAGTTTGCTGATAATTCGGGTTTACGAACGATAAACGAAACTATAACACCCCCAAAAATCATGTTTTACAGCGTAAGACTTGTTTTACAGCGGAAGACTTAATTGGGTGTTATTTGTTGATCGAAGTTGTAATCATAGAAAACATCAAAATAATTTAAAGATGTTTTTAAACAAAGTTCTCATTTGATATAATCAGAGTTTAACGAATTTAGGTCCCAAAAGTTTTAAACAGGACAAGAGTCCAAAAGGTTCATAATTTAGACACAATATAAGTTTTTGAGTTCCATCGAATGTGAAATAACACGTGTCCATCCATCCATGTCCTTGCACGCCCATCCAAGCATTTAACACTATGCGAACCTGAGATAAACATGCTAAAAAGTCAACATAAAGTTGAGTGAATTCATAGAGTTTAATAAATAATAAGTTGAATACAAGTATTGTTCATAAGTTGACATGTAACAAATACAAGTCGGGTAATAAGATATGATTATAGCATCGAGCTCATGAAACCGCACCTTGACCTAGTTTGTGCCCCCGAGGTAAGGATTGCCAACTTACCTTCAATTTTCTCAATATTATATGTCCGTTGACTATGAGCGCGACTCATCCGGACAGGCTCGTCAAGCCAAATATGCATATTCATAATACTAGCGTTTACCACGTATGTAATTAACGGTCCATGATGTGAGGGACTTTAATGGCAAAAGCAACTCAATAAACTATAATCATGTAATCGGGTCCAGCATACCAAAAACTACTTGTATTCAGTTTGTAAAACTAGCATGTATCTCCCCCAATGGGTTTATAAACAGTTTAAGAATTAAAGTGGGGCTATGAACTCACCAATAGCAAAGCGAACGATCAAAATGAAGTAATGAAGAAATAACCGCAAGAATCCTACGAGCAACCTAGAATATACACGCGGAAGGTAATCGATACGTATGAGTTTCAAAAGATAGAGCGTTTTAGTTTTCGTGGAATATTTGTATTAATGTTTGTAAAAAGTTTAGTATCTTATTCGTGTGGTGGTATAAAGTCAGACTCAGACAAACGCACGCCAAGCATAAATCATATAGCTCAAGTATGAAAGGCAAATAAACATTTAAGTATCAATTAAGCACATAGTCAAAAGATAAGAAGATGGTTAAGTTTATTAAAGTCCAACGATGTCAAATAAGTTATATACATCTAGTCTATTAAGGTTTATATGTTTAGCCGTTAACAATCATAAGTCATCCCATTTTAGCCAAATAAGTTAATAAGTCGAACAGGATATATTCAACATCACATAAGCTCAAATGATAAGCAATGTATAATAAGTTTAACCAAAAATTCACCAATGTGTCCACAATAAGCGCAAGCCACAAAGGTCACATAAGCTCACACTAAAGCTAAATCCAAACACAATACATACACTTATATATGCTGAAAAATCAGCAACCAAACATCCTTGTGTATGCTGAAAAATCAGCATACAAACACCCCCTTTTAGTGCAGAAAAACAGCACACAAACAACCCCTTTTAGTGCAGAAAATCAACAAACAAACACCCCCTTTTAGTGCAGAAAAACAGCACACAAACAACCCCTTTTAGTGCAGAAAAACAGCGCACAAACACACTTAAACATGCAGAAAAAAATCAGCAATGAAACACACTTAAACATGTAGAAAAATCAGCAATGAAACACACTTAAACATGCTGATTTTCAGCAGCAAATACACCCCATTTGGGGCTGTTTTGCAGCAAATAAATTCACAGAACGCACCCCATTTGGGGCTGTTTTAAGTAGGAAACAAACACCCCTTTTGGGTGGTTCTTTAACCGAACTAAATCCCACTCTTATCGGGGCTGCAATAGGTAAAACAAACACTCCCCATTGCGCAGATCATTTCAGAATTAAACGCCCTAGATGGGCTGAAACTAAGCATAACCAAACACCTCCGTCGGGGCTGGTGTTGGACCAAAAATAAGCCAACCCATACGCACCCCTGGCGGGCTGTGGTGGGTCGCGAACAAGGCAAACAACACAATTCACAAGTAACCACATATACCAACATCAACGACAACTTAGGTGTCATTCCAGCTTGATCAAAACCAAGTCCCCCAACGGTGCTATATGCACCGTGGGTACACAATAGGCATAACCCCACCTTGGGGTGTGTCGTTGAATCAAGGGCGAAACCAACACCCTTCGGGGTGTGGTTGAGCCGAGACAAAGCACACAAGTATCGAAGATAAGCTAAATAACAAAACCAAGCATAAGCTACACGAATTAAATTACAAATAAACAATAAGCTTTCAAGAATAAGCTAAAACAAGCAAGTCAAAACACATAAATCCACACCAAGTCTTAAATGGGTCGACTCCCTGGAACTCGCTCAGGTTATAAACCCGACCCAATACATAACCAATCAAGCAAACACTCTTTAATCCATTCTTACCACACGAATATGATAATCAAAAACATGTTTAATTCAGTTTTACATCCACAAAAATCATATATACAATTTCAGTTTCGGTTATAAGATAATAAAGAAAATATATAAAAAAAAACTGAACTTGTAGGTTTCGACATACCCACGAGAAAACAAGAGGAGGAGAAATAGGTACGAGTTGGAGATGACGATGGTGGTGATTCTCGAGCCAAAAATGAATCCAAACCAAACCTTGGTCGCGACCACGATCTAATACTCACGATCTTGATCTTCTTTGATCTATTCGTTTCTTGACCCAAGGATGAAGAGATGGATAGTGATAGCAGTGGTGTTGATTGCTGTACGGCAAGAGAAGGACAAGGAGAGTTTTGAGATAATTTTACTTGGATTTCTATGTGTTTCTTTATGTTTAAATAACATGCCTTGAGGTTTTAATAAAACGAGCTGGGAGGCCCGCGCGTTGCGGCGGGGTGAATTGAAATTAGTTTTTTGCAGCCATGCATGTTGTGAATGTGGAGTTTGTATTAATCAAGCAAAGTACATTCAATTAACAATGCGTATAGCTTTTCGGGTTTGGATGACTAAAAAGTACTTCTAATGTATGTTGGAGAAACACATGGCACAGTCGTAACAAAGCCTTAATATTGACATGAAACGTGTGTAAAAGCTCCTGATTACTGGATGTATTGTTGCAGTTGCAGTTGCAGCTGCACTTGATAATCTACTGTCTCTTTTTTACGTTGTCGAGTTCGTTGCCTATGAAATAGCATATTTTTAGTCTTTATTGTGAAATAAATATAGGGTATTTTGATTGCCTATCAAAACTGCTTATGTGCTTATTTTAGAGATAAGTAGTTTCACGTTTAAGCATATTTGTGGGTTATTTATCAGTGAATAATAAACTTAATACTTCAAAAAATGTGTGACTCTAGTTTTGGAAGACACATAAAGGCAATTAGGTTGCTTATAAAATCAGTTGCTGCAGGCGAGGCACAAATATTGTACAAAAATAGTGTTGGAATTACATTAGTTATTACCGTATAAATCAACTCATTTATTGGTACAGGAATCAAAATTGCTATGATTCCAGATTTACAAAGAAAACATACATACTACAATAGTACAATCCCTTTCACATTCAGAGAACACAACTACTTTAGTAACAAACGCAATTACTTGTATTTATCATCTCAAAACAAATGAGTTATTATAGTTCTTACATCTATCCAATACGGACGTTTTGATGAAGTTCTCAGATATCTCCATATACAAAAAGCGATAATTATCAGTCCAGCAAGCCGAACTTCAATCTGACATTGAAAGATGCAGGCATTATTAAAAAAAATAATAATAAATAAATAAAAAATAAAAAGTCTTTAACCAACATTTATAAAAGACGTGATATCGAGAATGAAAGCTTACTTGATAAAGAGACACACGTGGCCTGGTGCAAATTTCGGACATGCTTCGCGTCACATCAAGTGGACCTTACCTCGTTGTGGAACTGAAAAATAGAACAAAAAAAATGTCAGTTGTGGTTATCTCATTGTTTCATAATAGAAAACCAAATGACAAAATACCAAATATGTCATGCACAATTCACTTTTCAAATATGTGGTGCATACAATTTACCTTTGAAGTCTTTTATTGGGCTAGTTTGCTTATGGGCCTAAGAACCTGGTATCCAAACAGCCTTCAAGTTATATTCTATTTTAACAGAAAAAATAACATCGGAAAAGAAAGAAATATCAGCTAAATAGTAGGGGCAAGTGTATTTCGGATTTTTAGAACATCCAATTTATTTCTAACATTGTTTAAGTTATTGGATCATAAATATCTACTCTAAATATGCAATGAATGGTTGAAATTTGAGAATACCATTGAAACTGGACGTAGAAGTAGGCAAACCGCTAAGAAGCCACAGTTATTGAAGATGTCTACAATGAAAAATATTAAAAATTTTGAAGATTTTTTTCCCTTTTTTATCAGCAACTTGGCAAAAGCTTGTTCTCGGTAACCCACAAAAAAGCTAAAAAGGTAAATAAATTAAATAGAAAAAAGAGGTATACCATGTATGCGAGTTTCCAGATTCTTGAGTCCTCTACTGAAAACTATGGAGGTCAGAAGTCATGCCTGCATTTAGTGGTTGTTCAGGGGATATATTAGAGAAATTTTACCAAAGAAGTCATGCCTGTATAATTTAATCCCAGTTATCCGACTCTGCTTGTCATTTTAAGTTCTAGTTAGGTGTATGGGTCCCAAACCTTATGCTTATGATTTTAATTGTATCAATGTATTGTCATAATGTCATGCAAGAACCTCTGTTAAAGTACCTATTTAGGTTAATAAAGACATTATGCAATTCTATTATCTACACTGTCTATCAACTCATTGTCTGATAGGAAAATAACCACAATGTAAACCTACTTTGTAGCGAGCTACGGTTAACAACAATGTACAAATTCATTACACGTGACTAACCAAATGTATTTATGGCGGTAGGGTAGGAATAGTAAACTATGTGGGTTGATCATACGGTGGTGCATCTGTTTCTAGTCTATGCAGGTGAACAACATATGTAGGAACTTACTGTATTTGATAAGTTGCTCTTGAGGCAAATTATCCAAACGTTGTTTCAGTGCTTTATTCTCCATGCCCTAAATAAGACTTTGCTGGTTTATCCTTCTGCCTGCAATCCCTGCCTGCAATCACAGCAGATATAACATGAGCTGGTTGGAATACATTTATGACATCCATAAATTTAAAAAGTTTTTATTGTTTTTTAATCTACCTGTAAAGCCTGTACATTCTTTTCCAGCTCTGCAATGTACTGAAGCTTTCGGACCCGCGAGCGTTGAGCAAATTGCCTGTATTAAATCGTTGATTATGCTGAATATATGTGTTCACTTTACTATTAGCATTATACATTAGGTACCAAACTTCATGAAGGTAATTTTGTTAACTCAAGTTCATAATCATGACATTTCGGCCAGCATGGTGGCATTCGTGGAGAGTTTGACATCATTGCTGAGAAGTTTCTGAACGAATTCAAAGATTCAATGGCTTAAGGGTTATCATGAATTTAGTGAACTGGAAATTACCTAGTTAAAAATGAGACTCCTCGCTACAATCAGATCCCGATTTGATCAGCAACTAAACAAAATGATATTTAGTGCATGATGACCCTTAAGCCATTGTTGAGACCATCTTTCTGCTCTCTTAATGACTTTATACCAACTGCAAGTTTATAGGTTTGTTGGTTAATTATTCTGGGCTTAATTGTCTCATTGGTTGGTTCCTAATAATTATACCCAGGCCTTTTGTTATTCAATCTTGAAAAGTTAGCAATCCTAGATAATGCAGATTAAGATTTATTATCAGTTTGGCTTTCTGTCAGCTATCATCTAAATGTGACAATCTGACCCATATACTTATAAATGGGTTGATTTTAAGTTTTTCAGAAAAATCAATTAGGTGAAGTATCAAGTATGTACAACTGCTAGCCCATGCAAGCACTTTCCACAAAGAACCATACAAATTCATACTGAAGCAGACTGTCTAAATTAAACAGGTCATTATCATTAGCTTCGATGGGTTATCGATTTCTTTTTACTTTATTAGTGACCTCATGCAATCTTTTTTATAATAGATTATAAATACAGACACGTCTACTGGTTTAGAGTTTGGGTTTTCTTATATGGTAAAAGATGCAAACCAAGTTCCTTTATATAAAAGTTACTTTAAATTAAACATTAAAGAAACAATACAAAATAAGCAAGCCCATACCTGTTTGCAAAAACTGCAACTTGTTTGTATCATTCTTTCTAAAACAACATATCATCATTTCCCAGACAACACTCGAGATGAATCTTCGACTCTTCTTTCCTTTCCAGGCCCTATTTCGACGATTTACAGTACCTGAAGTTTAACAAAGGAACATGCAATTTAGTAATATATGGGTATCTGATGCAAATTATTTCCACACACGCTAATCATGTTATTGGCCAATATAGTTTACCACATGGTGCTGACTTATCTTATTATTACTGTATGCATCATTGGTTCAACAAAATGAGGACAATGCAAGTTGCAGTGGTTTTTTTTATTTTTAGATATCTAAAAACATAGCAATGCACTACAACCTACATTTTCATCATATTGTGGAACGGATGATTCATACAATAACAGTTATATTTAAATGATTTGGGTACGGTCAACGAAAGTCATGAGGGTTGTAGTGCATTAGTTATTGCTAAATGTTTAAATGATTTGAGTGATCTTCAAACTCAGGTCAGTAGCCATATATTTTTGCTATTTCATGGGCTATCCTATACTAATTTTCAATCTGACGATACAATTTTTATAGTTTGCAATTGCAAAATATATACTTGTCTCACAATACACATATTTGCACATAATTATTTGGGCTCTGCAATGTCTGAACTGAAACTATTAAATTAAATAACTAAATTCGATAAAAGCAAGCCAGCAAGAAATTGATTGTAGTAAGGCAACAAATAGTACAGGAAAATCAAAATGTATGCACACAATTATCAGTTACAACAAATCTTAAAAGATATACCTAATGAGGAAAAGGTACCTGGGTTCGCACTTGGGCAGTGTTGTGGCCAATGGCCTGGTTGATGACACTGAACGCATTCACCATTTGCATCACTGTTTTGACCTCTTGAACTGATGCCACTGTTAAATCTTCCCTCAGATCCACATATTCACCATTTGCAACCCACAACCTGTCACAACCTATCGCTTATAATACTTGCCGAAAATCGACCAATGTAATAAGATTACAACTCTTCTAAACAACCATCTATTGAAAAGAGCATTACCTTCATGAGCACATTGTAAGATTTGTCTTCCTGTCTAGTATTTTCAAATATGTATAATTTATTGTTAACACATCCTACAAAAACAAATTCGATACTAATATCAAAACCATATATATATATATATATATATATATATATATATATATGCAAGTGTGCAAATACAGACATTATTATTATTATTTGTTGAACAACAAATTCATATTTTAGGTGTTCATTTGTTACCTCATGTTTCATGCTGCAATTGATGTTGCCGTTGCATATATGTAGTAACAGGTGTTCATTTGTTATCTCATGTTTCATGCTGCAATTGATGTTATCGTTGCCACAACCATCTTCCTTCATCCTTCCTTACTCATGCTAACATTTGAACTTGGTGACATGGATTTTGCTATCTCTTTTAAATACCTGGTATATAAAATTTTAAGATTCATGGTCAGAAGCAAACAAAAAGGAAAGTGTGACAATTGTTTTTTCTTTTAAAAAAACAACTTGGGAATGTAAAATAGCCTTCATAACTCTGATGTGTTTGTTAAACTTATAGAATAAGCTATTAAAGACTTAAAACAAACTTGTCCAAACACCCACTAATTGAACACATGGACAAACCAATAGCAGACTATGAAGAAACTCACCATACCACAACAAATGATTAATTGTGCTGTTATACGCTTGCCATGGTTGCCCGTTTATGTCAATAGTCGCATTCTCAAAAAGGAATCCCAATACCAAATACTCATATGCAACCACAAATAATTAGCCTTTAACTACAAAATCACCATTACCCATAATCCAAATGATAATCTTAGTACCAAGTAATCAATTTTTTTTCATGTCATATTTTTTTTAACCCTTCCCCAATAATCCGCTCCTAACAAAATCAGAATATGTGGAAAAAAATTAATAAAGATCCATCAAGCTCATAAATAAAAGTTACAAAAAACTCACCTTCACCCTCGTTAAACGACATAGAGATAAAGAAAGCTTCATACTTATTTAGATGTAAGAGCTTGCTGAAAAAGATAACACATAACAACAATCAATTTTCCCCGCAAAAACATTAAAAATCAAAAACTAATAAAAGCACATACCTGCAATTGTTCTTCGGCATCTTTAAATCGAATATTTACATGGATGAATCTCGAATTTTGTTTGGTTTTGTATGTGGGTTCCTCGTTCGTATGTGTCATATGTGCATTTGATTGAAAGGAATAATGGTATATGAAATCTTGTGTGCGTCTGTGTGTGTTTTGGAGAATGAAGAAGAAGGGTCTAGATTTATCTGTGTGTGTGATTTATATAGAGCGAGAAAGATACTGTGAGGAAGAAGGGAAATAAGTACGCAAGGATGGATCATTTGTTCACTAATCCATATATATATATTAATTACATAAACAGTACTGCAATAGTGAAATACAGTTCTATGAATAGTACAAATGACTTTAAGAGCTGCTTATCAGCCACACATTTGCCCTCTAATGACTCTATTAATTACTTTTCCAGATTTTTTGCCCCCTTTGACTTTCGTTGACCGTACTCATCTTTTAATATATTGGATAATGGATAATGCTTATCTTTTAGTCTTGTGATTATGTGTCATCTTTGCATGAAAAGAGATAACAAAACAAAGCCACATGCCCTTGGGTATAAGCCTTTGGACGCCACCTCCACCTCAAAGCTTGAGGTGGTTATTTTGTGTTATTAGTGATAAATATTAGTTCACGAGGTGTTGTTTGGTCCCGGTAATTACTAATGTTAAGCCCTTAATTCTCAAAACTTAAAACTGGGCAACGTAAAAATATAAAGCTTATAAAAATGTTAAATCTTATTAATATAACTTATATTAATAGTTTAAATGAGTGGTGTGTTCATTGGAGGGTTTGAACGTAGTTAAAACCTACAATCGGAGATTTAAAATGCGTAAAACGTAAAAGGTGTAAGGTTTACCTAAGATTGAAAAATGTAAATTATAAATTTTAAAATAGGATTGTAAGGAACGAAAAGTGTATAAAAATCGTAGACTGGACATAGTCTAGTTGCGGTTGAATTAATTGAACGTGTAATGACGTATGCGGATAACTTCTGACGAAGTTAATTATTTTTAAAAAAAAAATAATAAAAATAAAATAGTTAGGTAATTAAAATAGAAAAATTAGTGACATGAAATTACGAAATGTCACAGTACACACTCCTTAAGAGAGCGACGTCCCGGCGCTCAATTCTTCTTAATCGCCGTATGGTTTAATGGTGAAGAGATGACGATATAGACAAGTCATCGTCTAGGTTTTCAACGAAGGTTGAATGATCAAAAGCCAAAGCATCAGATATGTTCGATGAACAAAAGTGAATGGATTGAAGAATTTTAATAAATCCTCAATTTTTGGAAGCGGATAATAGTATATTACTATTAGCTTATCAAGCTCGCGACGGTCGATACCAAATCGGAAAAATCCACATAACAAATTACGAGTCGAGAGGAGTTCATAGCCCATAGAATGATTCGTACGCACGTTATGGCGGATACACATAAGCTTACTCATTTATAATTCGTCACTTACATAAAGAGGCGTCCCAATCCATGTAAGTAAGGAATTATAAAATTATAGTTCGGCGGTTTATAATTTTCTTATTCAAATGAAGAGGCGTCCCAATCCATTTCAATAAGATGATTATAAATCATCCTACTTATGTATTGCCAACACAAAACACAATAAAAACAACAACAAATGTTTTTCTTCAAAATCATAAGAAGTAACGAGAAGAAGAATGAGACGTTAGTCAATCACGTTTCGAAGGTAAGTGTCAGAAGACTGCACGATCCGAGGTAACCATTTAAAGTCAAACTCCCACCAACTGGAAGAGTTCAAGACGATGGATTACGAAGCAATGTATACGCTACTTTATAATATGGTGACAATTTGGGTAATAGGTAATTGACAGGACGATTTGCAAGATGATAACAGGATAGTATATCCGGAACTCGTCCAAACAGTTTATGTAGTAGCAGTATCTCAGTGATTCAGTTTATAAAATGGTGGTGAAGTGTCTTGTAAAAAGATGACGAAATTTTTGATTGGATAGTGACAAATAGTGTATATAATTTTAGCGAAATGGTTTATAAAGTGATAGTAAAATAGTTTCATAAGGTAATGGCAAAACTTGTTTGTAAGATGTTTACAAAACAGTTTATATGTGATTAACAAAACAGTTATAAGTTGATAGTAAGTCTGGTTATTAATTTATAAGGTATTAGTAAGAAAGTTCTGAAGAGCATAGTAAATCCGTTTGAAATATAGTGAAAGGATAGTTTATAAAATAATAATAAAATTGTTTACAAAACGATATTGAAATAGCAAGTGCAACGGACAGAAGTTGTCGCAACATGTTGATGCAAAATAGTAGATAATTATGGGTTGAATAAATCCCACCACTTGGAGTAAAAATGTTATAAGATGATAGGTTAAAGTCGTGTTCAATTTAGTTAATTTGTTTCTAGGTGATGGGTTACGAGGTGATGTAGTGTTCAAAAGTTTAGGACAATTATTCAAATTCATTTTCGGAGGTGGATAGTGAGATAATCAAGAGGAATCGATAGACCGAGTATATAAAGAATAAGAATCGGTAAAAACATTTATGACGATAAGTAGTCGAGAGAAAACAAAGTGTATATGAATAATCTTTATATACATAGTATCAATAGTGGTGCTTCGGAAAGTAAGCAGAAATGCTTAGAAAACATGAGTTCACGGAAAGTAAGACAATCAATAGAAATTGATAAACTGCATCATGTTTCGATGTTATATGAAATGATATTACATATGGTTATGAAAGGGTTTAGAGACCATTGTAATCACAAACAATGTATGAGAAATAAGAGAGACCATTGTAATCACCTACAATGTTTGATAAATAAGAGAGACCATTGTAATCAAATACAATGTTTGATAAATAAGAGAGATCATTGTAATCACAAACAATGTCTGAGAAATAAGAGAGACAATTGTAATCACATACAATATCTGATAAATAAGAGAGATCATTGTAATTAAATACAATGTTTGATATAACTTGAAGATGTGTATAAATTTCCAGATGGAAATTCACAATGCTCTTGAATAGCATAAAATACACCAAGGAAGTTTAGTGCACAAAATGTTACATATATAAGAAGTGATACTTTCGCGGATTATCGGACAAGTTAAGAAATAATTATAGTACTCCTATAATTATCCTTAGTATAATATAATATCGATATATACTCAATAGAGTAATAGGAAATTTAGGAAGTAGGCGCGCATGGATATCGGACAAGATGATGGAACTCATGACTTTTGAAAAATTAAAGGTTATAGTCTAGGTTTTTAAAAGAAAATGACCTAGTTCACTATAACTTATGCTCTGGTACCAATCTATAACACCCCCAAAAATCATGTTTTATAGCGGAAGACTTGTTTTACAGCGGAAGACTTAATTGGGTGTTATTTGTGGATCGAAGTTGTAATCATAGAAAACATCAAAATAATTTAAAGATGTTTTTAAACAAAGTTCTCATTTGATATAATCAGAGTTTAACGAATTTAGGTCCCAAAAGTTTTAAACAGGACAAGAGTCCAAAAGGTTCATAATTTAGACACAATATAAGTTTTTGAGTTCCATCGAATGTGAAATAACACGTGTCCATCCATCCATGTCCTTGCACGCCCCATTTAACACTATGCGAACCTGAGATAAACATGGTAAAAAGTCAACATAAAGTTGAGTAAATTCATAGAGTTTAATAAATAATAAGTTGAATACAAGTATTGTTCATAAGTTGACATGTAACAAATACAAGTCGGGTAATAAGATATGATTATAGCATCGAGCTCATGAAACTGCGCCTTGACCTAGTTTGTGCCCCCGAGGTAAGGATTGCCAACTTACCTTCAATTTTCTCAATATTATATGTCCGTTGACTATGAGCGCGACTCATCCGGACAGGCTCGCCAAGCCAAATATGCATATTAATGCTCACAAAAGCTGAAGTTTTCCCACATGGATAAAAGGCGGAGATTGGCAGCAACAACGCAAGGGTAGAATTTCAAAGAGTCAAGTTTGCTGAACCATGCTGTCAAATTGCAATAGAGGTACTCAAGCGACACAAGTGCAGGAGCTTGCTAGACAGATTAGACAGTATTCCTGAATTATACATTCATCAAATGTGGAATACTATAAAGCTGGAGTTAGGAGAAAGATATTTTACATGCAAGCTGGATCATAAAGAAGTAAAAGTCAATGCAAACTACCTTCGCAAAGCCTTGATGTTACCAGAAGCACCTGAACCGGCAAATAGATTCTACCCTACACCCACTGAAGAAGAAGTCCTCAACTTCCTTGTAGAAATTGGCTACAATGTACAACCGGACAAACCATTGACGAAAATCTCAAAGGTTGACGCTAAGTTCATCCCTCAACCCTGGAGAACCATATATTACATTCTCGTTCGTTCAGTCTCAGGAAGGGAAAGTGGTCACGAGCACCCTCGTTTGTCACATCTTCAAATCTTCTGGGGTATGGTCAATCAGAAACAGATTGACTATGCACAACTTATCTGGGAAGACATTGTATATCAGATCCAAATTCACTATCAGAAACCATTAACCAAAATCCCATTTGTTCGGTATACCAAACTACTCATCAGTCTTCTACTTGATGATAACACAGACATCTCTCCACGTCCTGAAGATCGAGAAATGCATCTGTATAAAATGGACAAGACTATCAGTTCAGTCTACATTCTCAAAGGCAGCACACATAAGCAAGGGATGAGACTACCAGATTCTCTGCTGACGAAACAAGTTAAGAAAACTCAAGCTTACAGAGATTGTGATAGTGCTTTCAGTCAAGGTCACGTCGGACTTTCCAAGCATGATGATGAGTCTGGATCCACTAAGACTCGTTCAAAGGGAAGTAGCAAGACTGAAAGTGCTTCAAGTGCATCTAAGAAAATCAGACTCAGAGACGAATACCGATGAAGAAGTTTATAAAGAAGATATAGCAACTAAGGTGGCACTAGAAGAAAGCCGTAGGTCACATAAGGCTGATGAGGAAAGACGAGCATAGTTAAGGTTTGAAGAGCAAATGAGATTCGAACAACAAAATAAAGGAGCTGGGGGATCCCAGACCTATGTTGATCCGGTTAATCAACCCGGTGGGTCTGGGACAGTTAAAGAAGTAACACCACCTCACCCTGATCCGGTTAATCAACCCGGAGGGTCTGGTGTTGTTAAAGACACTATACCACCTCAGCCCGATTTGGTTAATCAACCCGACAGGTCTGAGTCTCATACTGAAGTCATCCCACCTCCGCCAAGTCCGGTTAATCAACCCGGAAATGAAGAGGAAAAGAAGAAAGAAGAGAAGATGAAGGATGTCGAGATGGAAGAAGGGGAAGAAAGTGAAAAGGTGTTATCAGATGAAGAAAACATTGATGATTGGGAAGATACAGATGAAGATAAGACGTTGACTGATGAGGAGGAAATTACTAAGGCTGCTAGGAAACTAGAAGCATAAAAGGAAGAAATGGAAAAAAACAAATAAAAAAGAAGGAGGAAGAAGAAAAGAAATGGCGAAAAGGAAGGGACAGATACATAAACATCCGCCAATCATTCCTCCACATTCCACACTTTCACCTCCAAAGTCTCAGCATGCTTCACCACCAAAGGTTCAAACATCTCCAAAGTCTCAGCATGCTTCACCACCAAAGGCTCAAACACCTCTAGAATCATCAACATACCCCTCATCACCACCACCACCATCACCATCTACTGAATCAGCAACAAAAGACTCAAAAGGAAAAACAGTCATGAAAAGCAAGGAAACAATGCGGATCCCTAGGCTAAATCAGGTTGAAAAGGTGAAAAAGGCAGCAAAGTTGGCGCGTGCAAAGAAAGACAACCAGCACAGTGACCAAGTAAAAGAATTAACAAATATGGTCAAAAGACTTGCCTCACAAGTAAAAGAGATGCAAGAAACCAAAGAACTTATGGACGAATTCCTTGAAGCTGATCTTCAAGCTCAATTGCTTCAAGAAGTCAAGGGCAGTACCATGGTGTATGTCAAGAAGTACTTGCCAAAGGTTGTGTCACAACAAATAGAAGAGCATATCGATTCCAACCTTGTAGACAAAGTCAGAAACATCGTCGCTTCGGTTCCTCTTGTATTCTCAACCCAACCAGCAAAGCTGAAGAACCCAACTCTTGAAGAAATCCAACTTCAACATCTCAACGCTCTAGTGAACCTTTCATCTCCAACTAAAGAATAAATAGCCAGTATGGAGGCTATAAAAGCAAACATGGCAAAGGAGTCGTGTAAAGTTGAGGCTGATAAGGGTAAACATCCGAGAGAGGACGAAGACCAAGACCCAAACACCCAAGCAAAGAAAAAAAAGGTGTCGAAGGATCTGGCTCACAACTCAAAGAACCCGTCGGTCCATCAACAACTACAACAACTCCAACACCAAAGGCTGCGGGATCTGGTCCTACAGAAATGGAGCATTAGTTCAAGCAGACTAAAGAAAGAAAATTTCAATAGTACAATGATCCACCACCTTCACCTCCCAGGACCAAGGCAACATCATCTAGCAAAAAGACTTCCAGAAGGTCGAATGTTGTCTCTTGGCTAGATGAAGACACCACACAGGCAAATGAGTGGTTTGATCAACTAGTAACTGCTCAAATACAGGTGGACTAAGACTCATTAATTGAAGATAGCGTGTTTGAGTTCACTCAACGACTCAAACGTGACCAACGAGTCAAGAAGATGACCAAAGGGGAACTTCATCGCATCAAGAACGATGCATTCAACCTACTCAAGGAAAGATCATCCAGTGCAGCTGAGCTCGAGTATCATCTTGAGAACATTGCCAGAGCAATGTCCAGCGAGTTCAGCTGGACTAATCCAGATGTGATAATGGTTGGAAGCACTTCCAGAACTAATCAACCATATATCACTGATTGGACGAAGCCATTGCCAGTGATTCGCGTCTCCGATCAGCCCACCATCCCTTACCAATTTTTCTTCAACAACGACCTAGAATTACTCGTGCATGGAATTAAATGTCAACCGAAATATGCAACCTCGATAACTTTGACACCAGCAGCAAGTTACACACAACCTGCCATCGAGGAAACTGCTACTCAACTCTTCATTTCACAGAAAGTGCAGTATGACCAAGATGCGCGCCTGGGTATATATCATTGGTTCGAGAAGAGGAAGACTTGGTACAAGAGTAAACTCACCAAGAAATCTCCTACTCCAGTGAAAAGTGACCTTAGGATTCTTGTTGTGGTGAGTCTAACGGGTGAGAAGAAATATGACTACACTTTCTTGTCTAAAATCAAAGTTAGAAGGCACGACCAGCAACTCTACACGTTCTCTGAAGCAGATTTCCCAGATTTGAGTCTTAATGACCTTGAAGATATGTACCTCATCAAAGTTCAAGGGAAGCTGCAACATTTCACAACTGATCTTCAATATGCTTTCAGCGCTTCTATACTCCACTTTATTAGAAGAAAGATCATACAAGAAAGTGTAGAAGATCTGTAGCTTGGGGTCGAGAGCTACCAGAGGAAGTTGAACATAACCACACCACAACTATCACTTCCTCAAATCAACAATGAAGCTCAATACACCATGAAGAAGGAACCAACCTTTGGATTCGTTTACAAGAGCGATCAGATGATTAACTGCTTCATGGCATATAAGGACGTTCATAAGTTTTGCGACCACACGCTAAAGAAGGTTCGTGATGGGTTGGTAATCCGAGTTCGAGATCAAGAGTTGTAAAAGACAAAAAGGTAGACGGGTGCTCAGCTAAGACAAATCCGTCAGTTTGTACTGAAGATCGATAGAACGCTGTTTCACCGAGACCAAATGAGGCGGCTGGAGAGTTACGTTGAAGGATGACCATCATTCCCAATCAGGAACTTCCAAAGACCTGATCCAGTCTTCACTACATTCAGAAGTTTGGGATGATGTAAGAGTTTGTTAAAATCTTTGATTAATAATTCTTGCTTATATGATTGTTGATTATGGCTTGTGTACAGATCACAGTGCACAACCCGTACTTGTAATGAAAGGACCCTGTGGTACGCTTCAGTGCCACAATCCTCATATAAGGAGCGAAAGCTTCTTACTATTGAGTAGAATTAACCAGAATTTTTTAAGTTTTTCAAAATTTTGCTCAATAGAACAAGTATTCCCTTGTCAAGGAGGGGTATTGAAAAAAATGAAATCTTTGTTCTAAAAATAAAAAAGTTCTTGGAATTCTTCCCATAAACCTCAAAAAGCATATTTTAATCAAAAATTTATCAAAAACAACATGAATATGCTATTTTTGAGGAGGAGAATAAAGATATGATTAAAATATGGTAATAAAAAGTTGAAATCTCGTATGACCTCGACTCAGAATTGAACCCTCGAATTGACGATATCAAAAGTCAGTAATAGAAAGAACATGTCCGGGACGGGTAATAATTTCAAGCCGGTTTATCCGGTGATGTAAACGTGTCTCGCAAATGATGTGCCTGAGTAGAATGTACCGATTTCGAGAGATTTTACTTGAATATGATCTGGACGGGTAATAATTTCAAGCTAGTTCTACTAGTGATATAAACGTGTCTCGCAACGATCATGTTCATTGAAAATTAATCAATTCAAAAAGTGCTAACTCTACCCGACATGCGCAAATTTACCTTAAATACTTATTAGCACATGTTAAAGGGGAGTATTTTTGAAAATCACAAAACTCTCAAAGTGTTAACAAAATATGTTTTTACAATTATAAGCACTTTGAGAGATTTTCAAAAAGATTGGTTATGGCAACAATAGGATAGTCATGGAGTTATAAGGTGACTAAGGTTAGGAAACCGTCCTATGATCCGCCAGAGCCGGAGGGATCTACCCAAGGACAATACCAATAGTTTAGTACTAGAAAAGTCCTAGGTATGATGAAAAAAGGAGTAAAGAAATGAAAGGAGAAAGAAGGGGTTGAAGAATGAAAAAGAAAAGTAAAGAAAAGGGTGAAAAGAAATAGCCCTCCATTTGATCAACCTTAGGGCAGACACCGGGTTTAATACATATGCTACTGGTTGTTACTACGGTAACACCGGTATTGAAGATTAAGCCGTCATGGACCCAGTGACGCACTACACTAAACCTTCTAGCCACTCAGGTGTCTCTCAAAAGACACTTGTTTCATTTCACACGAAGAACCCTTCATTATCTATCGACCTCTCACTCCGAAATATGTTGATATTTTGAAAAGGAGGCACTCTGCTCCATGCCTCCGACGACCAAATATAAGCACTTGATTGAGTCTAGAGCCACGAGATACATCAAATATCTCATAGGAACACTTAGTATTGCTACGCTGGTTGTTCAACAAAAGGAACACCAGTTGTAAATTATAAGAGTGTCCTACGCAGATCTTAGTGATCTGCCAAGAACATTAATGAGAGAATTCATTAATTATGATTCTCAGTGATTGAATGGAAATCCTGCCAGGGTCAACATCAAACAGCCCTGACAGCAGGTCACTTCGGTAATCCCTTGTAGATTACGCTTAGTGTTAGCTCCAAAACGGTCTACAGTCGTAGAGTGATACTTCGGTATACTTTAGCAGCTCACTGAATCATTGATGCACTTTGGTGTATCTGTGTAAGCCCTTTCGGGGCTATCCGGTTCAGAACGGCCTGGGCTAGGTTTAGAGAAAGTCTTCACACTATGTTGTTGACGATCTCGAAGTCCGAATCTGTAAGTGCCGGATGATTTATTGCTAACTGTTTACACTGCAGGTAATCATGAAGACCGGGAGTTCCACCACCACCATTTCCATCATGCTCATATCCTGAAGATAAAGTTCTCACCAAGACTAGGAGATAACAAAAGTTCAAAGAAGTTAAAGAAAAGTCAAAGATCACGCATGTCAAACTTTCACAAGTCAAACATTGAAGCTTATGAAGTGAGAACTACTTGAGATATGAAGAATAAAAGTCAAAAGACATATGAGCATGGTGGAAAAAACGTAAAGAAAAAGTGATTAAAGAACGGTGGTGGAAGGCAGATCAAGACATTACCATATCATATCACAACAAGAACAAAGAACAAAGGTTCTAAAGACGTCGAAGCCAAAAAAGCAAAGATGACGTCGAGCAACCTAGATGACCAAGCCTTAGGGGGAGATTATTGGGAACACGTTTAAATATAATTCAAGTCTTGGTCATAGTCAGTGTATTTAGGTTGCACGAATTGGGTTCTAGGTTAGTATTAAAGCCCACGGCTCATAAGGAGGCCATGGGCCATGTGGCCATGTGAATTGTTTCTAGAACTTCTCATGCATATGTCGCCCTAGATTTCTTTTATAAATAGAATACATATGCATGCATTCTTATTGTTGGTTTTTATTCTCATTGTGCCAAAGCTTTGTTAGTCAATCGTATGAATGAAAGCAACCGTTCTCTTCTTCATCTCATCTTCTATTATCTCTCTCATTATCTAGTTCTCTCATTGTTATACGTATTATATTAGTTATATAGTTGTACGCGGTATTAGTAGTGATTAAATCTTGTGTTAAATCTAAAATAGGACCTAACAAGAAGAAAAAAAAGCAAGGGTTTCGGTTTGTCTTGCAAGTCTAGAAGTCATTTTGGGTTAACTTAAGGAGTCGGGCTTACTCTTGGAAGCTAGGTTAAGCTTGGGATTCTCATTCGTCCTTGTTCTTACCTTTACTCGAACCTCACCACCATTTAGGTGTTGTAAGTATCCAAACTCATCTCGATACGTAACATAGTTTTGTTACTAAGTTTCATGTCATACGTAACACATTAAAGATCCTAAACTTGTTACACGTTTTTCATTACACACATCGCGTATGAAACGCAACCTATACAAACTTAACATATCATGAAGGTCTTGTGTGGTTAAAGGATTTAACAAAAACCAAAGATGTTGCTAACATGCTACATCAGTCAACATATTCCATCTTCTAAATATACAAACTACTCTTGTGGCATTGTTTCAAACGTCTAACACTAAACGTCATGCAACTTAACGTGTGCTATTTATGAAAACTACATGAACAAGAGTATTCATAAACTCAGTGTTGGTTAAGAAGATGAAACACAACGTTTTTATAAACGTATACAACCCCACGACACAGTTTTCATTGTGTAATATAACACAAATTTATAACACTGGGAGACTAGCCTTAAAATATCATTTTGTGTAGAGGTTTACCAAGTAGCATCCTAGCACAGTTGGTTGGTTACTTCATTCTCTACATGAACAACCTAGGTTCGAACCCAGGCGTGGACACCTGTGGAGATACAATTATATTTTTTTTTTTTACAACTGTTGCCTTACTTCTTTCAAACCAAAACACACCTTAGCTGGGCTTATAAGCCCAAAATGTTTTCAAATAAGCTAATTCTATAAGCTGTCTAGCAAAAGCTGATTTAATAAGCTAACACACACTTTTAAAAATCACGAAAATGAGTCCTAAAACTCATAAGCTCTCGGTATTTTTTTTAAACAAACGAACCCTTGTTGGGCCTTAAGGCCCAATAACCCTTTTTGTTTAATACATTCGAAATAAACAGATTACATGAGCTAAAAACAAGTGCTTGGAACATATTAAACAAAAAGAAAACCAATTTTTACAACTTGTTGATTTTCGGACTAAAAATGCAAATTTTACGAAACTTGGGTAAAAAGTGTAAACTTTGGCAAAGCTTCGGGTAAAAACTGTCAACTGAAATTTTTGGATAAAACTAAGGGTAGAAACTGTCATTTTCAGAAAGTTTGAGTAAAAAGTATAATTTTATAGTTTTGGACTAAAAATGTAAATCTTTTAAGTTAAGGGTAAAAAGTGTAACTTTTATATATAAGCCGAGGGTTGATTTTGTAACTTTATAATATTTTAGAAAAACTTATACTTACAAACTAGTTGCGTCATAATTTTAATAAAAACTTACTTATATAATATAGATACGACGATATAAAAACATAATTAATAACGTTAAACTTTTAAACAAATAAGTATAAAAATTCGCTACCAAATATCTAAAACTAAATGATACTAGCATTTTAAAAAATTATCATACGCTTACTTAGAATATTTAAAATAGATATTTTAACTTATCATCCACTAACTTTTGTTAAATATTTGACGATATCATTGTAAACTTCGTAACATCAAGAAAAGATACAGTATAAGTAATAAAATGCACACAACTTAAATAATATTTAAAAACCTTATTTTTGAACTTTAAGCATTTTCACAGAAGCATCGACAATCTGACACTTAATAATACTCACATCGGGTCCTAAACCAACGAATCTAAACACTTGCCATATTACTCTAGGTCGCAAGCCGAAGCCATTCACTTCCGTCATTTGATACTACTTTGTCTTGACTACTGTACCACCAAGGTGAGTTCATAGTCCCACTTTTATACGTTTTAAATTTCGTGGGGAGATATATGCTACAAACCTGAACAAAAGTATTTTTCTATATGCTATCCTGATTGATATTGCCTAAGTTCCCACTGTTGCCACTAAAAGACCCTCATATCATGAGCCATTAATCACTTGTGAGTGAACGTGAAAATAGTGAATAGATCTATTGGCAGTTGACGCCTCATTTGTGTTAACTGGATAAGTAACAAAATGCACTTTATTTGAGATTAAATAGGAAAATGGCAAGCTCCTACCCAAGGGCACCATTTCTTACATCATCTTTATGATGTCTATAATTAACATCATTCTTATGATGTCCCAATGTTAACGTTTGCGTGTCATGAGAGTTAGGGCAATATATACTATGCTGCAATATCACTGTTTTACTATTATTCAGCTTGTGTTCAATTAATCATTACATAAACACTATGGATTCACTCAACCTTTGTGTTGACTTTTTAGCATGATTTATCTCAGGAAATTAAGGAGCATATTGAGGCACGGAGTTTGGCACTAGACCCTCCCCCCCCCCCTCCCCCCAAATGGTCAAGTTTTCTTTAAATAATAATATCATGCATTTCAAACTCATCATTATCTTTTGTGAAACATTAACACTTATGAAACTTGTCTTGTAATTCCCGAATATTGAGTTTTCATTTAATGATATTAACTTTGTAAAACGTCTCTTTTGAGTCATTTTCTATAATTATGACTGTGATCTAAGAAGTAATACCCCTAATAGTCTTCCACTGCTAAGTTGAAATTTACGGGGTGTTACATATGTAAAGTCAAATTAGTCAGTTTTTTTCAAGTGACATGTAGTCCTTGATGGAAAAACTATAATAAAGTGAGTAAAAACGTCGTGTAATAGTAAAAGAGTTGACTAAATGATAAATTGGTTATAGTAAATATGTCTTGATGACATAATGACCTTAATGAGAAGTGAAATGTGATAAAATTAAGCGAGTAATAGAATCCATTAATGATATGGGTTGTGTTATTGTATGCCTAAAGTTGCAAATCACCTTGATCGTCGCAATTATATAGACAAAGAATTGAAATGCTATAAATGGAAGTAAATGGGACCATGTTTTGGTTAGTTTAGACAAGGGATTTCGGGGACGAAATCTAAATAAGGGGGATAGAATTGTTACATCTAAAACCGAGTTTTTAGTATTTAATAACGAAAATAACATTGGAACAGTTTGACTAAGACTTTTATGAGTCCGGAGACTCAATATGATTGGTTAGTCAATGAACGTTAAGTTTAAGTCAACTCGATAGTCAAACTAATAGTCAAAGAATGTGAAATGTGGTTATAGAAAATATGATGCATAGACTTAAGGGACTAAAGTTGACAGATGATAAATGAGTATTAAAGTTAAATGTGGCCAAATAAGAAAGAAGAGAACTTGAGGAGCTCAATGTGCCAAATGACCAAACCTTCTTACTAACTAGATAAGTGTCTAGGATTATTCCCAGATATTCCAAAATGTTCCAGAGAGTATGTGTGTCTGTGATGTCGGCAAGGAGAGGAAGAAGGAGGGAAAGACCAGGTTTGATGGGCTAGTAATGAATAGGTTATGTTCCCAATTTAACAGTTAGTCCATACTAATGATCCTCCTCAAGTAAGTATCTCAATTAGTGATTTAATTAAAGAATCGTAAGTTAGGGTTTATATACCCAAATTGGGGTTAAGGGTAATTATGGATCTAAACTAAGAATTAAGGTGTTTATAATAATCGGTTGAAGGTTAATTGTTGAATTAAATGAAATTGGAGGTTTTATCATATGATCAAAGTATGATCATATGATGTTAGATAATTGTTAAAATGATGTTTTAAGTTAATTAAAAGACTAGAATAATTATGGGTTAAGTTATAATAATTAAAGTTAGTAAATTTATAGGTTAATTGTCATATGATCATTATATATTATATGATAATTAGAGGTGTTATAATTATTTGATTATGAAAGTAAGTATTTATGTTTATGATAATGGTTAGGAAGCAAGGAAGGTTGATAATATGGAATTGATGATGGAGGAATGTTGTATTTCTTATCTTTGAAAGCTAAGGTAAGTAAATGATACTTACATGAAGTTATGTGTAACACCCCCAATTTCATGATACGCAGCTGAATTCAAGCTGGGTGTTACTCGATGGCACAACAGTTATAATAATAGAAAACGAACTCTAATTGAGTCGTTTTAAAAGATTTATCATTCAAACTTTATAAATATCAGAGTTTATAAAATGAGGTCCCAGTAGTTTTACAGTTTGTTAAATAAGTTTCGAATGATAATTAAATATTTAGCCTTCTATCAGTATCCGTGCCCCTCCGTGCCATCCTCATTCATTATGGACCTGAGATAAACATGCTAAAAGTGTCAACACAAAGGTTGGTGAGTTCATAGAGTTTATAAGTAAAACAGTTAATTTCAATAGTTTCAAGTTTGAGTGATAATTGTAATAAATACAAATATCGATAAAATGAATAGTGGGTTACGTTTTTATACACCCGTAGTTTGTTTGTTTGCCCTAATTGGGTCAAAGATTGAGTGAATCCATAGTGTTTATATAATAATCAGTTGAACACAAGTTTCAAGTTTAACAGACAGTGGGCCCCGTTGTTGCACCCATAAATTTAGTAGTGGTAGTACCGTATCATTACAATACCAATTTATTGCTCTAAGTCTCATGAACTCAAATGTTAACGTGTGTGATATCATAAAGATGATATAAATTACTGACATCATAAGGATGATGTAAGTAATAATGCCCTCAGGTAGGAGCTTGCCAACTTCCTATTGTTTTCTCAAATAAAGTGCATTTGGCTATCAATCCGGCTAGCACAAATGCTATCTATCCGGCTAACACAAATGGGCTGTCAACCTCCAATAGATCTATTCACTATATTCGCGTTCACTCGCAAGTGATTAATGGCTCATGATATGAGGGACTTTTAATGGCAAAAGTGTGTCTTAGGCAATACCAATCAGGATAGCATACAGAAAAATACTTGTGTTCAGGTTTGTAGCATGTAATATGTTTCAATAAACAAATAGAGTGTTTCATCAATCGAGTAAAATGTTTAAGATAAACGAGTAAAATATGTAAGTAAAACGAGCATGTATCTCCCCCAAAGAGTTCAAAATAAGTAAAAGAGGGGATATGACTCACAGTAATATGTAAAAGTTTAGAGTACTTGTGAAAGTAAAAGCAAGTAGTTGAGCATGTATCTCCCCCAAAGAGTTTATAAAGTAATTAAATGAGTAAAAGTGGGGCTATGACCCACCTTGGTGGTATAGTAGTCTAGATATAGATATGTCAAGTGTGGATGGGAACGGCTCAAATCACGCTACCTAAATTGATACGGTAAACCTTAGATTTCGAGGGTTTATGTTCATGACTTTAATGTTCAAAAGAAAATGTTTGAAAAGTATTTGTATTGTCGTTACTTGTGTGACAAATGCTTAAAGTTCAAAAATAAAGTTATATACCCATATAACTTGTGTGTATGTAATCGTTTATCGAGATTTAAGAATGAAATCGTTTAAGATTTTATAAAGGTTAGTGCATGATAAGTTAAAATATTTATTTCTAACTACTTTAAGTTTGGTGAACGTTAAGTTGCTAAGAAGTTTGCATTATTTGTTTTTAAGCTATTCGATTTATTATTCGATTGAAAATAGCATCGTTATTTACATTTTGATATTGTTGATGACGTATAGTCCGCATTCGGGTCACGAACCCGACCAATGGACGCTACTACCACTCAAGCCCATCACAAATGGGCTCAAGCCCATCACTAATGGGCTATCACGATAACGGTTTGGGCTTACGAAGGCCAAAACCCGAAGTTATTTATGGTCTTGATATAGGATATCTCTTATTTATGGGATATGTATCAAACAACCGACTTAGGTGGGATACGCCGAAGGGTAAGGAACACGAAACCAACAAGGATTTCGTGTGTATATATAGAGGGCATCTTGGCTCTCATGGAGGTACGATCTAATAACCCTAACTCTTCAACTAAACCCTAAAACCGATTACTTACTCTCACGCCGGAGGATAATCGTGGGAGACAATCCCACGATAAGCCTAACGGTGTCTTTTTGTTTTCTTAGTGCGCAGGTCTCAAGCATTAAGATCTGATTGATACGGAAACAAGGAACGCCCAACTTTTGTATCAACAAGTGGCGCCATCTGTGGGACCATACACTAAGAACTTTACTAAGAACTAGAATGACGAAGCATGGAAACCAAAATCAGCGGACTCCGCAGGCAAAGAAAACGCATGGTGACCTACAAGGGCAGAAGCAGCAAACTGATTCAGCCGCTAAGCAGGCCTCTGGAACAACCAGTGCGCCTAAAAGCCTAGGATCATACTCAGATCTGGCCTTTACTGCAGTAGAACCGCTCACAAGGACTACCCATGCTACTACAACAACCACTAGCGCGGTAGATCTACTGCGCACTCCTTTCACCATGTCAGAATTAGACATCACTGAGCCGCCCAATGCGCCTATCCGAAACAAGGGTCCTGATGTGGAAACAAACATCCTCGCGCTAGAAGGAGTCACGCCTGAACTAGCGCCAAGTGATTTCGTATCTCAAAACTATGAAACCTTGGCTGCGCTGATGCGAGAAGAAGCAAAAAAGAGGTCAAGTCAGAGTCTGCAAGCCAGGCTCAACTTTGACCCTGAGCATGAAGCATCCCCACCGCGTTATCAAAAGGAAAGGCGCGAAAAGGATAGCCGCCGACACCCAGTGTTTACTAGGATCAGAAGGAAAGTTGCGGACGATGAAGCAGCCGACTTACAGTCTATGGAGGAGCATGAAGATGATGGACGGCGCACCAATGTCCACGCTAGGCTGGGCAGTCGCAGGATCCACGATAGACTTGGGCAACGATGCTCCCCAAGCGAAAGCCCTTCAAGCTCGGATTCCGAGGATAGTCGGCGCAAGCGCCGCAAAAGGGTAAGCTCATCCTCAAGTGACTCCTCGGACAACGAGGACAAAGAAACAGGACACTGGAAGTCCAAGAGAAGATACCGCGACCAGGAGGACGAAGATATGTCTCGTCCCTGGCGCCGCCAAAAGGTTGACGCATTCACTCGGCGCATCAGTGATTTTTCAGAAGATAAAAGAAGGCGCATGCCCGCTAATGTTAAAACTTATGATGGGACAGGTGATCCTGATGACCACCTAAAATTTTTCGAATCAGCAGCAACCATCGAAAATTGGCCACAACCTGTGTGGTGCCACATGTTTAATTCTACATTAGTAGCGAACGCGCGAAACTGGTTCAGTAAGCTTCCACGCAGAAGCATCGATGGGTTTGAAGAGTTGCGGAAGGCGTTTCGTTTGAACTTTACTCAGAGGAAGAAGTGCGCCAAGAACCCTGTCGAACTCGCTAGAGTAAAACAGCGCCAAGGGGAATCCACAAGCGCTTTTATGGAGCGCTATAAGGATGAATGCATACATGTCAAGGCATGCCCCGAAATACTAAAGATCTCAGGGGTTATGAACGGAATCAATAACCCAGACCTTATCAAAAAGTTAAATGATAGGGTTCCCCAAACCTTTGATGAACTTATGAAGCGCACGAGGTCCTTCATCCAAGGAGAAGCCGCCGCTGCGGATAGCAAGAAAGGCTACTCAAACTATAGGTCACAAGAACAGCCAAGGAGACAATCCAATGACCAGAGTAGCAATCGTAATAAAAGCTACCGCAGTCAGGGGGGCGGACGAGAAAATGACAAATATACTCCACTAACAAAGACTCCAAAGGAGATATTTGCGACGGAAGGCACGAACTTTCCGAGACCTCCACCGATGCGCACCCCAGAAGATCGGCGCGTAAGGAACAGATACTGCGAGTATCATGGGTAGAAGGGCCACACAACCAATGAGTGTGTCCAATTGCGCCAATTAATTGAGAAGCTAGTAAAAGAAGGCAGATTGGACCATCTAGTTAAGAACATCAAGGATGGAAAAGACAAATAGAAGACCGGGGGCAAGAAAGAAGCACCTAAGGACAAGGCTGACACAATCTACATGATACAATCATGGCAGCGAAAGACTAGGCAGAAGGTCAGCCATAAATTTTCTCATGGAAGCGAAATTTCTTTTCCCACCTTGGCTGCGGACAACGCAGTGGCGGAACCACTCACCATTGAGATAAATGCGGGGGGTCACGATTTCCACCGCATTTATGTTGATGGAGGAGCGTCAGCGGACATAATGTATGATCATTGTTTCAAGAGATTGCGACCTGAGATACAAAGACAGTTAAGCCCAACCACGACGTCGTTGACTGGCTTCACAGGAGAAAAGATATGGCCCATGGGGCAACTACGACTACTAGTTGTTGTTGGTCATAAGGAACACTCCACGACAGCCTGGATGAATTTTATGGTGATCAGATCTCTTTCGCCATACAATGGCATTATCGGAAGACCAGGAATTTCGGCAATACGCGCAGTACCGTCCACAGCACATGGGATGCTCAAATTCCCGGTAGAAGGCGGCATTGTCACCATCTACAATAACGCTGCGCCACCAAGAGAGTGTAACACGATTACATGCGAGACGACGCACACCCCAGAACAGAGCGCAGCTAAAGTACCAAATCTGAAGGTCGCAATTCATCCTGATTACCCGGAACAAGAGGTATCGATCGGGGGATCACTGTCTGATAAAGGCAGAGCTGCCATGTGCGCACTCTTGCAAAAGAATCTGGATATCTTCGCATGGGAACCAAAGCACATGACTGGTGTGCCACGCTCGATCGCAGAACACAAGTTGAATATCCGACAAGGATACTCCCCAGTACGGCAGAAAAAGCGCGGCCAGGCTCCAGAGCGCGCAAAAGCCATTCTAGAGGAAGTACACAAACTTGTTGACGCAGGTATCATGCGAGAGGTCTATTACCATGACTGGCTCTCCAATCCAGTGATGGTCAAGAAGAGTGATGGTAGTTGGCGGATGTGCGTGGATTTCACCGATCTCAACAAAGCATGTCCACAAGACTGCTACCCACTACCAGAGATAGACTGGAAGGTAGAATCTTTATGCGGATACCCCTTTAAATGTTTTTTAGACGCATACAAAGGGTACCACCAAATCCAAATGGCTAAAGAGGACGAGGAAAAAACAGCCTTCCACACAAGCCAAGGTGTCTATTGTTATACAAAGATGCCTTTTGGCCTAAAGAATGCGGGCGCCACCTGCCAGCGATTGGTAGATAATGCATTTGAAAAGCAAGTGGGCCGCAACCTAGAGGTCTATGTTGACGACCTTGTCATAAAAAGCCATACCGAAGACGAATTGGTCCGTGACATTGAAGAAACATTTAGAACACTACGAAAGATCAACATGAAGCTAAATCCTAAGAAATGCACTTTTGGCGCTACAGAAGGCATGTTCCTAGGATACTTGATCGAACCTGATGGCATTAAACCATGCCCAGAAAAAACAGAGGTTGTCATCCAACTCCCTTCACCACGCACGTTGAAAGAAGTCCAGTCTCTGAATGGAAAACTAGCCGGGTTAAACAGATTCCTGTCTAAATCCGCAGATAAGTCACTCCCCCTCTTTAAAAAACTCAAGAAGTCTACAAAAAAGGGAGACTTTCGTTGGACTACAGAAGCGGAAGAAGCTTTCACACAGCTTAAGCAACATATAGCAGCGCTTCCCAAGCTAGTCGCACCCCGACCAGGGGAGGAGTTAATTGTGTATTTGTCTGCGACTCATGGAGCAGTCAGCGCGGTGCTACTGACAGATAGGAATTCCGTACAAACACCGGTATACTTTGTAAGCAAAGCGCTCAAGAAGACAGAGATTAACTATAGCCCAATGGAAAAGTTGGTCTTGGCATTAGTATTTGCCGCCAAAAGATTGCGCAGATACTTTCAAGCACACCCAATAGCGGTGATCACGGACCAACCAATCAAGCAATTTATCTCCAAACCCGACGCATCGGGGCGATTACAAAAGTGGAGTGTATTGCTAGGCGAGTATAACATCTCTTACAGACCACGCACTGCGATTAAGGGGCAAATACTAGCAGACTTCATCATCAAAAAACCAGACACCGATGCTGCACCTCCACTAAGTGAGGTAGAACTACAAGAGCCATGGGTCCTGTTCACGGATGGATCTTCATGCGTGGACGGGTCGGGCGCAGGCCTCATCCTCACCAACCCAGAAGGAATGGAATTCACTTACACACTGCGCTTTGAATTCACAGCTACGAATAATGAGGCAGAGTATGAAGCCCTAATCGCTGGATTACGTATTGCAACTCGAATGGGTGTACACAACCTAGAAGCAAATGTGGACTCCCGATTAGTAGCCAACCATGTGTTGGGCGAATATGTGGCTAAAGAGGATAACATGGTTCAATACCTCGACAAGACCAAGTCACTAATCCAAGGTTTTGACAGGTTTACCATTAAACAAGTCCCTAGAGGAGAAAACAAAAAAGCGGATGCACTAAGCAAGGTCGCATCTACAAGCTTCGCGCACCTGTCTAAACAAGTGTTGGTGGAGATCCTAAAAAATAAATCCATCTCGGAGATGGAGATATCCACGGTAATAGAGGAGGAGAATCCTACGTGGATGACCCCTATTGTCGAATTTATAAGCAAAGGCATACTGCCCCAGGAGCAGAAGGATGCTCGACGGATACGGCGCACAGCGCAGAGGTTCGAACTTCGAGATGGTATCCTATATCGGCGCTCATTCCTACAACCATGGCTTCGGTGCATTGGACCTCTTCAGGCAGATTACGTACTCCGAGAGATCCACGCCGGTTCATGCAGTATGCATTCAGGACCACAATCCGTTGTAGCGTGAGCCTTGCTGTCAGGAAACTACTGGCCCACTATGCATCGCGATGCGCGTGATGTGATAAAGAAATGTAATGACTGCCAAGTTCATAGACCCATCCCGCGCAGACCACAACAAAAGCTAACGCCTATCACTTCTCCATGGCCATTCTATAAGTGGGGTATCGACATTGCGGGTCCTTTCCCTGTCGCAGCGGGGGGACTGAAATTTCTTATTGTGGAAATAGACTACTTCACTAAGTGGATTGAGGCAAAAGCAGTGGCGACAATCACAGGTAATCAAGTAAAACGATTCGTTTGGGAAAATATTGTATGCCGCTTTGGATTACCTGGGGAAATCGTTTCGGACAACGGAAAACAATTCCGCGATAATCCGTTCAAAGACTGGTGCGCATAACTAAATATCACACAACACTTCACGTTAGTTAAGATCTGATTGATACGGAGAACTAAATATCACACAACACTTCAAAGACTAGTGCGCAAAACTAATCCGTTCAAAGACTGGTGCGCAGAACTAAATATCACGCCAGAGGATAATCGTGGGAGACAATCCCACGATAAGCCTAACGGTGTCTTTTTATTTTCTTAGTGCGCAGGTCTCAAGCATTAAGATCTGATTGATACGGAAACAAGGAACGCCCAACTTTTGTATCAACAATTGTCGTTTTTAAATCTTATATGAAAGTTTTTATAAAACTTTGACTACATAAGTTTATAAGTATAAGTATTTCAAAAATATTATGAAGTTACAAAATCAACCTTTAGGTTATAAAAATTTACACATCTTACCCAAAACTTAAAAGTTTTATATTTTTAGTCCAAAAGTATAAAATTTCACTTTATATTCACACTTCCTGAAAATTTACCGTTTCTACCCTGATATTTAATTAGTTCAGTTTCAAATGTCGTAATTTACAGTTTTTACCTTGTACTTTCCAAAAGTTACACTTTTTACCCCTTGGTTAAATATAATTTGCACCGGAGTCCTTTTTATAATTCATTATTTACACTTTTTATCCCCATGCATTAATTTATTTTTAAATTTAATCTTTTTTACATATAGTTGTAGAAATTTTGGCAAAACAGGCCCTCCATGCATTTTGCGATTTATATGCATAGTCCTTATTCTTTATTATTAACTAAATTTACTGTTTTGAACCAAGAATTTCAAGTTTAGTATTTTTACCCCCATGCATGTTTGTCGTTACATTTCTAGTCCTTGTTTTTGTAAGTTTGCGTTTTTGTTTTAGAAAAGGATATGGCATGTCATGGCTTATTAATATAAGTTATTTTATATTAGGAATAAGCTGTTTAGAGCTTATTGGTCTATAATTTAGCTTATGGGCTTTTAAATTAGCTTATGGGCTTTAAAGCCCAATAAAGGTTGCGTTTTGATTTAGGTCGGGACAAGGAAATCAAGGGGAAAATAAACGAGGCACTTAGAGCTTTTGACAACGTTTTAGTGATTTTATAAACTTTGCTATGAGCTTATATAGGCGGCTTAATCTCGTAGCTTAAAGCTTTTAGCTTAAAGGTTTAATAATTGACCAAAGTGGGGCGTTGGGTTTGTTTAGCGACAAGAACAAAAGAAAAGAAAAACTAAGCCAAGCTTTATAAAGACTTATGGCTTATTTTTAGGGCTTGTTACCATGTTTCCAAGCTTATCTAAAGGACTTGAGGAGTAGCTTATAGCTTATTGTTTTGAAAATAACAAAAATAACTAAATAGGGGTGTTTGTTATATCACGGTAAAAAGAAAAGAAAAGGAAGAAATCCTTTTTGTTTTGGTTTTTAACTTGACAAATGGTTTACATCACATATATAGGATACTCGAAAAATGTATAGAATATTGAAAATAGCTTTGAAGACTTACGAACTTATGGAACCCGATTAGAATGAAAATGGACCAAAGCTTTCCAACTCCATTTTTAGAGTACAATCTTCCTTTAGGGATAGATTTCAATAGTATTGAGAGTGTGTGGGTTTATGTTTAAAGTTTGAAAGCAAAGGATGAACAAAGAGGGTGTGTGTTAGATAGTATATATAGCCACAAAGATCAAGTCTTGTACACTAGTTTAAGGATATATGTAGACGTGCATATATATATACCATATGAAATTTAATGGTAAATGTTGTAGCTAGGTAGCATGCATGTATATGTGATTATATATACACCATAGGTTTATGGTAAATGTTGTAGCTAGGTTCGATCATGTATATTTGTAAGATTCTAAATCATGCATGCTTTGAAAGTTCCAAATTAGAACACGTATGGTTATGGAGCAATGTATATATATATATGGCAGAATTTCCTACACGCACATATATGGTTAGTTTTTGCACGTCATGTATGGTATGTATATAATATATGATCAGTTGCATGCCATAGGATCATATACGTATGCTTCGCATGAGATTTGACTATGTGGCATAATTATACACACATATTAATAGTTTAAGGTGTAGTTTGATCCCAGTAATTACTAACGTTAAGTCCTTAAGTCATGAAACTTAAAACCGGGTAACGTAAAAATATAATACTTATAAAAATGTCAAAGTTTATCAATATACTCCAGCTAATTATATTAGACGTGTGATAAGTTTAACGGAGAGCGTATACGTTGATAAAACTTAATAACATAAGTTTGAGTACTCGTATTACGTAAAGAGTATAAAAAAATAACAAAGTAGCAATAGTTCATATAAAATTTGACTATTGATGAATTTGAGTATTTTGAATATATAGACTCATCCTAATCTTGTTTTGGTCGTGAGTAAAATTCACACGATTAAACTTTTCTGATTCTTACGAAAAGTAATATCTTTTAATAAAGCATAATAATAATTGGCATTAAATATTTACAAATAGACCTGAAATATGCGAGGTGCAATCCTTGTTTGGTTACTTGATCATGAGATGAAATAAATATATTTTGAGTTTATGCATTATATACTAGTACCATGAGCTTTAGGAAGTTGTACATTAGGCTTATGATGTTATGAGCAAAATCAAGTTTAAGGTTAATGCATTAAAACTTGTAAAGTAAGCTTTAAATATTGTAATTTAGAGTTTGTAAAATTAAATAAAATAAAGTTAAGGTTTTCTGCTTTAAAGGCTTGTGCATTAGCCTTAAAGTGTTGTACTTTAACGTTTATGATTTAAATATGTAAAATCATATATATAATAAATTAGGGTGTCGTGAAAACTCAAAATAATAGTAAACGTTTTAGTTTGAACTTTTAATAATCGTATGTTAACGAAATAACGCAAGTAGTAAATAAAAGTTAAAAACTTTTATACTTGATATATAAGGAAGGTTTATTTGTAATAAATACAAGGCACGTTGGTGTTGTGTGAACATGTTTATTAAGAGTGTGAGTTACGTCACGTTAGTTAATTGTTGTGATTAGATAAACTGATAACGTTTAATCTAAAAAAAAAAAAAAATTAGACGTAGAAAATGGATAAGTATTCTTTCGTTAGAATATTAATACAAGTGAAAATTTACCGGTGGTTACATTATGTTGATTCTAACTTGTGAATGTTATGTGTTTGTGTAGAAAGGTGTAAGATAGGATCGACCTAGTCTTGCCTTAGGTTGATCATGCTCTTAAACGAAGACTGTGGTTAAGGCGACATTTAACGTTTAATGTTGTGAAGGTTATGTGAATTCAAGTAATGCAATGGTTAAAGGTGTTAAATGCTTGCACGTTATTTGATGCATAATGGAATGTAATATCTTTTACTTACTAAGCGTTTATCGCTTACTCGTAAGATGTTAATGTTTTGTAGGTGCTTATGTGAGGAAGGTTAAGCGATTGGATTATGGCTTAAGAAATGAAAGTAAGGACTTGAAGGTAGTAATGAATTTAGGAGCTTAGTAGTAGTATGCCGAGCTCAATGTCGATGTTGTCCCCCAAGAGTCTTTGAATGGGTTGTATGTATGTTGTCGAGTGTCAAAGTTTATGTCTTTGTTGTTAAAGTTAAATATGTCAAATGGTTCGTTATAGTAACGGGTTGAAGTGTGTACATTTTGGTAAAAGGGGTGTTTGGAATAATGTCTATTACGACCCATTTTGGGGTCAAACGGGTCGAATGGTTATGATAATGATGTATTATGTTATGTTAAAGATTTCTGGAAAGTTTCGTTAAACTTCGAGTTATAGAAGTCGTTTTTTGAAAAATGGGTCAAAATATGTAAGTGCAGGAAATATGCAGGAAAAAAGGTTTATTCTAGACTGCAAATGGGTGCATTTTAGACTAATATCCATGGTAATAGTGCCTGTGTAAAAAAAAAATTAAAAAATTAAAAAAAAAAAAAAAAAAAAAAATCTGAGTAGTTTTTGGGGCTTAACAATAGGTCTACCAAGTTTCGTCGCGATCAAACTCAGCCCTGTTTCATTAAATGCAACCAAAGGCACATTGTGGAATTTTACCCCAAACCGGAACGCTTGTAATTTCATCTTTTTTCAGCCTAGAATTGGGGGACCATGTGTTCAAAATAATAGGAATAGTGCGAATGATCCATGGGCCATTTTCTAACACCTGTTCCATACCTTTTGAGTAGAAAACTTGAAGAGAAAAAAAATCCATTATTCAACATAACTTTCTCGATACCATATTTGGCCCAGGTGTTCTTAACATAGTTTTCTACTATTGGGAAGGCCAACCTTTTTCTAAGAAAATAGCCAAACAAAGTATTAGCAAACCTGTTATTAACTTCCTCAACTACTGCCATAGGTAAAGCTATATCAGCATTTTGTACAACCTCATTAGTGTTTAAGGATCGGAAGTTAACCTTCTTCTTCAATGGTTCCTCATTAAGCATCGAGGCATACGTAACCGGCTTTGTACGCCTTTCCTCCTCACAGTTGACATTCAAATTTAAAAGAGCAAAAAGGATGAATGATCGTAAATAAAAAATATGTTAAAGCCACATTAAACACATGTTAACGAGCAGAAACAATTTCGTTATAAGGATTAAAGATCAAGATGGACAGGATTAAACGATTTGGAATGAAGTTAGGGTTGTCGCCATAGTCGCCGAGAGAAAAGTTATGGGTTTTTTAGGGTTTTGCTCACTCCATTCTTCTTCTTCAAGACATACAAGCAAAAACCTAAGTTACAGCCGACGTTTCCTTCACTTTTTTCTATCATTTTTTATTTACGTTTGTGTTCATTTAAAGAATTCGGTTGGCTCAAGGTTGTGCACACTATTTTCAGTGGGATGCACTTTTCATAAATTCACTGATATATGCTTCAAAATTATTATTTTTTACACTACAAAGAGGATTCACAGGGTATGCACGTGCATACCCTGTGTTTGCTGTAAATCCGCCCCTAGACAAAAGCCCTGTTAGCTCATGCTCTTGATTATATAATCAATGCTGCACCTCAACAATAACCGGAGGGACAAAGGGACAAAAGATGACATAATATTTGTTACTTCAATCTCTCGCTTAACAATCATTGAGTTACTTTTGAATTCACTTTGATAACCTTAATTATTTTGTTCGATTTTTGTTGTGTTGTTGTACCTAGACCATATGTGTACGTCAAGTTTTATAGTGGTGATTTGTGAATATGATGTTACAATCAGAGACTAATTAAGATGTCATTAATTCCTAACTTGTAGCATTATGATTGATATACTGAACTTTTGCATTGGCCGTTACATGTTTTTAGTGAATGTTACAAGTTCATGTTTAAGCACAATTGATTTTCACAGTTTATTTTTTTCGTGGCTGTTACAAGTTTTGTGGTTGTTAAAAGCGTATGTTAAAATAAATAACACTAAGTTTTATTTTTGCTGGTAAATTTGAACAATTAGTATTATCTCATCGTGAACAGTTGGATTTTTGGGCTGTTATAGGTCAAAACTAAAACGTCTGTTATAGGTCGAAACTAAGGGTGCGTTTGGTTCATGCTTTTGGGTGGGTATCACTCAAAGAAAAAATGAAACCTTTGTTTGGTTGTAACTAGGGCCCACAATTTGGGAATGATGGAATGAAAATGTGATAGATTTTATTCCACCACATTTTGGTGGGTTTTCTTGATTCCATCCAATCAAAATCTTTTTTTTATTTGATAGAATTTTTTCAATCACACATTATTTATTCTTTTTTTTATTTTATAATTTTTTCAACCACAAATTATATATAATAATATATTTTCTCTCTCCTACTTTTTTCTCAAATCTTTCCCACATCTTTCAAACCTTTCCCAAATCCAAATCTAATTCCAATCCCACTTGCGAACCAAACGCACCTATAGGTCAAAACTAAAACGTCTGTAGATTCCAGAATTTGAAAACTCTGTTGATTTAATAAACTTGTATTGATTTAATAGCAAAAGTAACACAATTCTTTCCATTGTAAGCAAGTGTGTAATTTGAATTTTTTAAGCCTTTCATTAAAAGTAAGTCTCAAAAGTATTATAAAGTAATATAGATAAACAAACGTATCTAACTATCTTATAATGCACAAAAGCCTACTATTAATAGAAATACTTAAAATTAAGCAATACAAGTTATAAAGCTAAAAGTACAAGTAATTAAAACACATTTTCTAACATTTACAAGTTCTTAAGCTCAAAGTACAACTAATTAAAATAGAAATACTAACATTAAATACAATAAATAAATCATTATGTAAATTAAATATAATTAATTAACGGGTCAATAAATACAATTAATGCAGTTATTAAATAATTATAACACCCCTTACATAAGAAATACAAATTATCAAGCATATTGTACAACCAACTTAAACACAATTCTTGCATTAAATGTCACTAATACAAATAATAAAGCACATGATACAAATATTCAAGCCCGAACGGGCAACGGGCCAAATGGGATCAAGCCCGAACGGGCACGGGCCAAACGGGCTCGAGCCCGAACGGGCATGGGCCAAACGGGCTCGAGCACGAAAGAACACGAGCCAACGGGCACGGGCTAAACGAAATTCTTGATATCCGTAAATGTATTGTAAAAAAAAACATAATAAACTAAAATACATGATTCACCAGAAAATTTTATTTCAAGGTACCCGCCGCCGCAACGCGCGGGTACCCTGCTAGTATTGTATGAATCGTGTAAGTCTACATTTCAAGGATTGTCTTCAAAGAGATGCAGAAAAGGACAACAGGAAATCGTACTAAACCGATTTGAATAACATGGATTTGAGTCGTTTGACACCGTGAATACCATCAATAGCGGTCCTGGTGGGTTTCACATGTATTTATTACTATACTTTATTCGGTTCACCTCTATATCATTGTTCTTACTCTTAATTGAGGCAATATCGCGCGGTCACCTCCAACAATATTTAAGACAGATAAAAATTATAAACGAAGTTAGTATGTAAAATTAGCAAGTTGCTATGGATTATAACAACAACGGACCAATAGTTCCGAGTAGAATAACCCTAAAGAATAGCAACGACACTCAATCTTAATTTTGACCAAAAGCACAATATAAACTACAACGACCCTGAAATCCGAACGACTATAGGAAATATGCAACAATCGGAGGATAAACTCCGATCCGCTTGACTTTTAGTTAATCCAATCAGTGTCACCTCCAGAATTTATAAATACGGTAACTGGTGGTTGTGGTATTGTTGGTGCATTAAATTGATAACCTGCATGCATGAAAAAGGAAAACAAGGATTTTTTTGGGTTTTGGAATTGTTTACATTGTTTTGGTCGAACATCATTAATATCAGTCTTCTCTCCTTGTCTTTGTCTGTCTTAATTAATTGTACACTGATTCACCGAGTCCTGGCCAAGCAACATGTGCTCATCAATGGCAACCGTGACCACCGGATTTGTTAAAAGTTAATTAGGTATCATGAATATTTAGTATATTTATATTCTTTTCCTGAGAATCTAGTTATGATTCTAGCTTCTATATGCGTTACTTTTGTATCATTCATAAAAATGAAACAAATAACTGATACGTGTATACCTTACTTATAAACTAATTTTATATTACTGATTAATACTCTCTTGATTTTTTAGAACAATTATTATGGCTTTTTAACATGTTAACAAGTTATGTAGGCTAGTTTTAAAGATTTAGTCCTGTTTTGTAGGATTACTAGTTAGAATCTATTGAGAAATTAACAACTTGCCGATGGGAAGTAATGAAGTATACCTATATAATTTATTTTGAGATAAAAACATTAATTTTTAGGGAATTTAAATGAAAGGAAATGATTGGCATGCCTAAAATCCATCCCTAATAACATGCCAAAGAACAAGATGGTCATAAGTGGCAAAATCAACGGTGAAGATTTAGAGAGAGAAAATGCGTAAGTCATGTGTTATATTCTTAATGGATTATGCATGAATTTAAGCATGTCTATTATGTCTCTTTATCATTATTCATTCAAAAAACACCTCAAAACTTGAAAACCCTTTTTGGTAGGAGTTGGTCTCGGGAGTCGTGTTCTGTGGTGGTTGGGCTATCGGTGTAGGTGCGACTATCGGCGGGGTTTGATGTCCAGTGGTGGTGAGGTCGCGTTGTGGTGAGTTCGGTCGGTGGTGAGGTCAAACGGTGGTGGAGGTCAGGAAATGGTGGAGGACGGCCGGTGGTGGAGGGGTCTGGTGGTGGGAGTTGTGGTGGTGGGTTTTGGTGGTTGTGGAGGAAAAGGAAGATGATGAGACGATAATGTTTATGTTTTGTGTGTGTTTTGGTTAAATTTAAATGAGTGGAGAGTAAATGATGAGAAATGGTTAAACGTAATTAGTACAGTGTGTTTTATGAACAAAAAGTAAGATTTCCTAGAGTGCGTTTGGACAAAAAAAAAAAAAAGAAGAAAACAGAGAGGAAAAGGACAAAAAAATGTGTTAGGAAAAAAGTACCCTCGTGTGATTTATACGTGACTTCCGAGATAACGAGAAAAGCTAACAAAATTAGGAAAATTGGACTACCCACGTAATATTTTCAAAATAATGGACTAACGGCCCAAGATTTCGCGTTTTTGGATGTCGTATGAAATCTGGCACTATTTAAGGGACTAACGGTGTAATTTAGTCCAAAATATAAAACGATATTTAAAAGCTGCACATTTTTTATACCTTATAAACCACCTCAAACTTTTCGTGCTTTGACATATATGATTCATTTCAATCGAATTTAAGTGCTTGAGTTATAATGAGCACATTCGTAGCTTGTTTGGTTGGTATTTTGTGGTATATTAATTGAATATTTGAATGAGGGTTATTGTAAGTGTAACATTAATTATAGGTGTTGTATAGATGTATGGTACCGGATCAAATAGAAAGTGCCACTTTTTAAAAAGCTTTCTAGGCCGTCGGATCATAATACAATATCTGATCAAATTAAAGAGGAAAATATACACATAAGGGTATACTAGTCTTTCCACTAAAAGTAATAATCTATCTTCTTTATATCTCATCTCCTTTCCCAACCAGATCCTCTCTTTATTTCCCACCAGGTCCAAAAATGGAACGGCGATCTTCATCATCGTCACCACCGTTGCACCGCCACCAACACCGTCTCCATCACCATCACCATTTTAATCAATACCTTGAAAAAATCCTGAGGAGCAACACCAGGTAGATAAAAACAGTATCCATTAACAAATGGAAACAAAACAACAACACAGATCCGTAGATGAAATTGATTAGCCATTTATCATTCAAAACTGAAATGAAGAATGAAATGTGTCAGATCTGAACTAATCAAATCTACCATTTTAAATGGAGATTGTGGACTTTTGTGATTGGTCACGACGTTACGTGGGCTAGAGAAAATTGGGAATTTTTATTAACCGCCGAGGAGAATGAGATTCTATTAAAAAAATTATTATTTTGGTTTTGTACTTTGGTACATGAGACTTGAAATTGTAAAGGATGAGATGGTTTGTTTAAGGATGGTTTTTGTGTGTGCATATAAGGTGTTTGATGAAAGTCTGTGAGGGTTTTTTTGTTATAAAAAAGTGTGATTTTTTGATTTTTTTTAGCCTATGTTTTTTTAGTTGATGAACATTAGTTTTTTTTTTGTTCGTCAGTTATTGACTTTTAGCTATTATGTTATCATAGGTTCATCAGTTAGCTTATGATTTTTTTGGTTCATCAGTTATTGACTTTTAGCTATTATGTTATTATAGGTTCATCAGTTTGTTTATTTAAGCTATTATGTTATCATAGGTTCATCAGTTAGTTTATTTGTGTTATCATAGGTTATAGGTTCATCAGTTAGTTTATGTTTTTTTAGTTTATTTGTGTTATAGGTTATAGGTTCATCATAGGTAAATGTTGCAAAACAGGTTAGTACTAATTTTTTTTTAGATATTCATCAGTTAATGCTTTTTTTTGTTATATATTTTTTTGTTCATAGGTTATGTTATCGTAGGTTCATCAGTTAGTTTATTTGTGTTATCATAAGTTATGTTATCATAGGTTCATCAGTTAGCTTATGATGAACATTAGTTTTTTTTTTTTGTTCATCAATTATTGACTTTTAGCTATTATGTTATCATAGGTTCATCAGTTATTGACTTTTAGCTATCAAGTTATCATAAGCTCATAAGTTTGTTTATTTTAGCTATTATGTTATAATAGGTTCATTAGTTAATTTATTTGTCTTTATTTGTGTTACCATAGGTTATAGGTTCATCAGTTAGTTTATGCTTTTTTAGTTGATGAACATTAGTTGTTTTTGGTTAATCAGTTATTGTCCTGTGTTATGTTTTGGTTCATCAGTTATTGTCTTGTGTTATGTTTTTTTGATAATCTAATTGTTATTGTTGTTAGACTCGTATCTCGTATACAAGTAGGCCCTACCCTAGATGAAATTGACTAAGGACTTAACGTGATTGGTTAGTCAACGAATGTTGTGTCCTGGTCAAACCCGATAGTCAAAGAATGTGTAATGTAGTAATAGAAAGTATTATGTGGCTCAGATAGGAAGGAATAGACCTAAGGGGCTAAAGTTGTCAAGTTGTAATCATGTTGTAAAATGTGAGGTGGCCAAAATAGAAGGAATAAGGCTTGAGGGGCTTAATGTGCCAAAGGGCCAAAGATGCTACCTAACTAATTATATCCAGGAAGCTCTAGACATTTCCACCATTATTTAGATAAGGTTTTGAGAAGTCCGGTTATGGAGAAGGAGAAAAAGAGAGGGAAAAGCTAGTTGGTGACATAGGAAGAAGATGATGAAGTCCATATGTCCATAGTCCTTCCTGGCAATGATCCACTCCAAGTAAGTATCACTATCTTAATGATTAAAGAGATTAAGGTTTATGGGTTAAGTGGGTTTTCATCATATGATCATAGTATGATCATATGATGATATAGAAAGAAAGATGGGTAGGTTTAGATGGGTTTTATCACCCTTGATCATGATGTGCTGTGCTAATGAGTCTTGATGTTATGGTTATGGTTAGGAAGTAAGAATGATGATAATGATGATGATGATAAAGGATGAAGATGATGATGATGATGACTAGTGAGGATCATGATGATAGTGGTGAAATCATGAATGGTATTTTAGCTTGGATATGAGGTAAGTAACTTTGATTACGATATGCTTAATATGAATGTTCTCATGTTAAGTCTTAATGAATGAGTTGATATGATTAAGCCTTGGATTAGTAAGTTGGGTTAATAAAAGGTACGTTAAAGATGTTAGAATCAAGAGATATAACTTAGTGTTGAAAGGAGTAAGGTATGTCTATGATTTTATGTGTTTAATGTTATTATGTTTATGTGTTATGGTTATGATATGGAAAGGATAATGGTTGCGAGATGGAAAGATCATGAGATGAATGGTTAAAGATGTCTTGATGCATATACGCGTGAATGGAAATGTTAACCATGTATTAATCTAGTTACTTACTAAGTGAAAGCTTACATTTTAGTGTTTCAATGTTCTTGTAGGATTATAAGCGGCGGGAAGAAAGTACTTGGCTTGGGTTATGGTTTAAGGAATTGGAAGCGGATTGGAAGGTAGTATGCGTTTAGGAGCTTAGGTAGAATACCGAGCTCAAGTATAAAGTTTGTACCCCCGTTGGTCTTGTATTGATTTGTAAAGTAAAGTCAAGTGTCAAAATGTACGTTAATGGAGTCCTAATGATTTGGTGGTCTAACGATGTGGCAAAGTGTGTTTTAATTGTTATTAGTAAAAGTTAAAGGGGCGTTTGGATTAAGTGTGTTTTTACCCATTTTGGGTTATAAACGGGTCAAGTGTTTATGAAACATGTCTTGTATGTTAAAGTAATGACAATGGTTAAGGTTGTGGGAAAATGAATTGGTATAAGTGGTTTATGGTGAAAATGGGTCCAAATGGGTTTAATGCATAACCCGTCTAATTTGTAAAGTACTATTTCAAAGAGTCAAACGGTAAATGTTTTTGTATGAAAATGAGCCCAATAGTATACTAAGTAAATCTAGAAAGTTTGATAAAATATCAAGATCGGGTTTTCAAGTACGGGACTTGAATGTGATTTTGGATGATCAGCAGTCTCCATCCGATTTGGATGGAGGGCCATCCGATCGGTGGGCGGCTCGGTAAAAGTTTTTGGTAACCTTTGAAAAATCGTATCTTTTAATCCGTAAGTCGTTAGAGGTCGTGCCACCCTGCGTTTTGTAGGTAATTGAGTCAAGTTTCATTTAAAAATAGTCTCAAGTCCTGAATGTTTATGGATTTTTATAAATGGTCGAAAGAGTAACAGAATTTCCGTGAAAGGTCAAGCGTTTCCACACAAAAGTTTTTAAATTTTGGTCTAATCGGGCACGGGGTGTAACAACTTGGTATCAGAGCTAGGTTTAAGTGAATTAGGTTTTCTTTAGGATTGCCTAGACTTAAACCACTAGTAGATGCGTTGGATGTAAGATTAAGTAATGCGGATAAATATTTGGTTAAGTTATAGGATGTGATTGTTAAGTTATGAGATGGACCATGTGATTGCTATATAAGCTTAATGATGATAAATTATGAATGTGTATTATGTGCTATTGTGTATGTGATGTATATCCGTGAAAGATTTGATGTGCTTAAGTGATAGGAATTACCGTGCACCTCGGGTTGTGTCGGTGATTGTTATATGATTAGGTAAGTGTGTATCATAGAAGTGATAGAAGGATGTGTATAGAAAGGATAAGTGATATACTTGTTATAGAAAGGAGAAAATAGAATGTCGTCATAGTGAGGAGTTATAGATGGAAATAAGATGATATATGAGGATGTGTTCATGACGAGGATTTAGATGTTTAGGTAAAGCGGATTGTTGAAATGTGTAATTGCAAGATATTAAAGAAATGTATAAGTAATGAATGATAAATGAAGTAGCCATTGCATAAATTGATAAAGTAAAGTAGTAAGTACCTCAATGATAATAGACAAATGGTATGACATAGATATGTTCAAATGTTTTAAAATCATAATTTGATAATAGACTAATGAAGTATAAGTGTTTAGTGACGTTTATCTTAAAGTATGAATGAGATTAAGTATGTACTAATGTATTCGTCGTTTATGTGTAAGGTGATTATGAATGCGTGTTATAATGTGATGTATAGAATAAGTTGAAAAAGTAAATTGCGAGGGAACCTGAATTAGATGAGCCGTGACATGAAGTGTTAGAAGCTGGGTAAATGAACGAGTTTTAGATTACAACGTAAGACCAATATATGGTATAGAAAATAATTCATGTTTAATATAGGGTTAAGCCATGTCAAAATTAAGGTGAGTCCATCGGAATTGAAATAGACAACATTAAAAGAATGAATATGTGCAAGATAGAGTAAGAGGATAACATGAAGTTAACAAGAAAACGATAAGTGTAATGTGACAACTCAGATGAAATATAATGTATATATATATTCAAATGTACGAGAGTATGAAAAAGATGAGTATTACTAAGATGGTGTCAAAGTAATGAAAGGTGATGGGTGAGTAATTAAAAATGTGCAAGGAAAAGAGAAAAGAAAACGGAAAAGCGTTAGTCTAAGAAATGTCTGAATAATGAATAATTAATGAACATAGAATTAGTAAATTAGAATTGATAGATTTGGTGATGACACGTAGTGAGTTGTTAACGAATGAAAAAATAAGTTCATGATTGGATTATAGATGTATAAGTAAATGGATCAACGTAATGGTAAATGATACGAGATTGTGAGTTATAGAAGAATAACAATAGCAAGATGTGAATAGAGATGCTAAATGGTATTAGGGATGGGTTAATAAGTAATTTAAGGTATTAACGCTTAAACAATGAATGGAGGTGATGAAAAGTGTGCTAAAATATAATGTGTAATGATAAGATGGAAGATGTAAAGTGGATTAAGAACATGTGTTGAGTTATAGTATACCTAGAGTTGCAAGATCACCTAGATCGTCGCAACTAATTGGATAAGTGTTTGAAAGTGCTAAGACGGAATGTGAATGGATGTGACTAAGTTTTGTTAGTAATAGACGATAGAATTCGGGGACGAAATCAAAATAAGGGGGTAGAATTGTTAGACCCGTTTCCCGTATACAAGTAGGCCCCACCCTAGATGAAATTGATTAAGGACTAAACGTGATTGGTTAGTCAACGAATGTTGTGTTCTAGTCAAACCTGATAGTCAAAGAATGTGTAATGTAGTAATAGAAAGTATTATGTGGCTCAGATAGGAAGGAATAGACCTAAGGGGCTAAAGTTGTCAAGTTGTAATCATGTTGTAAAATGTGAGGTGGCCAAAATAGAAGGAATCAGGCTTGAGGGGCTTAATGTGCCAAAGGGACAAAGATGCTACCTAACTAATTATATCCAGGAAGCTCTAGACATTTCCACCATTATTTAGATAAGGTTTTGAGAAGTCCGGTTATGGAAAAGGAGAAAAAGAGAGGGAAAAGCTAGTTGGTGACTTAGGAAGAAGATGATAAAGTCCAAATGTCCATAGTCCTTCCTAGCAATGATCCACTCCAAGTAAGTATCACTATCTTAATGATTAAAGAGGTTAAGGTTTATGGGTTAAGTGGGTTTTCATCATATGATCATAGTATGATCATATGATGATATAGAAAGAAAGATGGGTAGGTTTAGATGGGTTTTATCACCCTTGATCATGATGTGCTGTGCTAATGAGTCTTGATGTTATGGTTATGGTTAGGAAGTAAGAATGATGATGATAGTGGTGAAATCATGAATGGTATTTTAGCTTGGATATGAGGTAAGTAACTTTGATTACTATATGGTTAATATGAATGTTCTCATGTTAAGTGTTAATGAATGAGTTGATAGGATTAAGCCTTGGATTAGTAAGTTGGGTTAATAGGTGGTATGTTAAAGATGCTAGAATCAAGAGATAGGACTTAGTGTTGAAAGGAGTAAGGTATGTCTATGATTTTATGTGTTTAATGTTATTATGTTTATGTGTTATGGTTATGATATGGAAAGCATAATGGTTGTGAGATGGGAAGATCATGAGATGAATGGTTAAAGATGTCTTGATGCATATATGTGTGAATGGAAATGTTAACCATGTATTAATCTATTTACTTACTAAGTGAAAGCTTACATTTTAGTGTTTCAATGTTCTTGTAGGATTATAAGCGGCGGGAAGAAAGTACTTGGCTTGGGTTATGGTTTAAGGAATTGGAAGCGGATTGGAAGGTAGTATGCGTTTAGGAGCTTAGGTAGAATACCGAGCTCAAGTATAAAGTTTGTACCCCCGTTGGTCTTGTATTGATTTGTAAAGTAAAGTCAAGTGTCAAAATGTACGTTAATGGAGTCCTAATGATTTGGTGGTCTAACGATGTGGCAAAGTGTGTTTTAATTGTTATTAGTAAAAGTTAAAGGGGCGTTTGGATTAAGTGTGTTTTTACCCATTTTGGGTTATAAACGGGTCAAGTGTTTATGAAACATGTCTTGTATGTTAAAGTAATGACAATGGTTAAGGTTGGTGGGAAAATGAATTGGTATAAGTGGTTTATGGTGAAAATGGGTCCAAATGGGTTTAATGCATAACCCGTCTAATTTGTAAAGTACTATTTCAATGAGTCAAACGGTAAATGTTTTTGTATGAAAATGAGCCCAATAGTATACTGTTGGGTCATGTAAAACCCAAGAATGCTTCGAACATGATTTGGACACAAATTAACTAAGTGTTAACTTAAACCGAGAACAATTCAAGTCACTGAGAGAACAGCCTCTCAGTGAGTCATCTTCAGGATGCTTAAGGCGAATTCAAGAAGAAGGATTCACTACTCAGGAAGGCGGTACTCCCTGAGTAGGACTTAAGCCAAAGAAGAAGATGATGGATTCAGTGAGTATTGGATAAGAGCTCACTGAACCCCAGTCTCCTCAACCAACAAAGTGATTGAATGACTGAGGAACCAACGCCTGAAGAAAAGGCGGGAACAATAGGGAAAAGATCTGAGAAGATAAGAGTGTAAACCCAACACTCTTCTCTTGTCAGACTCAACCTTCCCTATTGCGGCTAAAAGTCATGGAGTGTCAGCCAACAACTCCCAAAGACTTATTTAGCCCTTTCCTATTGGTTCTTGGAAATAACAATTACTATTTGTAATTGTCAGACACGCAACCTCAACAACTTGTATTATATTTAATCACTTATACTTAGAATACTTGTGTATAAATAGAGCAACTGTGAGAGAAGTTAAGGTGTGCTTTGTATAATTAAAGTCTTGAACTTTTACAAAGAAACTTCTCTCCTACAAAGAGTATACAACTCACTGAGATAGCTCAGTGGGTATATTGTTACCACTCAAGCAAAACTTGAGTTTCGATAGGAGACACCCCATACCCTTGTCTATTCAATCCCAAGTGTTTGTTCCGCAAAACACTTGGGTATAGATTCTTGGAATTATTTCTAATAAGAATTTAAACGTTGAAAAATATTGTTGTTTTTACATTCACGTTTTATAACTGTTAGAATAATCCTTAAACATTGTATTAGTCATTAACACCAATAGATTAACTTTCTAGTTAATTCTAATCGTGTAAAGGGAACAACAAGTGGTATCAGAGCCTCTGGTTTATATAAATCTTTTAAACTAACCAAGAGTGCTCTAGGTTTTTAAAACCAAGATCCTACTATGGCTGATATCAATGTACCCCAGCTAGTCGACAAAAAGGGTGGCAGCTACTCAGCTGTTGCACCCAGACTTGAAACTGGGAAATTTAGCAAATGGAAGAAGCGTATGATTTGCTATCTTACTGGTATGGAACCCTACTACATCACCTGTATCAGGGATGGCCCATTTGTCCCTAAGACTGGCACAGGGCTAAACAAGCCTGAAGCCCAATGGACCATAGATGAGAGGAGGGTGGTCAATCAAGACCAACGCCTGAAAAGCATCCTTATATCATGTCTTCCTGACGATATAATGGAATCAGTCATCAACTGTCTAACAGCCAAGCAAACTTGGGATGACTTGGTAAACAGCTTTGAGGGTCCCTCAGATACCAAGGAAAATAGGGTCATGGACCTTAAACTTGAGTATAATACTTTCAGGGCAAAGGACTCTGAAAGTCTCTCACAGACCTACACCAGATACAAAACTTTGATAAATGAATTATCAAATGATGGTGTTGTACTGACCAAACATGAGACAAATGTTGGCTTTGTCAACAGTCTCCCTGAGAAGTGGCTCAACTTCTCACAAGGCCTGAGGAATGCTAACCACATTCAGACCCTCGAGCTCCCTGAAATTTATGGGAAGCTTGTCTATGAAGACAACTTGATCTCAAGGAGATACCCTGACTCAAAAACACATGAGTCCAAAAAGGCCTTAACCTCAACACCCATATCAACTGCTTTCTATTCTAATGGTGTTGTGCAGGATACTCAAGAGGTTTCTGAAGAAGAAATTGATGAAAGGACTGATGAGGAATACCTGAATGACCTGAACTTGGAATTCCAAGAGAGGGCACTCCTTGCTAGTTCAAAACGTTTCATCAAAAGAAATCAGTCCAACTTTACAAAATCAAAAGCAAATGAAACCACTGAATGCTTTAAATGTGGTAAAAAGGGTCATTTTGCTAAGGACTGTTATTCTAAAACTTTCTCAGAACCCTCTTACAAATTTTCAGGAACTAGCAAGTTTCAACCTAAAATATTTCAGTCCACCCAACAATACCAAAACAAGGGTCAAAAGGATTTTGAAACAAAATATAGGAATGTCAAAGCTAAACTTGCACTTCTTGAAACTAACCCCATATTGTCTCAGGCTGCTCAAACATCTAAACCTATTCAGACAAAGAACAAGGTTCTATTAGCTGAAGCATATGATTGGGATGATGAAGAGGTTTCCTCGGATGAGGAAATAAGAGTTAGTGCACTGATGGCACTTTCTGAAGAGGATCAGGTGGCTGTAGGAAAAGGCCATGCTAGAAATGGAGAGTGGGTCAACATCACCATGAAAAAGGTTAATACTTTACTTTCTATGGATGATGATTCTGATTGGAAGTCTTACATGAATTACATTTGTGTTGATTTAAAGTTTGTTGAAGAACAAAGGCTTAACTTGCTTTCAAAATATAACATTATTGTGTCAGAATTGAATAAATGTAGAGATGAACTGCTTGTACTTAAGCAAGCCAAACTAGAAACAATAACTCTACAAATTCAGAACACTGAGATTTTGAAACAAAACCAAGTCCTTCAAACTGAACTTAACAAAGAAAAGGCTATCATTCAAAGCTGGACCAAGAAGAACCCTAAGGTTTTTGACACTATGGGATTAATCTCTCAGAAAACCATTGGCATTGACCCTCTTATGGTTGATCCAATTGTGTGTCAAAATGAATTAAACTTTGTTCCAGCTGGCATATCTTTTGAGCAAGAAATGCTTCCCAAGTCAAATGACTGGATTGTCAGGGACAACCCAGTCAGTAAGTTACCAAACTTTGAGACTGGAAAGATCTTGCTTCCTGAAAGTCAGGCCTTGAAAAATATGCTAGGACTCACTGAAAAACTCAGTAAGCTTGAACTCACTGAACCACTCACTGAGTCCTTGGATGAGTCTGAATCAGAATCATACCCTCCACTTCCTCCACTGAATACCCTTCAGGGTGCTAAACCTAACCTAGGCCTCCCACCTATGGTCTTCTCACCACACTCTCCTAAGGAGAGATCAGGAAGGGGAACAACCATCCTGAAAAGAGCAAACCTTGATGTCTCAGTAAATACTGATGACTCATCAACTTCAGTCCCTTCTGAAGAAACTACCCAAAGCCCTGACTCAAAAATTGATCAGTTGGCTGAAATGGTCAGGAAGCTAGGAGAAAAGATTGACTCTTCTGAGAAATCTTCTCAATCCAAGAAGGAACAAAAACCAACTTCCTCAAAGACCAAACCCAAGCCCACCAAACCACTGAAGAGATGTGAGCTTTGCAACTATACAAATCATCTCACTGATGATTGTTATAGAGTTCTTTATTGCATGATTTGCAAAAAGGAAGATCACAGGACCTCTGATCATAAACAATGCTCAGTCATGTCAAACTTTTCAGGACTCAAGGCTCAGTGCCTGAACTATCCTTCTGATTCTAAGCAGAAACAGAAGCAAAAGGCCAAGCCTTTTCCTCCCTGCCCTTTGTGTGGATTTAATGACCACCATCCTGAAGATTGTCAATATGACAAACATGGTGAATCTAGTGGAAGCTCCACTCAGAAATCCTCAGGAAAAGACAAGGTCATTCAGTCAAAAAGAAGAATGAAGCAATCCTCTCAGACTACTGAGGCTAACCCTACTACCAAATGCAAAACATGTGGTAGCTCAGTCCACTCAACCACTGACCATGAATCAATTAATACCTTCATAAGGACCTACAATACCAAACCCTCCATGAAATGGAGTCCTAGAAAGAACTGACCTAGTTTACTATTTGTGCAGAAACATGCTAGGAATCCTGTTTGGCATCTAGATAGTGGATGTTCAAGGAGCATGACTGGTGTTAAGGAGTGTCTGCACAAATATGTGGAAGAACCAGGACCCAAAGTGATATTTGCTGACAATTCATCATGTCTCACTGAAGGTTATGGTTCAGTTAACTGCAATGGTATTGTCTTTACTAGGATAGCATATGTAAATGGTCTTAAGTATAATCTGATCAGTGTCAGTCAACTATGTGATGCTAAGTACATAGTTCAGTTTGATGATAAGCAAGGAACCATCTTCAATGCAAATAAGGAAATTGTCCTCATTGCACCAAGGAGACAAGATGTTTATGTATTAGACATGTCAAGTCTAACTCAGGATGGAACATGTCTCTTTGCTAAGGCCACTGATGCACTCAACTGGCTTTGGCATAAGAGACTAACCCACCTGAACTTTAAGAACATTAACAATCTTGTAAAACAAAACAAAGTCCTTGGCTTGCCATCACTTGTGTTTTCTAAGGATAAACCATGCTCAGCTTGTGAAAAAGGTAAACATCACAGAGCATCCTTTAAAACCAAAACCAACTTTTCCATCAGGAACTGCCTACATCTTCTTCATATGGATCTATTTGGACCTGTCAGTCCAAGGTCTATTAACCATGAGAAGTATACTCTGGTCATAGTGGATGAATACTCAAGATACACCTGGGTATTCTTCCTGATAAAAAAGAGTCAGGCAGCTGAAACAATCATGTCCTTTGTCAGGAACATTGAAAATCAAAATGACATTAAGGTCAAACAAATTAGAACTGACAATGGGACTGAGTTCAAAAATAATGAACTTGAATGTTTCTGTGATGAGAAAGGTATTTCCCAAAACTTTTCCTCTCCATACACACCTGAACAAAATGGTGTTGCTGAAAGGAAAAACAGAACACTCATTGAAGCTGCCAGGACAATGCTATGTGGATCAGTCCTTTCCAACCATTTTTGGACTGAAGCAGTCAAAACTGCCTGTTATACACAAAACAGATCCATAATTGTCAAGAGACATGGGAAAACCCCATATGAGTTATTCAAAGGAAGAATCCCTGACATCAGCTACTTTCATGTCTTTGGGTGTCCTGTGTTTATTCATAATCACAAGGATCACCTAGGAAAATTTGATGCAAAAGCTGATGATGGATACTTCCTAGGATACTCACTTGTCTCAAAAGCCTTCAAAGTGTTCAACACAAGGAGACAGCAGACTGAGGAAACATTTCATGTTACCTTTGATGAGAGCACTGATACAATCAGGTTCTCAACTGCCTCAGTAGAAGAAATAGGAATTGATAATTCTTCTAGATATCCTCCTGATGAATATCTGTCTGAAAACAATTCTTCTACCCAGTATCAAGATGATGCTAACCTCTCCTACTACATTATCCCTCACAACCTACCAAACCCAACCATCACTGAGTTTGTTGAAGCACATACAAGAACTGATGATATCCTTCAGTCTGAACAAAATACTCAGGACCCAAACAATCTCAGTGATGACACAACCCACTTAGACACACAAGAAAATGGAAATCTTGTGTCCAATCCTGATCATACCCATCAGGCTTCTACAAGTTCTAACCCACTCCCAAGACCTCAGGATAGTTGGACCAGATCTCAGGATATAGAACTTGTCAATATCATTGGTGAGCCTTCTGAAGGCATGCTTACAAGAAGCATGGCTGCTGAACTGAGAGCAGCCTCATCCAACGAATGCCTATTTGTGGACTTCATTTCCACAATTGAACCCAAAAGTGTTAAAGAAGCACTTAAACATCCAAGTTGGGTTCAGGCCATGCATGATGAACTAGAACAGTTTGACAGAAACAAGGTAATGACCTTGGTCAAATGTCCTGAGAATGTCTCAGTCATTGGCATGAAATGGGTATTCAAAAACAAAACTGATGAAAATGGCATAGTCATTAAAAACAAAGCCAGACTTGTAGCCAAAGGCTATAATCAACAAGAAGGCATTGACTATGAAGAAACATTTGCACCAGTAGCAAGGATGGAAGCCATCAGGATCTTCCTTGCTTTTGCTACATACATGAACTTCAAGGTGTACCAAATGGATGTCAAAAGTGCATTCTTAAATGGATCACTGAAAGAAGAAGTTTATGTTGAGCAACCTCCTGGATTTGAAAGCCATGAGTCTCCTGATCATGTCTATAAGCTTAACAAAGCCCTTTATGGACTAAAGCAAGCTCCCAGGGCATGGTATGAGACTCTCTCAGCCTTCTTAATCCAAAACAAATTTGTCAGAGGCAAGATAGACAACACATTGTTTATCTATAAGACAAATAATGATGTCATTCTAGTACAAGTGTATGTTGATGACATCATCTTTGGCTCAACAAGTTTCAAACTTTGCAAACAATTTGAAAAACTAATGGCAAAGAAATTTGAAATGAGCATGATGGGGGAACTGATATACTTTCTTGGTCTTCAGATCAAGCAGACTGATAGAGGAACCACTATCAGTCAAGAGAAGTATGTAAAGAATCTACTGAAGAAGTATGATCTCAGTGACTGTGCCTCAGTCAAAACTCCCATGGCTCCCCCAAACAACCTTGGTCCTGACCTAACTGGTAAACCAGTCAATCAAACTCTCTTTAGAGGAATGATAGGATCACTGATGTATCTACTTGCATCAAGGCCTGATATCCAATTCTCAGTATGTCTATGTGCCAGATATCAATCTAACCCAAGAGAATCTCATGTCACTGCTGTGAAAAGGATATTCAGGTACCTAAAGGGCACTCCTAACCTTGGATTATACTATCCAAAGTGCTCAGGACTTGATCTCAAAGGATACTCAGACTCTGACTATGCTGGATGCAACATGGATAGAAAAAGCACATCAGGCTCCTGCCAAATTCTAGGTGGGAAATTAGTCTGTTGGAGTGCTAAGAAGCAACAATCAGTTGCCCTATCCTCAGCTGAGGCTGAATATGTTGCTGCAGCTAGTTGCTGTGCAAATGTACTCTGGATGAAAAGTCAACTCAGTGACTATGGAATTCAGTACAAGATGGTACCCATCTTTTGTGACAACACAAGTGCAATTGCAATCTCTAACAACCCTGTTCTTCATCAGAGAACAAAACATATTGATATCAGATATCACTTCATCAGGGACCATGTCATAAATGGTGACATTGAATTACACTTCATTCCTACTGAATATCAGTTAGCTGATATCTTCACCAAACCTTTGGATGAACCAACCTTCACAAGACTGAAAGCTGAATTAGGAATGTTGGATATAGAGAATCAGTCCACTGACTAATTTTTTTTTCCAACAAAAGTGTAAATTCTTAACATCTCAGGTCCCTGACTCAATATGGATATCAGTGAAAACATCTCACTGAATCATCATCCTCAGGAACTAAACCCAAGTTCCTGAATCCTTGTCTCAGGAATCAATCCTCATTCCTGAATCATCAGTGACTAAACCCAAGTCCCTGAAAACCAATCACTGAATGAAAAGTCATTCAGGACCCTGAAAAGGACATTAAATACTAACTTAAATGCTCTAAGTATCTAGTTAGTAAATGTCCGAGGTTGGTAACTGAACACATATTTAATTCAAGAATATTTGTTCTTTTTAGCCTTTCTGGCTTCCACCTATGGGCCACCACATTCCCACTTGGCATTAAATGCCTCTCCAATCACATTTCAAATATGTGATGACTCATCTCTGCAAGTTGCACTTTTGCAGAACTGCTCAACTGTTCACCTCGACTGTTGCGCTAAACCAGGAAAGTGGAGTGTTGGCATTAAATGCGGATCCCAAAACTTATTATTCAAATCAATTTCCAAATAATTTTTTTTTGAATAAATAACGATTTGCTCAAATGACCAAAACACCCCCATCTCCTCTTTCCTATAAATACCCCAACCAGACGAATACATACACACGTTTTTATAGAATTTTAAGCAAAACTCTGCCATTTTTTATTCTCAAAAACAATTTGTGTGTGCATTCTTAAGCTTTAGAACCCCTTTAACCTTAGTCAAACCCAGACTTGCCCATAAATGGCTTCTTCTAAAGCTGTGAAATATACCCCCAACGTGGATTTCACAATGGAGGGTGTAGACCTAACCAAAAATAATGTGGTGGGAAATTTCTCATATCCACAAATCTACCCAGCCTACAAGAACGTTATGAAATATCTTCGTAATTGTTTTCTTGCAAAGTCTTTCACCCATACCCCCTCAGTCATCTATCATGACTATTTGAGGGAATTCTGGTGTACGGCTGTGGCAACCAGCCCCAAAGACACCAAAGAGTCAATCATCACCTTCACGGTGATGAATGGGAGTAGAACCCTCTTCTTTGACTACTCAGCATTCATCAAAGCCACAGGCCTTGACTTTGCTGAAGCCTTTTCTCCCAACCCTACTGATCAGGACATAAAGAATGAACTAATCTTTCTTGCACCCCATGACCCCAGACGTCCAGGAATGTCTGTGGGAGGCTTACTGGAAAAAGCTCCAGTAGTCAAAACATGGTTCCACCCTATTTGGAGGATACTGATGACATTTGTCATTCAGGTCCTGGGTGGAAACAAATCCTCTACGGAACAGTTGAACTCATCACAACAATTGATGTTGTTCAGTCTCCTTGAGGGTACAAAAATAGACATCGGAGGAATAATCTTCCGAGACCTCGTTGCTAAGCTCTCAGGAAAACATAGGCAAAGGCACATGTCCTATCCTAGATTTGTTTCCTGTGTGCTTCAGGACCTACTCGGTTCTGACTATGTGAGGACTGATGCAGAAGGTACGAAGCCTGAGGTACTGCACAAGTCAAACTTCACTAGTAGCATCAGTGAGGTTACACATATTGCCCTGACTGAATACATGCAATCAGTCATTCAGGGTAATGACGCTATCTCTCCAGTTCCTTCACCGACCAAAAAGGTGAAGAAGACTAAGAAGGGTCAGTCCAGCCAGGTGGTTAGACCCAAGCCACTCGCCACTGAGACTGATCCTCAAAACCAACTCAACCTCAAAAAGAGGTTGAAAAAGGCCGAGACCTCTGAGACACCCATTTCTGAGACCATCTTGACCTCAAAACAAAGGCCAACGGAAGTCACTGAGCAATCATCCTCAGTGACCTCGGGCACACCCATTCCACATGGTCCAACTGACATAAACAAGTCAGAAGGATCAGGAAGCATTCCCCCCTCACATCCCGATGAAGGTACTGATAAATCACAATCAGTGCCCAAGGGAGGAAAGGGTCCTGAACCCTCGGTAGGGCAGCACCACCCTACTGGGAAGAGGACCCACACCCCCTCACATCCCGGTGAAGGAGCTGTCAAAAAACAATCAGTTCCCAAGGGAGGAAAGGGTTCTAAATCCTCGGTAAGGCAGCACTACCTTACTGAGAAGGGAACCCACAAACACTCACATCCCGTTAATGTTCCTGAGAAATCACCCTCAGGATCTCAGGGAGAAAAGGACCCTAAATCCCCTGAAGGACAGCACAATCCTGATGGGAAGGGGGTTCACAAATCTTCACAATCAGTACCTAGTGATACTACTGGAAAGCACCCATCAGTAGTTGAAGGTGCTAAGGGGGACAAAGACTCAGAGGGAAAGAAACAACCCGCTGATATGGAACCCATCAACCCCTCAGGCGGATCCAGTCTTTCAGGAACTGCCCCCAAAAGCCAGGCTGGTGTTACCCCAGTTATTATGGCTAGTCAGGCTGAGACAACCCACTCAGTTATTATGACAAAGGGGTCAGGACCTGACCAAACCGAAGGCAAATCTTTTTATAAAGAGGAGCCGGTTGATTTTTTGGGTATTGAGTCCATGGGGGACTATCAGGCCTTTATGGAGTCTGATGAAGAGCTCAGGGAAGAGAGTGAAGAAGAAATTTTTGAGGCAGGAGAGGATATGGAAACTGATGTACAACCTGAACAACCTGAACCATCACATCAGCCCTCTCCAAGCCAGAGTGAAGAGTCAGGCTCTCAATCTTCTGATTCATCTACTGACATTCTCCAGAAGTATGATAACTCTCTTCCCCTCACTGAAAGAAAGTTGGTCAAATTCCTACTGAAGACCAACAATGCTCTTTTCACTGGTCTCACTGATGAGATGTTTGATCAACACACTGAAGCAGCTGTTCACTATGCCAACCTGAAGGCAGATGTTGAAAGTTTTCATGAAGATGTGATCGAAATCCAATCAGACACCAAACATTCCCTGACAGCTATTGATCTTCATTTCCAGAAGTTCAATCTTTCTCTTGAAGGCATCACCAAAAGCCTTGGTACTATTCAGTCAGCTGTTAAAGATGACCCCATACTCACTGAAAAGATCCTTCAAGCTGCTGAGACTTATCAGAAGCAGTCAGCTGAAATCCATGATCTCTTCAGCTTACTGAAGGATTCTAAACTTCAGGGTCTTACTACCTCCTTGGACTCACTCAGAACTTCCATGGGTCATCAGGAAAAACATCTTAGTACTTGGGCACAATCTTCAACATCCTTGGCATGGTCTCTTGGGTCAAGGATGTCAGGCATCGAGGCTTCTCAGGCTTCTCTGGCAGATCAGATCTCAAGTCTTCAAAAAGATACCTCGGACATCAAATCAATGATGACTGAGATCTATCAGGCCTTCAAAGGTCCTACCGCTCCAGTGACTCCAACTCTTGCTATCACCATGGCTCAAGCAACAGTTGAGGGGGAGAAAGACACTGGAGTCTCAAGCCAAAGCCAACAACCTCCTTCTCACACTAAGGGGGAGATTCCTTCTCACACTGAGGAAGCCTCTTCCTCCCATCAAGATAAAGGCAAAGGCATTCTCACTGAGCCTGAGCCTCAACCAGCACCTATCACGGTTGCAAAGGATCCTGAATCACCACTCAGGATCCCATATGAAATTGATGGAGTTCTTTACCACTTCTCAGCTGATGAACTCAGTACTTATCTTCAGGAAGAGGAGGCAAAGAAGAAGTTGAAGGAAGAGGAGAAGGCAAGCAAGTCAGCCTTAATCAAGGTTGTTCATGAGGAGGCTGAGAAAATTGGTCTTGAGGCTAAGGATCTCTCAGGAAGAAAAGGTGGTATGACCTTTGTGAAAGCTCAGTCTGAGGAGATGACCACTCTCAGGCAGAAAAGGGAGGAAAGAGCCAAACGGGCTGAAGAGATCAGGCAGAATAAGATTAAGAAATATCAGTGGTATATGACCGAAAGGTTGAAGCCAGAACCAATCACTGATGTTCATATTCAAAGAAACACCAATCCTGCCGTTGTCACTGTCTACAGAGGTGCTGATAAGAGAAACTTTGATGTTCACTCACCCTTCAGATTCGCTGACTTTGGGATCACTGAATTGGACGAGTTGGGTCCATTAATAGCAAAGAAATCAAATGTTGTGGTCCCTAATCTGATGAAGTCATTGAGTCTGAGGTATGAAAGATTGGCAGCAGCACCTCAGGAACTTGGCATTCAATCTCTTCTCCCTGAATCTGCACAACCTGCTTCCTCTCAGTCTTCTTCAAGGAAAAGAAAGAAGATAGAAACTGAGCCTGAGATCAAGATTCCTGGTCTTGACTGCAATAGGGCTCTCCCTGAAGGTGTTCCTTTCAGAAACAATATGGTCATTGAACAGCCTGAAAGAGGGTTGTTCTTCATTGATGAGTTTGGTGACAAAGCCTTCCAGAGGTGGAGTGATATAGATCTATCAGGGATCAAAGCTATGCTAGGCTTTCTAATGATGGCCTCTCCACTCAAGAGTCCTGAGAATGTGAGGTTTTGTCATGACCTGAAAAGAAAAATCAATGAACATCCTGACCAACATGAGCTGCAGTCAAAGAAGCCCAAGCTTGAAGCCCTTGGAATCAAGTTGAACTGATGACCTGCCTGAATACCCAACACTATCCTTTTTTTTTGTACTTAGTTTTGTTAGGACTTGTAAATGATATTAATAAGATGATGTTTTTATTATTTCAGTGTCCTTATTTACATTCTAGTGCATTCAGTATGAGCAGAAGTCGTTAGCTCACTCATATCTGATCAAAAAACACTTAGGAATAATTTATATCCAAATAGGGGGAGATTGTTGGGTCATGTAAAACCCAAGAATGCTTCGAACATGATTTGGACACAAATTAACTAAGTGTTAACTTAAACCGAGAACAATTCAAGTCACTGAGAGAACAGCCTCTCAGTGAGTCATCTTCAGGATGCTTAAGGCGAATTCAAGAAGAAGGATTCACTACTCAGGAAGGCGGTACTCCCTGAGTAGGACTTAAGCCAAAGAAGAAGATGATGGATTCAGTGAGTATTGGATAAGAGCTCACTGAACCCCAGTCTCCTCAACCAACAAAGTGATTGAATGACTGAGGAACCAACGCCTGAAGAAAAGGCGGGAACAATAGGGAAAAGATCTGAGAAGATAAGAGTGTAAACCCAACACTCTTCTCTTGTCAGACTCAACCTTCCCTATTGCGGCTAAAAGTCATGGAGTGTCAGCCAACAACTCCCAAAGACTTATTTAGCCCTTTCCTATTGGTTCTTGGAAATAACAATTACTATTTGTAATTGTCAGACACGCAACCTCAACAACTTGTATTATATTTAATCACTTATACTTAGAATACTTGTGTATAAATAGAGCAACTGTGAGAGAAGTTAAGGTGTGCTTTGTATAATTAAAGTCTTGAACTTTTACAAAGAAACTTCTCTCCTACAAAGAGTATACAACTCACTGAGATAGCTCAGTGGGTATATTGTTACCACTCAAGCAAAACTTGAGTTTCGATAGGAGACACCCCATACCCTTGTCTATTCAATCCCAAGTGTTTGTTCCGCAAAACACTTGGGTATAGATTCTTGGAATTATTTCTAATAAGAATTTAAACGTTGAAAAATATTGTTGTTTTTACATTCACGTTTTATAACTGTTAGAATAATCCTTAAACATTGTATTAGTCATTAACACCAATAGATTAACTTTCTAGTTAATTCTAATCGTGTAAAGGGAACAACATATACTAAGTAAATCTGGAAAGTTTGGTAAAATATCGAGATCGGGTTTTCAAGTACGGGACTTGAATGTGATTTTGGATGATCAGCAGTATCCATCCGATTCGGATGGAGGGCCATCCGATCGGATGGGCGGCTCGGTAAAAGTTTTTGGTAAACTTTGAAAAATCGTATCTTTTAATCCGTAAGTCGTTAGAGGTCGTGCCACCCGGCGTTTTGTAGGTAATTGAGTCAAGTTTCATTTAAAAATTGTCTCAAGTCCTGAATGTTTATTGATTTTTATAATTGGTCGAAAGAGTAACAGAATTTCCGTGAAAGGTCAAGCGTTTCCACCCAAAAGTTTTTAAATTTTGGTCTAATCGGGCACGGGGTGTAACAACTTGGTATCAGAGCTAGGTTTAAGTGAATTAAGTTTTCTTTAGGATTGCCTAGACTTAAACCACTAGTAGATGCGTTGGATGTAAGATTAAGTAATGCGGATAAATATTTGGTTAAGTTATAGGATGTGATTGTTAAGTTATGAGATGGACCATGTGATTGCTATATAAGCTTAATGATGATAAATTATGAATGTGTTTTATGTGCTATTGTGTATGTGATGTATGTCCGTGAAAGATTTGATGTGCTTAAGTGATAGGAATTACCGTGCACCTCGGGTTGTGTCGGTGATTGTTATATGATTAGGTAAGTGTGTATCATAGAAGTGATAGAAGGATGTGTATAGAAAGGATAAGTGGTATGCTTGTTATAGAAAGGAGAAAATAGAATGTCGTCATAGTGAGGAGTTATAGATGGAAATAAGATGATATATGAGGATGTGTTCATGACGAGGATTTAGATGTTTAGGTAAAGCGGATTGTTGAAATGTGTAATTGCAAGATATTAAAGAAATGTATAAGTAATGAATGATAAATGAAGTAGCCATTGCATAAATTGATAAAGTAAAGTAGTAAGTACCTCAATGATAATAGACAAATGGTATGACATAGATATGTTCAAATGTTTTAAAATCATAATTTGATAATAGACTAATGAAGTATAAGTGTTTAGTGACGTTTATCTTAAAGTATGAATGAGATTAAGTATGTACTAATGTATTCGTCGTTTATGTGTAAGGTGATTATGAATGCGTGTTATAATGTGATGTATAGAATAAGTTGAAAAAGTAAATTGCGAGGGAACCTGAATTAGATGAGCCGTGACATGAAGTGTTAGAAGCTGGGTAAATGAACGAGTTTTAGATTACAACGTAAGACCAATATATGGTATAGAAAATAATTCATGTTTAATATTGGGTTAAGCCATGTCAAAATTAAGGTGAGTCCATCGGAATTGAAATAAACAACATTAAAAGAATGAATATGTGCAAGATAGAGTAAGAGGATAACGTGAAGTTAACAAGAAAACGATAAGTGTAATGTGACAACTCAGATGAAATATAATGTATATATATATATTCAAATGTACGAGAGTATGAAAAAGATGAGTATTACTAAGATGGTGTCAAAGTAATGAAAGGTGATGGGTGAGTAATTAAAAATGTGCAAGGAAAAGAGAAAAGAAAACGGAAAAGCGTTAGTCTAAGAAATGTCTGAATAATGAATAATTAATGAACATAGAATTAGTAAATTAGAATTGATTGATTTGGTGATGACACGTAGTGAGTTGTTAACGAATGAAAAAATAAGTTCATGATTGGATTATAGATGTGTAAGTAAATGGATCAACGTAATGGTAAATGATACGAGATTGTGAGTTATAGAAGAATAACAATAGCAAGATGTGAATAGAGATGCTAAATGGTATTAGGGATGGGTTAATAAGTAATTTAAGGTATTAACGCTTAAACAATGAATGGAGGTGATGAAAAGTGTGCTAAAATATAATGTGTAATGATAAGATGGAAGATGTAAAGTGGATTAAGAACATGTGTTGAGTTATAGTATACCTAGAGTTGCAAGATCACCTAGATCGTCGCAACTAATTGGATAAGTGTTTGAAAGTGCTAAGACGGAATGTGAATGGATGTGACTAAGTTTTGTTAGTAATAGACGATAGAATTCGGGGACGAAATCTAAATAAGGGGGTAGAATTGTTAGACCCGTTTCCCGTATACAAGTAGGCCCCACCCTAGATGAAATTGATTAAGGACTTAACGTGATTGGTTAGTCAACGAATGTTGTGTTCTGGTCAAACCTGATAGTCAAAGAATGTGTAATGTAGTAATAGAAAGTATTATGTGGCTCAGATAGGAAGGAATAGACCTAAGGGGCTAAAGTTGTCAAGTTGTAATCATGTTGTAAAATGTAAGTTGTCAAAATAGAAGGAATCAGGCTTGAGGGGCTTAATGTGCCAAAGGGCCAAAGATGCTACCTAACTAATTATATCCAGGAAGCTCTAGACATTTCCACCATTATTTAGATAAGGTTTTGAGAAGTCCGGTTATGGAAAAGGAGAAAAAGAGGGGGAAAAGCTAGTTGGTGACTTAGGAAGAAGATGATGAAGTCCAAATGTCCATAGTCCTTCCTAGCAATGATCCACTCCAAGTAAGTATCACTATCTTAATGATTAAAGAGGTTAAGGTATATGGGTTAAGTGGGTTTTGTATGATCATATGATGATATAGAAAGAAAGATGGGTAGGTTTAGATGGGTTTTATAACCCTTGATCATGATGTGTTGTGTTAATGAGTATTGATGTTATGGTTATGGTTAGAAAGTAAGAATGATGATAATGATGATGATGATGATAAAGGATGAAGATGATGATGATGATGATGACTAGTGAGGATGATGATGATAGTGGTGAAATCATGAATGGTATATTAGCTTGGATATGAGGTAAGTAACTTTGATTACTATATGGTTAATATGAATGTTCTCATGGTATGTGTTAATGAACGATTTGATAGGATTAAGCCTTCGATTAGTAAGTTGGGTTAATAGGTGGTATGTTAAAGATGCTAGAATCAAGAGATAGGACTTAGTATTGAAAGGAGTAAGGTATGTCTATGATTTTATGTGTTTAATGTTATTATGTTTATGTGTTATGGTTATGATATGGAAAGCATAATGGTTGTGAGATGGGAAGATCATGAGATGAATGGTTAAAGATGTCTTGATGCATATACGTGTGAATGGAAATGTTAACCATGTATTAATCTATTTACTTATTAAGTGAAAGCTTACATTTTAGTGTTTCAATGTTCTTGTAGGATTATAAGCGGCGGGAAGAAAGTACTTGGCTTGGGTTATGGTTTAAGGAATTGGAAGCGGATTGGAAGGTAATATGCGTTTAGGAGCTTAGGTAGAATACCGAGCTCAAGTATAAAGTTTGTACCCCCGTTGGTCTTGTATTGATTTGTAAAGTAAATTCAAGTGTCAAAATGTACGTTAATGGAGTCCTAATGATTTGGTGGTCTAACGATGTGGCAAAGTGTGTTTAATTGTTATTAGTAAAAGTTAAAGGGGCGTTTGGATTAAGTGTGTTTTTACCCATTTTGGGTTATAAACGGGTCAAGTGTTTATGAAACATGTCTTGTATGTTAAAGTAATGACAATGGTTAAGGTTGGTGGGAAAATGAATTGGTATAAGTGGTTTATGGTGAAAATGGGTCCAAATGGGTTTAATGCATAACCCGTCTAATTTGTAAAGTACTATTTCAAAGAGTCAAACGGTAAATGTTTTTGTATGAAAATGAGCCCAATAGTATACTAAGTAAATCTGGAAAGTTTGGTAAAATATCGAGATCGGGTTTTCAAGTACGGGACTTGAATGTGATTTTGGATGATCAGCAGTATCCATCCGATTCGGATGGAGGGCCATCCGATTGGATGGGCGGCTCGGTAAAAGTTTTTGGTAAACTTTGAAAAATCGTATCTTTTTATCCGTAAGTCCTTAGAGGTCGTGCCACCCGGCGTTTTGTAGGTAATTGAGTCAAGTTTCATTTAAAAATAGTCTCATGTCCTGAATTTTTATAAATTGTCGAAAGAGTAATAGAATGTCCGTGAAAGGTCAAGCGTTTCCGCGTAAAAGTTTTTAAATTTTGGTCTAATCGGGCACTGGGTGTAATAATTGTCCTATTTTTTTGTTCCAAAACAGGTTAGTACTAAAGGTTGGTGAAAATTGATTAAGAGTAGTGTTGAGCGTTCAATTAATCCAAGTGGGAAATGTAGGAAGAACTGTAGATTCTGAAAATGTAGCATGAAAGATCATAATCTAGCGAAGTGCAATGCTATTAGAGCTGAGATTGCTGCTAAGAAGGCTAGCGATAAGGCTGCTATAAAGGAGAGCAAGCACATGGCGAAGTTGGCTGCTAAGAAAGCGAAGATGGCTAATAAGAATGCTTGTGTTGTTAATTACTTAGTTACTCTTTCATGTTTTTTGATTTTTTTTTATAACTATTACATAAATAAAGGCTTAGTTTTTTCTTAGCAGTAATAAAGACTTTTTTTTTTTTTTTTTTTTTTTTTTTTTTTTAGCAATAAAGGCTTAGTTGTTGATATGTTTTTTGTTTTTTATATTGATCAAATGAAATTTGAGTTGGATGTTACTATATGATGTTGACTTTATAATTTCTTTTAAGAAATATTCTTAAAAAAATTTGTTCATTAATTTTTCTTTTTATAAGTGTTACTACTCCCCTCAATTTCTTAACTGATGAACTAAACCCTAAACCCAACACCCAAAACCCTAAATCCTTAACTGATGTACTGATGAACTAATGTTCATGAATAAAAATTGATAAACAGAGTAACTGATGACAAAACGTCATCTTTAACATGTTATATCTCACTCATATGACATCGGATTTGAGTGAATAAAAAATATTAGCAAAGATTGACCTAAAATCTATAATTTTTGTGTATTACAATATTTCTAATTCGAATTTAATATTGGTTAAATTTATGGTCAAAAACGCAATAAAACACAATATGTACATTTTTTTAAAAACATTAACTATTAAAAAACATCACTTTTTGAGTCATACATTAATAAAATGATTAATGATACGTTGTGGGACAAAAATTAGTGCATTTATCTCAATTTTAACACTAAAAATCTAAGGTAGATATTTCATCAAACACATTGTATGCAACAAATATGAGTAAAACACCATCTTTAACCTGTGATATCTTACTCATATGACATCGGATTTGAGTGATTAAAAAACCTGTCTAAAGAGTGAACAAAAATCTATAACTTTCATGTTTTAAGTTTTTCACGATTCGACATATATGATGGTAAAAAATATGGCCGAAAATGCCAAAAAAATAAGAAAATCAAGAACCATTTGATAAGTTGTGGAAACCGTAGGGGGGGGGGGGTGAATACGTTCCATTTAAAAACTTAAAAAAACTTTTTGTATCAAACACCCGATCAAGTGTGACGTAATATGAAAAGTGTCAACTATGATTATATAACATCTAGGGATGAATAAATTGAACTACAACACAAGCACAATCAAACCACGACACATAGATAATCAACATAACATAAGCAACTAGCCACATAAGCATAAACGCAATGCAAATATAAATATAAAGCGATAAGGAATAAAATGAAAGTAAAGAGATAAGTAAGAAGGCGCAAACCGGACACGGTGATTTATAGTGGTTCGGTCACGAAGCTCCTCTTCGCCCTACTCCACTCCCCGAGTACCCAACTCGAGAGTTACTTCACTAATCAACAAGCTCCCTTCAGGCGGAGAAAACCGTACACGTCGCTTATCCTATTTCCGACACTAAGCTAGATGTCGAGTGCTAATCTTAGCTAGCACCAATCTACCACGATCTACCCTTGATCCACTTGATCAATACACAAGCCCAATGGCTTCAAGAGATCTCCAAGATCTTAACAAGATCACAATGATCTACTCCCACTTGACTCGATCTACCCAATCTACCCCTGATCTTCTTGATCAATCACACAAGCCCACAAGCTTCAAGAGATCTCCAAGATCACAATGACTCACCCTACTTTTTTCTCTCTAGGTATGGCGATTTTCGGCCGCCACCCTACTCTTTTTTCCGGCCAAATTCATGTTCTATAGCGTATCTCTACCTATTAACGAGTGTTCCTAAACCTTGTTAACTGGTATGCAATCGTTTTAGGACATGATTACTCTAGGTGGCGGTCGGGTGGTTATGTTTTCTGATCTTATAAATCACTATGCTGTTGGTGTTTGCGATCAAGGAAAACCCTAATCTTTTGGGTTGATTATTACTGGTCTATCCCTCTTTCCTTGATTATGCTATTGGTGGCTGCGATCAATGAAAATCCTAATTTTTTGGGTCGATTATTACTGGTCTATCTTTCCCTCTTTGATTGTTTGTGTTCCTTCATTATGCGCATAGATTATCCCTCCCTGATGGGGTAGTTGTATGTGGTGGCTTATGTGCTTTATCTGCGAAACCCTAGCTTTAGGGTTTCTTACTTATTATTCACTGTTGTGTACATGCTATCGGCTGCAAGGTAACCCGTTTAGGGTTTATTTGATGCTTGAATGTTCTACTATCAGATGTACGTGGGTTTTTTCAGTGGGGTTCAGAGAGAGATGGATGTTAGGGTTTATCCCTAGTATTGTTTCTGACTTGTACGTCCCTTGCCTATGGTCATGGGTTCATGTACTGGTTGTTAGGGTTATCTATACCCTGTTGGAGAGTATTGCTTCGGTTTATCAGACATTGGTTGGTATGTGGTCTGGTTTTTCGATTCAATTGGAAGTCAGGGTTTTGGAATTCCCTATGGTGTTGTGATCTGATCTGGACGTTATGGTTTTTACCCTATTTGGCTGTCATCGACTAGTATATCAGACCTGATGGTATTGTGATCTGCTCATGGATTCTATGGCCTGTTGTGATGTAATCCAGACCTGCTGATGTCAGTCCTGTTGGTGTCAGATCTGGTGTTCGCATTATATCAAGCATGTTTAATTCGTGGGGATGATTATTGTGTTCGATGGCTGGAATGTCTTCTTGCAAGTTGTTGCTGGTAGTTAAGGTTTGATTACCTTATTATGGTATTGGTTTAATGTTCGTCTGCTGCTAGTTTGGTTTTATGGTCGTTCATGCACATTACTATTCTTGCTGGTTGTTGTGTACTAGCAGTCCTGGTAGTTGTATTTGTGACTTGTATGGGGCTAAATTTTGCAATTGGTGGGTGTTAAACCTGTTTGGGATGTTGGGTTATTTTATAACCTTATTGCTCAAGCTTTTTGATCCGTATTCCACCGCGTTACACTCCTATCTAGGTTATTATTTTCGTGTACAAATAATAGCAGTTGCAGTGGTTCATGAGGTGAGTATGGGAAGTCAAGTTTGAAGGTATTCTTGTTCAAAAACCTTCGTTGATGGAAGTCAAGTTTGTGGGTATTCTTGTTCAAAAACCTTCTTTGTACTCGTTTTCTTGGAAGTTAGGGTTTGAACCCTATTTGGCATGGTTTGGTCCTTTTGGATCAATGGGAGTTCGGTGTAGTTGTTTGGTGTCGATTGGTGCTGTTCTAGTACTGCCATGGATAAAGCTGCATCGGTAAAGGTTATGGACATCTACGACGACTTTTGAGAATCAAGTGCTTTATCTTGAGTTTTTAATTTGTAATCTAATAGTCGTTTTAGTTTTTATGTTCATTTATTAGTTATAAGAGTGGTGTGTCACTCTTATATAGTGGTTATTTGTCAGTGTCCTAAGGGACTTTGTGTTTATTCATGTATGTGCCCATGTAACGGGCTGAGATATGGGATTTCACCCATATCCTTTGTACTTAAACGTTTTTTTGGTTAATCTATTTACTAGGGTGCAGGATTACTCCGCTTTACCCAAAAAAAAAAACCCACACTTGACTCAATCTACCCTCTCTACCTTTGATCAACTTGATCAACACACTAGCCCAATGGCTACTAGAGATATTCAATATCTCTATAAGATCACAATGATCTTCCCTCATAAACTCTCAAAAGAAAAATGATCTTGATGTATGCTATGATACAATCAAGAGTGTAACAAATGTTACAAGTGCTTCTACCTACAACTACAACACTTTGTATCTACTTGGATACCTTGTGTTCTTCTCTTGCACTTGAATAGGAATGACAACACTTTGTATCTACTTGGATACTTTGTGTTCTTCTCTTGCACTAGAAGATGAATGAAGAGGATCTCTTTGGTGGGATGAGAGGATCACTCTTAAACAAACTAAGACTCTCTAAATGATCAAAAAAAGTGTTCTAAGTGAGGAGGGATTATACCAGAGAAAATTGACTGAAAAAATCAAGTTGGAAGTGTAAAATGGTCCACTATTTATAGGCAAGGGGAAAACTAGCCGTTACAGAGGCACGGCTCCACAAATTGTCAGACGGCTCCTCTAAATTTAGTGGAGCCGTCGGTACTTTAGTGGTACCGTGGACGCTCCTCCGTTTGTTTTTAGTGGGGAAGGTTTATTTGGGAATGTTTGGAGCTGTTTTGGGGGGAAAATTGACTGTTGGGATTTTTAAACTTATTTTTCAAAATAAAACATTTCTTTTTAATTCAAAAATAATTTGTAAAATATATTTTTGAAAAAATGTTTTGTCACATTAAAAATGTGAAGTTTAGAAAAATATAATCCTTTGATCATTTGTCAAGTAGTAGATTTGTTTGTCCATACCTTGAGTGATTTACGTCGGGATGGAAATCTACGACTTCGTTGAAGCATACTTGAGACGTCGGGAGGTGTTGATGTAAGTATGCATTGATGATTTGTGTTTACAAGTAACTTGCACATTTTACGTTATGTATTACAAGTTACATGTTTGTCATTATTAAAACCGAAGAAACCGTTTAGTTTAAATATCGTAATATTTGCACTAACAATCTCCCCCTTTTTAATGATGACAAATATGTAAAGCGTAACACATAGTAAAATGTAAAATTTTACTGTTTACACTTTCCTGTTTACACTCCTTTCTCCCCCTTTTGTCGAATCAAAAAGGTAGTTGCCTCGAGCGCTCCGTTGAATTCACTCCCTACTCCCCCTTATTACACTACTATCCTTTCTCCCCAGAAAGGCGAGCTTGCATCATCCCAGTGAAGCCTTCTATCACCACTTGTGAAGACGACTCCATGCTATGTATTCAAATACTCCCGAGCTCCCCCTAGCTCAATGCTCCCCTATGGTGACTTAATCCCCTTGTTTATTTACCTTAGTATCTAGCGGATCCATGGATCAAATTCTTACAAAGGCTTTTCCTACATCAAGGGTTAGCTTCGTGCAACATAATATATAACAGTATAGGAGCAACATTATAGGGATAGAATACACATAGCAAGACATGCAAGGGTTAAACTATGTGAGTGACACAACCTAAAAGTGTGCCAAAAGGGTAAAGACCAAAAAGAAAGCCCAAGAAAGTTGAGCGACACAAAAAGATGAATGCATATAGCAATTCAAAGACACTTGAGTGTCATAACCCGACCGACAACCTAAGGTGTAATTGTTCAATCAATCACACTAACAAGAACGAGATTCGTTCGTTGACTGACACACAAAATGACTTCTTCCAAGTTATCATTGGGAAGGAAAGTTCTAACAAACCGTTTGAACAACATAATCATCTACCTAAGATGATTGGTGTTAGGATGGTTTAGATTAATAAATCGTTTGCACTAACAATGAGATGCATGATATATTTCAAAAGAGAAAAAGAAAGGTGCATGTGATCCTAACAGGATTGTTGGTGGATATCTCTAACGGGGTTGAGGTAACGAAGTTCTGGATTTCTAGTTTGGATGATCCTAGTTATGTGTTAGAGGTGCATGAAGGGTTTCGTGTATTTGTGAGGAGTGAAGGTTGTTGAACCATGTATCACTTATCTAAAGTGAGGAATAGTTGTAGGGTTTGACTGTGATGATCGATGGGTTGAAGGTTCTTAGACTAACTATCAGTGTCAAGAGTGAAGTATAGCTAAAAGGTTTGAGTGGGATTGATATAAGGGTTGAAGGTTTTGAAACTAAATATCACTGTCAAGAGTGAAATTTAGTTATAAGGGTTGAGTGTGATGAGGAATGATGTTAATGTAAGGTTTGAAGATGAGATGCAAGATAAGCTTGCAATGGTGATGCCTTATATAGGCAAGAGTTGTAGGATTCGAACTAAAGTTGGTGGTGGTGTCCTATGGTGTAATGAGGAAATCTCAAGGTGTATGTGAGTTTGCAAAATTTTGCAGGTTTGAGGTTAGGGATGCAGGGATCTAGAGGAAACAGTGAAAATTCGTCAAACATAGGTACGGTACCACTAAATACCACACGGTACCGTTAAATTTAACAGTATCGTGGCCTATTTAACGGTACCGTGACCTGGAAGTCACGAATTTTCCTATACAACCTCGTTCTGGGCAGCTAAAGGGAAGTTTCCTAGGGAATAAGAACCACATTTGTGTGTTCTTTAGAGTGTTTGGTGAAAGACTATATGAGTGTGTTTTCGCTCCCCCTTAATCTATGACCATCCGGACAAGATGTAAAAGATAAAGAGGAAAACAAACATTGACGGAAGCGATGAGCTTAGTAACGTCATGACAAGTGGTGGATAGCATACGATAAACTTCACCTTTGAAGTCACGTAGCTCTTCTAAATCATTGTGAATATTCATAGAATATTTATATGATGAGGCATGTGATTACTTGGAGATATCCTAAGGGTGAAGAAGATAAAATCTTCAGGGTTGTGAGGTTGGTGATAAGGTTCTAGTGGGGTTACCTCAACTTATCCTAGCGGTTCTTCGCTTGAAGTGTGTGGAAGGTGAGTGGGCTACAGAAGCATTGGTAGTTTAGAACTAAGGTTGAAAGGTGTAGATAAGTTGGGAAGATAATGGATACGGAAGTAACCATACATATGGTGTGTTCAGTACCATGCGGAAGTGAAAGGGGAAAAATCTAAGGAATCAGAAGATAGACAGAATATATTCTGATAGGAGACGGTTCTGGTTCAATACTACATCGAGTGGGTTTTGATAATGTTGGTGAGAATTGAAGACGAAATAAACTGTCTTGGCAGACAACGGTCCTACGGTACCGTTAAATTTAGCGGTACCGTCCCCTATTTAAGGGTGCCGTGATCTGCTGAGGTCATTTTTGACCCAGAATTAGATGTTTGACAAAGAAATTTCACATATGTTGTGATTTTTCTGGACCTTAGATTAAAGGAATTTATACCGAATAAATTCTTTTATGAATGAATCCAACGGGATTCGATGAACGTTAATTGAGAGCGAAAAATGACATTTAATTGCATTTCGCAAATTAAATATACTTTAAATATTTCGGATGAAATATTTAAGTCGTCATTAGAGTTTAAGAGGATTTTACAAATAAATCTCGTTGATTTAGTGAGATTTTTTGACACGAGGAGAGAATTTATACCTAATAAATTCGTTGAACGGTACTGGACGAGAAGAGATGACTTGTATATTTTCGAGGAAATACATAGGTAGTTATTAGAGCGATGTGAAGGATGACTTAATATTTCCAGTGAAATATTTAAAAAGTCATTAGACGAGACACAAGATATGACTTGACATTTCCAGTGAAATATCTAAAAGTCATGACACGAAATAGAAGAGATGATCTCAATATTTCCAGTGAAATATTCAAGTGATCATACGAGGAACGTGAGAGATGACTTAATATTTCCAGTGAAATATTTTAGAAGTCATGAGATGAGACACAAGGAGTGACTTGATACTTCCAGTGAAATATCTAAGAGTCATGGGACGAGATAGATGGCTTACTTAATATTTCCAGTGAAATATTTAGATAGTTAAGAGAGGGATTTAAAGAATGACTCAATATTTCCAGTGAAATATTTAAAGAGTCATGAGACGAGATGCACGAGATGACTACAACATTTCTAGTGAAATATTCAAGTAGTCATAAGAGGGGTACGATGGATGACTTTAATATTTCCAGTGAAATATTTAAATAGTCATAAGATTTATGGAATATGTTCCATCATTCCTAGACCTAGACGGAGACGGTTAGGGGATTCTCGGTTGAGAGGTTTGGTTGATTTATGGATTTCGATGTGCTTCGCACGCGAGTGTTTCACGGGGTTTTGAAAGACGTAAAGCTATGCTTATGGTGCTGATTCGCAGCAGGGTTTGGGATCTTAAGAAGTGTGTATTCACACGAGGATGAAAGGAACTACTAATCAATTATATAGTAACTCGTGAGTCCTTTGTCACCCGAGGGTAGATGTTAGCTTTTAGCTTTTGGACGAGCGTTTTAACATATGTTGTTAAAAGGCTTGAATATGATGTTTCGGATATGACATTTAACAATTGCGATCGCAAGTTAAACTTACTTGAATATTTCAGATGAAATATTTAAGTTGTCAACCCTACTCCGAGTTCTACTAGGTTTGTATCTAACCGTCCCATGACAAAAGGGTGTATTACTTGGAAGAAGGCGAAGTGATGACTAGGGAATTAGGATAACTTCGCGACTACTTTGACTTATAGGTTTTGACACTAGTGTATGACTCTATGACTTCTAAGGGTTCATAGTGATAGGCATACCTAATTCCTAATGTGTGAAAGGGACATAGTGTGGGTGCAAACTTTACAAGCAAATCATGTAAAATGCACATAAGGAATAAATGCAAACATCATGCAAAACATGATAATCATTTAGCATTTAAGATCATGAAGACATTTAATCATATCTTACGAGAACATGTTATCATTTTGAAACACGTATGTAGGATGCAAGCAATCTAGGTTTGCTAAGGCAGATCCTAATTACTACTTGTTTAAAATGAAATCCTAACGGGAGATAAAGTTCACCGATGTAAACTATCTCTAGTCAAATGTAGGAATGAAAATTTTTCAAGTTAGAGAATGAGTATGAGACTATCACTAGTGGTGCTCAATTCAGGCTAAACATGAACATTTTTACGGGTTATACCACGAACCCAACTTCTCTCCTGGAAGCAATTCAACCGTTAGGTCAAATTGAATTTCTAGTGCGATAGGTTCTCCAGTAGTCATTCTCATGTTAGAAAAATTCAAATTTCTATATTTGCCTATCGAAGTATAGCAAAGATTATATTAGCTTATTTCGCTAATACATGACCTAATATGAATCAACTAACCATACTTTGAAAGTCGGTTAAAAAAATGACATGTCTTACACAACTCCTAACAAAGGCAAGCGAAATGTTTTAATTTCGTGTTTGAGATTTAGAGGTTATTTAATGGAGATGGTGTATTTTATGATCTCTTGGACAACATCTTTGTTTGTTGAGTTGTTACATGTTATTTTAACATGATTTGGTTTCCTAGAACCAAGAGACACTCTAATGTGATACAATGTAGAATCTACTACATCGTGTGTGTTTCATGAATGCTCCTTTGCATATCTTGAGGAAGAATCTAGTAAAGGTTACTTACCTCAATAGATCTTGTGAGTATTATATTTTAAATGAGACATATTGTATATTTCAACAAGTATGCTTTTCTAAGAGGAAACTTATCACTCTTACGAATGCTTTGTGAAACAAGTATTTTAGTGTATGACCAAAATTACATGTTTATGCAATGACACATGTTGTATTAGGTTATTATTCAACTCTAATATCCTATATTTGTTAACAGGATGCAATGTATTCTCTTGTAACATAACCATTCATGATACAAAGAAAATAAGATGCATAAGATATAACTTATCTTTTGTCAATCTTTTAATAAGAGAAATACATGTGATATTCTCAAAGATTGATGACTTACATAATAGTTAATAACATATTATGTGTGACACTTTTACTAGACATGTGACTTTGAGTGTTGAGTTGTTCATGAGCAAAGTTTACATATGGTGTTTGTTTGCTCATGTTTGGTTTTTCGGAAATGACACATTTGCTAATTGCATTGCAATGTAAATTACTTGTATATTTCAGATGAAACATCCAAGTTGTCAATCCTACTTAGTTGTGTATTTTATGCATCTTTTAAACATATTAGTTTAAAGTTTGGAACACAACCATTGGACAAGAAGACTCAATATGGCATCTTCAACACAAGTGTGAGTTATGATCCGATGCATATTATTTTTGTCTTGAGAAGATGTCATTATTTTCATAACAATCGAGTGTGATTGAGTATGTAGATTCAAGATAATATATTTCATCATATTTTGATGTTATCTTGAAGCCAGGAAAATAATGACTCCAATTTTATGTTCATACTCGAAAACTTGCTAATTAGATTCGATAATGATATCAATCATAATTTGAATAATGAATTGATATGTATTCGAAATCTTTCTTGACCCTCACGATCACTCCTTTTTAAAAAGAAAGTAAAAATTTAAGGAATGTGTTCCATTTATTCTAATACTAGTTGTATGTGTGAGGTTAATGACATATTAAGTTACTACTTCGATTAGTCATTTATTTTTATTTGAGTAAAACTATTTATATTATTAAATATAATAATCTTAGTTTTTCGACACCTCATTAGTATAAAAATAATTATCCTAAATATTTTTATACAACATACGTAAAATACTAAATGTTTAAAACATTTTATACGTGTGTTAGATCAATGCAAATTTAATACATTTTCTTTTACTTAAATACTAATGTATTAATATGATCTTTTATCTTGTTTAGACAACCCATGGTCAAGCAAGACGAAATGATGTAATGTTTTAGAGATCATGTTACGGATTTTATGAAAGTGTTAAGTATTTTGGGGTGATATACTTTTTACACTTAAACCTTTGAAAAAATAATTGTGTAAGACAATATCTTTCGACACACATGATCTACCGACTTAATTTCTATTCCTAAGAAAGTTACTAAACCATTTTAAAAACTTGCAACATATGCAAGAAAAATGGTCTATGCCTATATGCAATGCAAAATCAATTACGCAACTTAGTGCAAGAAGTCTTGTCTAAGTCCTATTGACGCATAAGCCGAAAAACTAATAATCGACACATAGCAACAAGGCATGAAAGACACTTATGCTTATAGATAAAATTATCTTAACTAAAGATAACAATAAGCATACAAAAATATTAACTAATAATACTAAGACACAAAGAAAAACAAATAGTCATTTAGCATAACACACAAAAATACTTATCGTCATTTTGTGTATTAAGTATAACAATGTATACTAAGCTTGATTTTATTTAAAAATGAATTATTTTCCACCCCATTTCAAAATTTGATCAAGTTCAACACTTTGAAAAATATGAATACATCAATGTATGATGTTCTCTTTGTAATTTGACAAAAAATTGTGCAATTGACATGACCGGAAAAGATTCTCTGTTACGAATCAAAGACTCTCATAAATTTTACTTTACAATCATTTTCTAAAAGTATTTTTAAATGAGATTCGACTCAATTACGTTTAAAACGATAGGTGGCACGACTCCTATGGACTTACGGTTGATTTTATACAAATTTTTGAAAATTACCAAATTCTGAAAATCAGACGAATGTACCGTTAAATTTAGCGGTACCGTCCATATTTAATGGTACCGTACGTTATATTTAACGGTACTGTGACTGTTTTTACAGTTTTGAACAAAACCAAGCACATTACTTTACGACTCGTTTTATAGACATGACCAGACACTTACAAACTCTATTCTTTTAGTGGTTTAAGAAAACCTTCAAGCTAGTATGACAAAGTATACTTAACAACAAAACTTGTAAGTATTAAGCAAGTAAATACTTTTCATATTTTATCACCTTCATGGGTAATTTGATACATGGATCGTACTCAATTTTGAAAACCATTTGTTTTAAAATTTTGATCGACCTAGCTCTGGTACCAATTGTGGAAACCGTAGAGGGGGGTGAATACGTTTCCATTTAAAAACTTAAAACTTTTTGTATCAAATACCCGATCAAGTGTGACGTAATATGAAAAGTGTCAACTATGATTATATAACATCTAGGGATGAATAAATTAAACTACAACACAAGCACAATCAAACCACGACATATAGATAATCAACATAACATAAGCAACTAGCCACATAAGCATAAACGCAATGCAAATATAAATATAAAGCGATAAGGAATAAAATGAAAGTAAAGAGATAAGTAAGAAGGCGCAAACCGGACACGGTGATTTATAGTGGTTCGGTCACGAAGCTCCTCTTTGCCCTACTCCACTCCCCGAGTAACCAACTCGAGAGTTACTTCACTAATCAACAAGCTCCCTTCAGGCGGAGAAAACTGTACACGTCGCTTATCCTATTTCCGACACTAAGCTAGATGTCGAGTGCTAATCTTAGCTAGCACCAATCTACCACGATCTACCCGATCTACCCTTGATCCACTTGATCAATACACAAGCCCAATGGCTTCAAGAGATCTCCAAGATCTCAACAAGATCACAATGATCTACTCCCACTTGACTCGATCTACCCAATCTACCCTTGATCTTCTTGATCAATCACACAAGCCCACAAGCTTCAAGAGATCTCCAAGATCTCGACAAGATCACAATGATCAACCCTCACTTGACTCAATCTACCCTATCTACCTTTGATCAACTTGATCAACACACTAGCCCAATGGCTACTAGAGATATTCAATATCTCTATAAGATCACCATGATCTTCCCTCACAAACTCTCAAAAGAAAAATGATCTTGATGTATGCTAATATACAGTCAAAAGTGTAACAAATGTTACAAGTGCTTCTACCTACAACTACAACACTTTGTATCTACTTGGATACCTTGTGTTCTTCTCTTGCACTTGAAGAGGAATGACAACACTTTGTATCTACTTGGATACTTTGTGTTCTTCTCTTGCACTAGAAGAGGAATGAAGAGGATCTCTTGGTGGGATGAGAGGATCACTCTTAAACAAACTAAGACTCTCTAAATGATCAAAGAAAGTGTTCTAAGTTAGGAGGGATTATACCAGAGAAAATTGACTGGAAAAATCAAGTTTGAAGTGTAAAATGGTCCACTATTTATAGGCAAGGGGAAAACTAGCCGTTACAGAGGCACGACTCCACTAATTGTCAGACGGCTCCACTAAATTTAGTGGAGCCGTCGGTACTTTAGTGGTACTATGGACGCTCCTCCGTTTGTTTTCAGTGGGGAAGGTTTATTTGAGAATGTTTGGAGCAGTTTTGGGGGGAAAATTGACTGTTGGGATTTTTAAACTTATTTTTCAAAATAAAACATTTCTTTTTAATTCAAAACTAATTTGTAAAATATATTTTTGAAAAAATGTTTTGTCATATTAAAAATGTGAAGTTTAGAAAAATATAATCCTTTGATTATTTCTCAAGTAGTAGATTTTTTTGTCCATACCATTTACGTCGGGATGGAAATCTACGACTTCATTGAAGCATACTTGAGACGTCGGGAGGTGTTGATGTAAGTATGCATTGATGATTTGTGTTTACAAGTAACTTGCACATTTTACGTTATGTATTACAAGTTACATATTTGTCATTATTAAAACCGAAGAAACCGTTTAGTTTAAATATTGTAATATTTGCACTAACATAAGTAAAAAAAAAAAAATTGAAATATTTAACAAGATTTATACCAAATTAAAGAGGATTAAATTTTAAAAATTATGGTGAAATTGGTTTTTCGTAAAAGTTTGTCGTTTGAAAGTTATTTGCCTTTGAAATTTGGGGTGGAATTAAAAAAAAATGGTCAAATGACCTAAATACCCTCTAACCGAAAATATTAAAGGAAAAAGGGAGGGAGTGAGTGGAGGACACGTGAAACTAGCTTATTGGCTTTCTAGACTTTTTAAATTTTTTCCCTTTTCAAGGGATCGCAACTCATAGATGTATTCGTGCGTTAAATAATTATAAACATGTTGTACCTTTAGCTTTATTATTTGTATTTTTTTTTGTGCAAAGGTGAAATATATATTAAAACTCCGGAATATAGTACAACTTAACAAAGACATACTACTGATTAGGGCAAGCCCCAAATCAGAAACAAGAAAGAAACATACAACAGATCTCTGATGATACTACATACTATAGCAGACAACACTAAAAAAACAGCTTTAAGCTTCCACATCCAATCTACCAAACAGTCTTTGAATTCACCTTTTAAGCACCAATCCCATCTAACTACATTTCCATATCATCCCCCCACCAAGGCCATTCAACCAGCACCCACAACAGCCAAAGTAGGTAAGATGTATGGCTTCGTTAGGCACCAAACCATTCCAGTCAAGGGCTCTTCCAGGTCCTCTACATTTACCTCTTTACAAAAGGCTTCAAGGACCTGGAAACACACCTTGAGGGAGAATCTACATGCCCCCTTGGTAGCACACTGATAGGACCAAGTAGGGTCATCTTTCATCCACTCACTATTCCTATCATCCCTTGTACCATCCACCAAGTTCATATTACCCTTCACACAAGGAAACACACTTTATGGATCACTTTTCATCTGAGTAATATGAATTGACCAGCTAAACCATAGTTACCTCCACCAAGGCCTAAAGACAGTTTTAGCAGACAATTCATAGACTGAGAATCCCAGTGATCCAAGATATAGGGCCATCTTATGTAATGAACTAATGTGTACAAATACTTCTAAAACATGAGAGAAGCTCTGTACATGGTTAAAACCAGATATTTGCATCATTTTCTTGAACCTCAACTGCTATCCCAAACACCCCTTTATGCAGGTAAATTCCAAAAACCACACATAAAGGACTGAGGAATGTGTCAATTATCTTTAATATTCATCTGGACATTCCAAATTGAAGCAGCTTTCATCATAGCAGAGGACTGTTTCACTTGGAATCCCATGATTCTAGCTTTCACATTGTCACATATAATTTTGTACACAGTTTGCCAATCTCTCGTTTCATCTTTAAAAATCCTTAGATTTCTCTCTTGCCATAAGAAATAGACAGTTGCACCCAAACAAAGCCTTCTAATAATACTCCAAATACTATTATTGCAAGGCATCTCATCAATTTTGGCAATAACACTGTTCCATTCCTTTTCATGAATATAGCAGTCAATCATACCTTGAATTTTCATCCAAACAAAGCCTTCTAATAATACTCCAAATACTATTATCGCAAGGCATCTCATCAATTTTGGCAATAACACTATTCCATTCCTTTTCATGAATATAGCAGTCAATCATACCTTGAATTTTCTTCCAAATTTCTTGTGAGTAATTGCATTGAAAGAAAAGGTGCTCATGTGACTCTGCATTCTGTTTACACAAGCTGCACGCCATTAGATCATAGCTACCCCACTTCTGAATTCTGTCCTGAGTCATTAGTTTCCTCTGTATTGCCATCCATAGAATAAAATATTGTTTTGGAATACACTGAGAATACCAAACCAGAGGAGCCCATTTAACTTCTTCAGTACTTACTTTTAGCCCATTATTTGTATTTTTTTAAATTGTTGCTTTGTGTTTGATTGGTTTGTATAAATTGCTTTATTATTTGTATTGCTTAATTTAAGTTTAAGAAATGTCTTAGTGACATTTAATAAAGGAAAAGATATTTCTCCATTATATGCGGTTAAGATTAATATGTCGAAATTATTATATTTACAAGATGCCGAAAAACTCTCAAGTAAATGCAGCTAAACGATAAGAGAGTCTCATACTGTTAAAAAAATATTAAATAAATTAAAAATATAATTCAGTCAAAAAATATATAAGAAATATAAATAAGACTATATATGGAGACTATAACATAGGTCACCTAATTCTTTTTCTTTACATTTGAGGCTTACAAATAATTACAAAGCAAGGGAGCAATGATTTAGGATTAAGCAAGTACAGTTCTTCAATATTTGAATAAATTCCAACTTTTCCTGCCAATGAATCAAACCCAGATTGATTAGCAAGTTCTTGAATGTTCTCCAATGGCTTATGAACTCTCCCAGCAATAACTCGGCAAACTATCAAAGCTTTCCTATAAGAAGAAGCATTGTTGGCACTAATTGCTTCAAATGCCCGTTGACTTGTTGATGTAGTGAAAATGCCGCCAACTTCATTTTTGTTGTTTCCATTTTTCTTGAATGAAAACCCATGCCGTAGAATTTGGCATACATTGCAGTTGTTAGACTGGCAAAGGCTAGAGGATCCATTTAGACCAAGGTTGCATTCGACTAATGTGCCATGGAACCTCAATAACTCATTTCCATCAGCAAGACAACGAGGGTGTTTCTTTTGAAGTTTGCTAGCTTTAGTTTTGACACTTTCTCGATGTTCTTCGAATTCTGATAGTGTTCTTTGCATATTGTGGACCTTTAAGATTCTTTCTATTCCACCAGAGTTTGCATGAGATTTTGACCAACTTGTTTTGTAGATTAATTCTACAATCTTCCTAGATGAATCACCTTCAATGAGCTCAGTAACTGCCAGATAAAGAAATCAACCGATAATATCTTAGTAGACTATAACTAATTAGTCATTATTTACATAAATTACAGCCTACAACTTAAGGAACAATGAGATCATTGCTCGCAAGGTGTGTTTTTTACTATTCTTATGGGATAAGCTACAGTGTATTTTTTTAGTCCTTAAACAAAATTAAAAGATTGTTCAGTAGACTTAAATCTAATAAAAAAGTGTGAATGAAAAGGTACAAGTAGGACTTGTTGCTTACCAGCATGTTTTAAGAGGTGATGAAATTCAAGAGCTTCCCATCTCATAAATTGCTCACCACATTTATGGCAAGCCGAACTAAAAATCCCATGACCATCACCGTCAAAAGAAGCTCTAGGTTTTGCAGGATTAATAGCACCTAATCCAGATCCTAAACCTCTACCAACCCTTGAAACCCCATTTGGGTTTCTTTGATTAGTCATTGGTGATCTAGTTGGCTTGTAATGATGATAATGGTGAGGACCTGGTGTCCCAGGTTTTATGGTACCTTCAAATCTTGAGGACAGGCCCTCATCATCACCAACACCACCGTTTCCATGTTGCAACGAACCAAATCCTCTGATCTTGAGTTCACAGTTTGAATTCGACAAGACGACTTCATGGGCAATTGGATTTAAAAGTTCTGAACTTCCGATGGATCTTGGACTAGCATTTGTTGTTGTTGCCATAGTTGATGGTTTTTCCTCCATGTGCCTCTTGCTACCATGGATAACATCCTTAAGATTTGCTAAGGATCTTGAACATCCTGATTTCCCACCGGCGGACGAAGACGATTTCTTTGTTTTAGTTACTATTTTGCTCAAATTCTTCCTTGGAAAATTTGGATCATGAACATCTGATGGGCCTGACTGGCAGTGCAATGACTTCCTTAAAGCAAGCCAAACTGTAGGCATCTTTATGTGTTTAGTATGTATGTGTTTTATCAGAAAATTACCGGAATTCGGTTTGAATATAACCAAAACAAAATGATGCCCATCTAGGATATAGGTTTGGGTATGATCTCAGAATACTTTTAGATCGTGACAAACAACAAGTCAACTGTTTGACCTAGTTGTCTAGAACAACGATATTTATGAAAACGTATCGATGATGATATATTGTATATCAAACGTATGAATGCAGTTTTTTAAAAGAGAACTGAAGAAGACGGAGAGGATGATTTATTAATTGAATACTAGTTAAATGTGAAATAATGCATCGACCTCTGGGGCATTTTCAGCTATCAGCTTTAGTCGGTAGTAAATGTGAATAGGCTTTTATAGAGGATTCAACTCAATCAGATTAGATTCCATTTGGGGTAAATATTAAATCAATTTCTAAAGACAAATTATTGATCCGAAAGATATGCTACAATCTATTAGGCCGGGCAAAATGGTGACCCAACTTGACCCAAGTTTCCGGCTGTCACGTCAGCTTTCTCTCTCCAGCGACCAAACATGACCCAAGTGCCACAGTGGTGACCACTTTTTTTTTTTTTTTAATGAAATACTTTTTTTTTTTTGGTGACCACTTTTTTTTTTTTTTTAATGAAATACTTATATGGGAGAAATAGAAAAGTCACATACGTAAGTAACCATCAAATACATTATTCCAAGTTTCCAACAATATATAGCTAAATTACAAATGGTACGTAGAAATTACATGCAAGCTTTTACTAGTACTCTTATTAAATCGGTTGGCAAAACAACCGATTGTTGTTTTGAATTGTACTCGACCGATTCTACAACTAAGTTCCACAAAGGCGACAATCGATTTCCAAATCGGTTGAGTTGCTCGCTTGACCGACTATCTCCGATCCATTGCGAGCAGCCGTGTGTACTATATTTTTATCATGTGTAATTTATTTTATCATGTATTAAATAGTAACACATTAATTTCTGGATATCAGGATACGTTCGTATCAATAACAAGTTATGTATATTCATATTTTTTAGATATACTCATTAGGATGCTATTGTGCAAAAATTTAATTTTGCTGAAAACACGTTTTACATGATCAATTTTTAGGGGTTATTGGTTAACTTTTGGGTAAGTCTATTCACATTTACTAAAAAGCAGTTTTCTATATTTTCTTAATATTTATGTGTTTTCTAAAAGTTTGAAATAACTTGATATTGAGCTCTTGATAATCGTGTTAATTTAGAAACTTTTATACTGTAAATTTTTTAGAAACTATATCGTTAACTTTTTTTGTATATAAATTTAATAAAATTTATACTTGTGGAAAAAATTATTAATACATAGTAAATGATAAAACGTTTTTTGTATATAAGTAAACTTTTTTTGTAAATTTTTATTATGCATATATGAATGTAAAGTAAGTGGGAATTATGAAAGTTAATGGATTAAGTTGTAATTAAATATTTAAATATTTAATAGATTGTATTACGTTTAAAAGTAAAAGTATTTTAGGCTAACAACATTATTCATATTTTAAGTTTTAAAGTTTTAACAAAATATATTTTCTATTTTATTTATAGTACAAATAAAATGTTAAGAGGTGTAAATGTAATTAACAATCTACTTTTTTTTTTTAACGGTGACTTTCATTTTTTGGATTAGAGTCGCACCCGCCACCTCGGTAGGCCCTCATCCTCCACATACCCAGACTATGTTGTCTTAACCGGGTCGACGCTGGTGTAGTGGGGATTTTTAACGGCGTCCGCCCGAAAACCGTATCGCCTCCACACGAATATAATTCGCTAGAGTAACGGCAGGATGAAAACCGGGGCCGGCTCGGATTCGAACCTGCGCAACTATTGGCTTACAGGCTCTCCTTTTCATTGCCTAATATTAACAGAGCTTGTGATCCACAAGTGAGGACTTCCCGGTAAATCACCCATACCGGTACTACTCTCACCTGGGCACGCTTAACTGAATAAGCCTTACGGACCACAACCACTTTGATAATTAACAATCTACTTGAGTTAGAGGTTTGATGAAATTAACTTTTAGATATTTTAGGGGCTATGGAACTTATATAACGGAATAGAATACTTTATAATGAATAGTTTTCCATTCTGTTTTTCATAAATTAATGTATATTATTAAAAATTATCGCAAATAAATTATGATTATGTAGGACTTCGTGTTTTATATTCTGCCCCTAAATATACAATTTTTTGGATCACCCAGCTACAGTTGCAACTTGCAAGTTAATTTGAAGTTGACTCGATTGAATTAAGCTGGAGTATAAATTTATTCAACATGCATGCAAGTGGGATACATTGCGTTTTACGGAATTACGGATATGACCTTCGACATAAAGAAGCATGAACTTGTTTTTTAATATAGCGGTCATTTTTATTTTATTTTTTATCACGTATATAAATCAATTATGAATTTACATTTTGTTTCTAAATTTTAGCATTTAAGATAGAAGATGGCCAGCAAATGAAGCCATCATTTTTGGTAAACAAGGGCCACAATAATTGACATGCCCGTCTTAGTATATATTCTGTTAGTAGTGTGTGTTTAAGTCAAAGCTTTTATTTATCCAAGCCAATATTGAAATAAGAAAAAGAAGGTCAATTACTATCATATTTATATATAATAAAACAAAAGATTTTTGAATGCCATTTAGCCCCTATTCTGATGTCATAATATGACGTCATATATACACCTGTCACCATTTGATAAAACTTCTCAAATCAGTTATTCAAAAATCACGATCCTTCTTAATTAGATTATGTTTATCCATGTCATTAGTATTCAAATATTCATCATGAAACAACAATCTTCTGAAACTAAGGTAAATATTTTTTTTTTACTCTAATCATATTGGGAGTTTTTTTTATCACGATTCCTATTAGGGATTTTGTTGAAATTATTCATGTATTGTGAATAAGAATCAATTTGTTGTTATTTTGCATCTTAATTTAAATTTGTGTGATTATGTGTTTTTATTTGGATTTTTTTTTTTTTTTTTTTTTGATTAATATCTTGATATGGCTGATTTTTTTGGGGGTTTTGCCTAATATCTGATATGGCTGATTTTTTTTATTTTATTATTATTATCTGTTAGTGAAATTAGAATACCACCGCCTCTTCTGGCTGATTATTATCTGTTCTCACTTATATGTTAGTTAGTTTGTTTATTAATTGATTTTAGTTGATGATTATATGGAATATCAGATTGTTTTGGACATGAGAAGATGTAGTGGATAGACTAAGAAAGTGGTTCGAGAGGGGATTAGGGGTGTTTGGATTAGCTTATTCTCCCGTCCTAAGTGCTCATTCGAATTTGGAAAAGCTTATTAGGTCACTTTCTTTTATTTTTTATTATTTTTTTTATGAGCTTATCATCTTCAACTCACAATGGCCATTGAAGACATTTTAAATTTCATATTGTTACTTAAGTGCTAAGTCTACAGTTTCCAATAAGCAAATTAGGGTGCTGATATAGTCAACAAAAGTTATTATTCTTCTAAACTGAATACTCAAGAAGCCAAGAGACTGCACAGAATTGGCCTAGCTGAGGCTGAAAATATAAAAGAAGATATGCAAGTAGGTATTAAAAAAAATGCTTACATGACGTTGAAACTACCACATGGATAAAACATCTATTATCACTCGATATTGCGAAGGCCTTATAATAGTTGTGGCTTTAGCTCACTGTAAGATTATATAAATGTTAAGTAGTACAAGATAGTTGAAATATCAAACCAACTATATGTGACAAGCTGTAATAATGTCATAGCAAATAAATGTCCAAACACAAAACTTACAACAGACAACTGTAATTTTCTTTTTCTTTTTCTTTTTTTATTCCAGAATAAATGACAGATTTTAAACCATTTGCTGCAGCAAGAAATGGAAGTCTGATCTTTGGCATAGGAGTGATGGTGGATCAATATCAGATAAGTCGACTTAAAGGAAAGCTTGGGATATGTCAGTGTAGCTTATCTTCAAAAATGTATGGCCCATGTCAAATGAATACTTATTAAATCTGTTGGCTTACTGTTGGCACAGGCACGTCTGAGTCTCATTCCGAAAGCTCAAGACCAACTGATGCAGACCCCATAGTGACTCGGCAGTAAACACCTATGCACGCAGATGCTGTTCAAGGATGAGCCTCAATGGCTATGCCCTAAGGTTAGTGCGACAGTCATTCGTTGTGTAAATTGTTACCATTCGTTAGTGTCCCTGTTCATTGACCCATTGTATAACACCCAACAGTCAAGAAACCACATGCTAATCCATTTACAACATTGTGGATATAGGTTCATGATGAACTCAAATAAGTACATTTTATTACTATCATTTATCCTATTAATTTGACTTGTTTTACTATATTATGTATGAGGATTGATACTTAATCGTTTACTTTTGTAATTCTCAGGTAAAAACAAGCATTTGGTGAAACTTGGCGATTTTGGACTAATAATGGAGCAAAACGTGCATAAAGTGAAGAGTCTACTGAAATGAAGAAGATCAAGACTAATCTGCTCCAGATGCGCCGCATCTCACTATCAACATGCGCCGCATCTCTATCAAGATATCACCAGATACGATCCAAGATACAAGAGGACATGCGCCGCATCTAATAAAGAGTTACGCCGCATCTTCTGGCGGTGTACGAATATTCCTGAATATTATAATCTTGGACCCCACGCGAAGTTAAGTACATGCGCCGCATCTACTTAAGTAGATGCGCCGCATCTTTCCTCAGACACAAACTATAAATACCCCGTAGACCAGACGCATTAAAGAGATTCGGATATTCGGAAGTTCGAAAACCTAAAGACCGAACAGAAGAGAAGGACGAATTCAGTCAAGAAGGCAGCACAAGACACACCCAAATCGAAGATACAAGAGCTGTAAGAAGGTGCTGCATGTATTTAATTCATTAAGTAGTTTTGTTTTATTATTTTAGCAAACTTTAATTCATCAGGATTGGTGGCTTGTGTAATGTGACAACGGAAAGATTGCACTCCCTTTAATACTTGCTTTCCCATCAATTAAAGTTTATATGTTGATGTCTTTGGTTACTACTTATTAGTGCATTGACCACCTCTGTGTTTATTAGTGGCTTGCGGGCACCCGACTGCGGGACAAGGTGTGGCTCCCACGGTTGTTTCTAAATTGATCACTTAGGAATAACTTTTAGACATAAGTCGTCATTAAGGGTTTACTCGCCGATAAGAATAGGACCAACGAGAAAGGGTTAATTACATACACTTCATATAAAGCTATCAATAAAACAAGTGACAAACTACTTAATCATAAGGACAGCCCTCTTATTGTCTCTAGTATCTATCTGTGTACGTGTGTGCTACTTGCTGATTCGTGCCTATTTGTTTATTTTATTATTTAATTGCAAACAAAACTGTGCCAGTCTCTCAGGCTGAAACCCCCTTGCGTTAGGATATTAAAATACTAATTAGATTAACGAGATTATACGTTCCACTCTTAGTGATCGACACTCTACTTACCATTATCTTCATACTGACCGGGTACACTGCTCGTTAAGTGTGTGTGTTATTGATAAGTCGGCTAAATATAAATTTAAAACTTGAGTAGGCATTAAAACTGCTAAACCGCAACGACACATCACGCGCATCAAGTTTTTGGCGCCGCTGCCGGGGAGTGAATTGTTATTATCTGTTAATTTGATTAGTATTTTAATTAGGTTATTTTTCTTTTTATTAGATTAATTGCATCATTGTACTATTTTGCATATTTGTTGTATTGTGTGTTATTTGTTTGCTTTTGTTTTTATTTTTGTGTGTTTTATTTTTGTTTCGTGTGTTTTATTTTTTTGTTTTTATTTTTCGTATTTTTCTGTTCTGCTATCGTTGTACTGTGCTAAATCAAACGATACGGCGCATCTGATCTCTCAGATACGGCGTATTGCGTTTATTTTTTTTTATATACAACGCGTTTAATTAATTCGATACGACGCATCTTTTCCCCAAGATACGGCGTATCTGTTTTTAATAAGAAAATTTTTCTAAGCGCTAAAGTAATACGACGCATCTGCTTTTGTAGATACGGCGTATCTGTTTTGATAAAATTTTTTTTCTAAACGTTAACGCCATACGACGCATCTGCTTTAGCAGATACGGCGTATCTATTATTTTAATTAAAAACAGTTTGCGAATTATTAAACAAATACGGCGTATCGATTTCCGTCGATACGGCGCATCTTACTAAATCAAAAATCTTTTATTTTTAAACGTAACGAAAAATACGGCGCATTAACTTTTGTTAATACGACGAATATAATTTGATAAATATAGTTGATTTTTGATATTTACTTTGATCGGTCCGCTACTCTCGTGTGCAAGTTGTTTATTTTTCAGGATAAATGATGACTCAAGCATCACCAAGAAGGATTACATTCTGAACCAAACCAAGAGACGCTAGCTGAAGTGACCGAACATAAGACGGAAAGAGTGGAGGAAAACTCAGTACTGGTAACATTGAACTTCTTAAATTCTTGAAATAGAATCCCAGGTAAACTCTACGATAATTCAACTGCCCAAAGGAAAGTTCTCTACACTATGATCTCAGTTTTATTATCCTTATTATACGTCTGATTCAATTCGTAATCTTAATTTTGTATGCTCAAAAACGATATTTGTTCCTAACCTCGGAATAAATCCTTATCCACTAAACAATAAGATTACGATTATTAATGAAACGTTTATGCCTATTACTCTTATTTTGAATTCATCTATATGGTGTGCCGTTTTTACCCAAATTTGATGTATAAGGAACTGTGTTGCGGAGGCCAAGGTACGTTCTTCATTTAAATTTCGTTAACTAACATAGAGATACGGCGGATCTAAATATCCGAAGCGCCGTATCCCTGACCAACTAGGACTTATTGACTAGTCAACGGAATTAACTAGATACGGCGCATCCCAATTTTCTAATACGGCGCATCGTGTCGCCTTATAAATACGACGGGAATACGCCGCATAAATACACACAGTTAAGAACACGCACTAAAATTATACTCAAAATCCGATCATCTTTCTTCAATCCGCCTTTAATCCGAGCATTAAAACGTTCTCCTAATCACAAATACTAAGGTAATTGTTACATTTCGATTTAATTTTGATTAATACAAAAATTAGGGTTTATAGGATTGAATCGATTCGCGCTTAAACGATATAGGGATATGATTAGAACCTGGAATTAATTATTTCCCCTAAGTTAATTTTAGATTTGGACATCGAATTTGGCACTAATTGAATCGACCGAAAATTTAGGTTTTGGGTTTGATTTTGAATATTTAGCGGGAAGGTAAATTAGCTGTGGTTGATTGAACTGATATAAGGAGAATATTATACTGTGATATTTAGTGGAAGTTTACGTCACGGATACGGATTCTTGAAAAACGTGCCTAACCCTTTATTTTATGCTGATATGCTTTTAGATGCGGCGCATCTAGGTTGATTAATGCGGCGTAACGACCTATTTCAAAATTGCTAAAATTTTAGATACGCCGTATTGATTAATCTAGATACGACGCATCTCAATACGCCGTATCTGTTGTCTTGCACTGCATCTCTTATACTTAATATAGATACGCCGCATTGATTTAATCAAATGCGCCGTATCTACCTTACTTGCAGACTGTTTGCTGACTTTGAATGTTTATTTCAGATGACACTACCAGATATCGCACAAAGGCACCAATGGTTACGATTCGAGAACATGGGACTTACTGATGGCACTCTAGAGGATTATTTGCATAGGCTTGACTCAGTTTACTTCAAGAAAATATTCAGAGTCCAGGTTCTGAATTTTGACGACGTGGGATTGATCGGTGGTGGACATGCAGCTGCGAGCTTACAGCGTCGTATGGAGATGGTTGTTGTTGGAGGTGATGATGAGGTGGAGTTCAGGTCTAGTGCTTGGGAGCGACTGTTTAGGGTTGACGAGCCTCTGATTAGGGAGCTCATGCTGGAGTTCTTTAGCACTATTCATTACAGAGAGACGGATGTGGAGATTGATACAGCTGACACTCTGGTGTTCAGGTTAGGAGGTGTGCACAGGCAGATGTCGATGAGGCAGTTTATTTTAGCCTTGGGTCTACACACTGAGGAGGAGCTTGGATCTGCTGGGTTTGCCAGGTACTGGGCTGAGAGTTTACGGGTTGTCCCTGACAGAGGGGTATTCAGTGATTACTGGTTCAGGATTTCTTCGGGGGGCGACATCATTACTTCCACCCCCTCATATACTTTGATCAGGGAGCCGATGAGGAGGCTGTGTCACAGGCTGATTGCACTTACTATTGCTGGGAGGGGTCAGTCACCTGAAAAGGTGACCACTCTGGACCTCTTCCTACTTAGGAGCATGGATGAGGGGATGCCGGTGAACATCCCCCACTTTTTGGCACACTACCTCCACCGATCAGCTGCTGGGAGAGATCGGAGGAGCCACATGACTGGCGGGCATTTTGTTTCGAGGCTGGCCCGCCATTTTGGAGTTATTGGAGCAGAGATTCCAGCGGGGCTGGAGGTTGTGGTGGCTCGTCTCCCAGTTATTGATAGGGACTATTTGGTTAGACTGGCGATCTGCCAGGTGGCTGCTGGGGGCCACTTTTGGGCAGCATTAGGGCCCGCCAGAGCTGCAGGGGCGGAGGCGGAGCAGGGAGGACCTCAGGATCCTCCGGCTGCTGCTCCTGCCGACGAGGAGGTGCCACAGGCACCAGTACCCCCACCCACCGTGATTCAGAGACTCGACGCAGTCGAGGGAGAGGTGATGGTACTGAGGAGAGACTTAGAGTGGGTGGTCAGGAGTGTGAGCAGACTATTAGAGCATCAGGGTATCACCCACACCCGTCCTGATGGTACTGAGGTTACGGGAGTAGCACGTACGTACGAGCGCAGAGTCCGCCAGAGGACTGATGGAGCCAGCACTTCTGGGACCCATCCGGACGACACCGCTCACCCATGATCTTACCCTTTTGTTTTACTGATATTGTTCCACACATTATTATTATTTTTTTTGGATTGTACTTATCGTTATTCTTATGCTTATGTTTAATGTTTCAGTTTATATTTCTTGTTATGTTTGACGAAGACTGGCATTAAGTTCAGCACGAGAGTACGAGAGGACGTATGAGATTAGACCGTGGAACAAGTCATTTTTGCAACAGACTGTTAACAGTCTGTTTGGTTACTACATGCGCCGTATCTGTTTAAACAGATGCGACGCATCCTATCCTTTATTTTGTTTTATTTTCAGTCCAGGCCGCACGAAGATACAGCGCATCTCAGTCCTGAGATGCGACGCATCCTCTGCAATGGTCATATCTTATTTTATTTTTCTGCATTTTAATTTTCGACTTTAAAACTATTTATCAGTTTATTTTAATGCGGCGCATCCCTGGTTAAGGATGCGGCGCATCTTTATTCTGATCCGTATTTATTCCAGGCTCGATACGGCGTATCTTCTTCAATAAGATACGGCGCATCGACTGACCTGATGATTTTCAGTTTTAATTTTTAAGTTTTATTTTTCCTAACTACTAATGTATTATGCAAGTTGAACCTTTCTTATCTTAGGTGTGTTTTAAAGTGTTGGTGGTATTATAGTTTCCTGGATTTCCTGTGGATACATCAAGTATGAAGCTTTAACGTTCTAATCCACAAGAAGTTGATTTTTGCTCCTACACTAATGGAGGATCATACCGAGCAAATCTCAGGGGAGTTTTTCCGTTCTAATTCTTTTTATTTCCAGTTTTTAACCTTTTATACAAACAACGAGGACGTTGTTTAACTTAAGTGGGGGGATAGGAGAATTAGAACACTTAACAATTACTTGTCCTAAACTTTTTCAAAAATTATGCTTAAAATGTGCTTAATATATCAAACTTAAAATTTTTTAGCATGTTTTTGTTTAAGATCTAAGTTGCATAACTGCACACAAGACGTTATTTTCAAAAATTGTGATTTTTCAAAATTCACAAATCTATGAGTGTGCCGGTGACTTGTAAACTTTAGAACTTGGCTTGTATACTATTCGAGACCACCATAATGAGTATTATTTATTTAATTGGAATGACTTGTCTAAATTGGTAAAATTCTAGGATTACACCAAATAGCCTATTATGTTATGTGTTATTAGCTAACTACACTGGTTAGTTAACCCCCGTATAAACCCTTTTGTTACTCTCATTTTAAGAGTAAGATACCCCTAGAAAAACCCTCAGAGCCATTCCTTTCGTTTCTTACACCTATGTTTAAAATGTTTCGTTACACCTTAAACCTTAGCCTACCCTGTAGATTAGAATCCGTGGTTGGTTAATTGCTATAGGCAGAGTGTGTTTCCTTACATTACCTGTGTTCGCGTGCGTAATTCATTATATATGGTTAGGTCGGGAAATTGCACAATGCAATTGGAGTGAAAGTAAATATTGTATATTTTTGAGTTTATTTTTCGTGTGTTTACTACTTTCACTATTAGCGTTATTTCTGAAAGTATGAAAAGTATGAATAAAAATTATCCGGAAAGAAAGTTGTAGTGATGTGGTGAAATTTTACACATCTATGTTTATGTTTCAAAAAAAAAAAAAAAAAAAAAAAAAAAAAAAAAAAAAAAAAAAAAAAATGAGAAAAGAAAAAGAAAGAAGAAAGAGTTGGATGTTTATTTTAAGCCAACGATGTAAAGTTATGTAAGTGGTCGATATCACCACTATTTGTTGTATTATATCTATGGATTGAATGGGAATTGGCAGTTATGGGAATGCCAATTAAGGATTATTCTTTGATTAAGATTTTGTTGAGTATAATTCGTGTCTACCTAAAGCGTGTGTTTCAAGTGTTAAAGCGTGAGTTATTCAATGATATGAGTCTTATTCATGGGATGGTTGGGATAGTGATTAACCACACTTAGGATTTTAATTTATTTGTTTTGTTTATTTTTATTTTTATTTTTACACCAATTTATATCCCAAATGTTATCCATACCCTTTATTATTCTTTATCCAACCGAACCTTTGATTTATTGAGATTAGGGATTTGAGCAATCTTAAGTATCGTAGTCGTGGATTCGGCTATGTATTTATGATTTTGTCGCCCTTTTTGATATATTATTATTGGTGAAGTTTGGACCTATCTTTAGCCTATTCGAGTTAAGGATTTGAGCAATTGCAAGTATCGTGTTCGTGGATTCGATCATGTATTTGTGATTTTGTCGCCTTTTCTGGAATTTGAGATCGATAGAAAAGAGAATAATTAACCCTTAAGCCTAAAAACCCTTTTTACCGCTTTAGACTTGTTATTCCTTAGCTTTAGTGGTGGAGATGTGTATACTTGCCAAGCTTATGATAGAATATTCGTCGCGACTGGACAGTTAAACGATTAGATTTGCTTTTATCGACTTATTTTATTTTACTTCTAATTCGTTAAGTGTTTAGTTGTGTGATTACGAAATAAACGAATACATGCTTAAATATAAAAATAAATCCTAACATCTTTTAGGATACATTTTCATGAGATTTAATCTAAGGTTTACTTGGGGACAAGTAAAGTTCAAGTGGGGGGATATTTGATGAACTCAAATAAGTACATTTTATTACTATCATTTATCCTATTAATTTGACTTGTTTTACTATATTATGTATGAGGATTGATACTTAATCGTTTACTTTTGTAATTCTCAGGTAAAAACAAGCATTTGGTGAAACTTGGCGATTTTGGACTAATAATGGAGCAAAACGTGCATAAAGTGAAGAGTCTACTGAAATGAAGAAGATCAAGACTAATCTGCTCCAGATGCGCCGCATCTCACTATCAACATGCGCCGCATCTCTATCAAGATATCACCAGATACGATCCAAGATACAAGAGGACATGCGCCGCATCTAATAAAGAGTTACGCCGCATCTTCTGGCGGTGTACGAATATTCCTGAATATTATAATCTTGGACCCCACGCGAAGTTAAGTACATGCGCCGCATCTACTTAAGTAGATGCGCCGCATCTTTCCTCAGACACAAACTATAAATACCCCGTAGACCAGACGCATTAAAGAGATTCGGAGATTCGGAAGTTCGAAAACCTAAAGACCGAACAGAAGAGAAGGACGAATTCAGTCAAGAAGGCAGCACAAGACACACCCAAATCGAAGATACAAGAGCTGTAAGAAGGTGCTGCATGTATTTAATTCATTAAGTAGTTTTGTTTTATTGTTTTAGCAAACTTTAATTCATCAGGATTGGTGGCTTGTGTAATGTGACAACGGAAAGATTGCACTCCCTTTAATACTTGCTTTCCCATCAATTAAAGTTTATATGTTGATGTCTTTGGTTACTACTTATTAGTGCATTGACCACCTCTGTGTTTATTAGTGGCTTGCGGGCACCCGACTGCGGGACAAGGTGTGGCTCCCACGGTTGTTTCTAAATTGATCACTTAGGAATAACTTTTAGACATAAGTCGTCATTAAGGGTTTACTCGCCGATAAGAATAGGACCAACGAGAAAGGGTTAATTACATACACTTCATATAAAGCTATCAATAAAACAAGTGACAAACTACTTAATCATAAGGACAGCCCTCTTATTGTCTCTAGTATCTATCTGTGTACGTGTGTGCTACTTGCTGATTCGTGCCTATTTGTTTATTTTATTATTTAATTGCAAACAAAACTGTGCCAGTCTCTCAGGCTGAAACCCCCTTGCGTTAGGATATTAAAATACTAATTAGATTAACGAGATTATACGTTCCACTCTTAGTGATCGACACTCTACTTACCATTATCTTCATACTGACCGGGTACACTGCTCGTTAAGTGTGTGTGTTATTGATAAGTCGGCTAAATATAAATTTAAAACTTGAGTAGGCATTAAAACTGCTAAACCGCAACGACACATCACGCGTATCAGTTCATCAGGAACACGTAACATGCTTCCAGTAACAAGATATCGCCAATCTGATGTTGCCAAAAAGAGGTGGCCTGCTAACGCCCAGTGTAACTATGCGAAACAGCCCCAAAAAATGGTATTATCTTTATAAATCCCATTATGCTAATCAGATTAGCACTTTCATTCTCGACTACAGATTAGCACCAGGTTCGTCATGAAGTTTATTACCATCTTTAATAAGCTATTGTAGGTAAACGTCCCCAATAATAGGCTATTTGGGTATTCAAAACAGTTTCTTTTGCTTTGAGCCAATCAGCTTTTACCGAAACACCATTGCTTTTGCGTGACATAAACACTCAATGCATTAGATAATATCTGTTAAATTAATAACTGCGCAATGTTGCAGGTTGTTCACCATATACATGAACGAGCTTTTTACCTCACTAGGAATTTACAGCATCATTGACAGCATCGGTTCTCTCAAGGATTCTGTAGCTCATACCAGCTGATATGTGTCTAAATACACATATATTTAGTATTGATTAAACCCACAAAACGACCAAAAACACACAAATGACTCACAAAATGGTACAAATATCATGAAATTGTGTTTTTATGTGATTCAGGTACAAAAGATTGAAAAACAAGTGAAAAATGATCAAGTTCACACAATTGTCATTTTCAGTCCCTGGAATTTCACAAATTGTCAAAACTAGTCCCTGAAAGTTTAAAAAGGAAGAAAAGTCAACTTAAGTCCTTGGGAAGTCAAACTTGTTCACAAATGATCCCTGGATGAAAGTTTTCTAAAACTTGGCAACTTTTACCCCTAAGAATCCAAAAATTACAAAAATGGTCCTTGGTGTTTAAAAATGTGAAATTATCAACCTTGGTCCTTGTAATATTGTTTATTGGCAGGTTTGGTACTTTGAAGGAAGTTTGGAAAGTTGGCAATTCAGGTCCCTCAAGAATTCAGAAGTTGCAACATTGGTCCTTGGGCTTATTATCACTACAAACCAAACCGGACCCTTATTATTACCCAACCCTTAACCCAAAATAATAAAAACAACCCAATCCTTTTATTATTAAACCCAGCCCAAGCCCAACCATTAACCCGACCCATCCTTTTTATTTAAAACTGAGGTTTGACCTCAGTCAAACCTTCACCCCTCGTCTTCTTCCTTCCACCTCACAGGCAAACCCAACTTCTCCACTATCACCACCTGGCCTTCCACCTCACCAACCCAGCTCACTACCTACTCCACCACCTCATCCCTACCACCTATACCAGCCCACAATCACAATAAATGCATTCCCACCATCAACACTTCACTGCCTCACTCACATACCCTGCTTTTGCTACCCACTCAACCACTTGACCTCTAAACCTATCCAATCATGTCCCCTCCACCTCCACAACACATCAAGATGCATTAATTACTCTATAACTGCCCATAGCTACTTGTGTGGGTTTTGGCGCCAAAATCCGTTTAAATGGCTAGGATGAAATTGACTGCATCAATGGTCAAGATTTAAAGTGGGATTTGACCAGAAGACCAAGTGGAACTCAGAGATGTATAAAGAGAAGAGAAGGAGCAAAGGAAAAAGTACTTTGGGTTAGCCATTGTCAAGTAGTGTAAATACCATTGGATTAGCCATGGTTCAGTAGTTGTAATTTTATTGCTTTCAAGTGTTAGTTTTACACTGACAATGTTAAAACTAAACCTTAAATCCAGTAGTTAATGTAAATTTCAAGTTTTTAAAGTTTAATGTCTTTCTTATTCGTACCATTTAAATTTCTTGTCATTTAATTTCTTGTTAATCATAGTTGTTTAATGGACTCTTTAAGCTCACTTAAGCTCCTGACAAAAGCTTTCAAGCTTTTGGAAACATTAATTCAGTCTTAGTCTTTAAAATTCAGAAAATACCAAAAAGAATCAAGAAAACAAATGAAAAACCAAAAATAATGAAGTGTTCTTGGTGAAACTGCATGGAGCAAGGTTAATTGTGGATTGCCTTTGGTTTAGAAGCTTTGTGGAAAGCCTTAGGATGTGTTCTGTGGCCTTGGTTCTCAGTTTCAAGCAGGATCCTATTTGTAAGCTTTTTTTTTTTTTATCCATTTTTGCGTTTCACTGTTTATGTCTTTTATATGCTTTGATTTTCATGTTTTTATGTTTCTTTGCTGTTTCTTAGTGATAATGTAGCTTAATATTAGGTTCTTATGTTTTGGATTTGAATTATGCTTTGAATTCCAAATTGACTGTCCATAAGCTTGTTTTTGATAATCATAGGTCTAAAACATTTGTGACTACTTGTTTATGCTTAAAAGGGTCTGATTTGACACATTTTGATCCCTGGATTTGATGAAATTGGTTTACACAGGCTTTTGTTATGAAGATCTAAATTTAAGTTCATTAAAGGGTTGTTTGGATTAGATTGTTAATCTGTGTTATGGGCTTTATTAATGGTTGTTCTTGTTTGATGTATCATTTATAAGTCATAAGTAACTCATTTGAGCTTTGATAAAACAGTAAAACATGGTAGATAGTCAAAATGACATTTGATTTTATATTACCTGTTAACTGTGAAGTCATTTGATCCCACAATCTTGCATATGTGTATAAATCTTGTTAATTTTTGTTTATTTCATGTTATTGTTGCATAATATTACTTATTGAGTCAGTAGTATAGGATCTAAATTCACCTTAGTCAACTTATTAGTGTTTTTGTAAAAAGTCAAATTCCTTTTTCTGCAAATATGCCCTGTGCAGGCCTGTTTGCCCGTTTTTCAATTGCTTGCACAATCTTTATTAGTTAGCTTTAGCTTGTGTAATTATTGTTTTGTGTAGCCCATGTGGCTTGTTTGTTATGTCTATTCTTATTTTTCAGTTAGTAGCTTAATTAGATAGCTTAATCAACCCACCTTTTTTGTCCCATCTAACTCACTCCACTGAAGCAAACAGCAGAGTTGGAGTTGTTTTCCTAAGTTCATATTAAGCCCTCATTAAGCCTGAGCTTGTGATCTTATCCATCATACTCAGTGTTTCAATGCTTGTGTAGCTTGTTTGAGCTTATTTGATAAGTTATATAGGAGCTTGTTGTTTGCCCACTCACAACAGTTTCCTAAGAAATCAGGAAACTTACACCATTTCCACAAGCTCTTTAAAAGCTCTCCAGTGATCCATAGCTTGTGTGTTTTGGCTTTATGTGAAGCTCATCCACCCAACTCAATGATCATGTGCTTAATTTTCCCCTTGTAGCTCATCTGCTAGGGCTGCAAGTAGCTTTTAACTTGTCCCAATTTTCTCAGTATGTACTGAGCTTATCAGCAGATTCACTTGCACTATCAGCAGAGTCAATTACTTCATCAGCAGGATGATTTTGCTCTAGCAGTACCTTGCTTGAACTAGCAGTACCTTGTTGATTTGCTTATTTAGAGCTTATCAGTGCTTGTGACTTGTCCATCTAGCTTATTTTTATCTTATTTTATCTTTTGTTTCTTGTATAAAGCTTTTTCAAGCTCATTTTGAGCTTATGACTTCACTGTGAGCCCAAAAGCTCTACTGAATGAGTCATAAGCCCACGAACAGCTTATTTCTTAGTTTGTAAAGTTTTGTTTTCATTAAACATGTATAATATCATTGTATAATTAATCCAGAAAAAGAAAAAACCAAAAAGCTCCATTTTAAAGCTAAGTGATAGCTTCTATTTAGAAGCTTATTGCTTATTAGCTTATTTTTGTTAAGCACTTGCTGTTTTTATAATTTTCCTAGGTTCTTAGATTTATTTTAGAATTGTGTAAAAAGTTTCAGATTTTTCTATACTTGTTTAATATTTATAATAAATCAGTTTTAGTTTTTAATACTTTTTAATAGTAAAATAATTAATAATAAATCATATACTTGTAAAATAAATACATTTTCAGTTTTAAAATTCATTTTATAATATTTTAGATTTTTCAGATTCTTTATTTCATTTATTTAAGTTAATTTTAGATTTTCTTATTATTTAATTCATTATTAAATACATTTAATTAGTTTTTAATTTATTATAATTAAGTATATAGTATAATAAATAATTTTAATTTTCTAATAATTTTCTTATCCTTTTAGGATTCCAAAAATATAATTTTCACATTTGTGGGAGTTGTATTGAACTGAATTCACTTTTTATTTTGGTACGTTTACGTAATTGTTATTTAAACGTACGCGTTTTAGGTTTTTAGGTTTTCTTAACTTTTATAATAGTTTGTAAATTATAAGTAAATATTTTAAGTTTGTTTAATTTGCATTTAAGCCGTTAAGGCATGCAAATTCCCTCTTTGGGAATGTTTGTTTTATTTCGTTTTGTACGTTTGCGTTTAATTTAAACGTACGTTTGCTTAGTTCCTTTTACGTTTTTAGGTTTCTGATTGTACGTTTTTAACGATACAGCTGTGACAGAGCTATGATTATTCACATTTCAGTGTTAGTCATTCAGATTCCCGTTTTTGTATATTCTATATCATTTCAGCACACACATTCGTTATATTACACTTTACACACCTCGTTGGGACATAACGACCCGGGGATGCACTTCTCTGTACTCATGTACTTAACTCCCACGGATTTAAATTGCATTTTTCTCCCTTACGGTTCGACTTTAGTTGACCGATATCCTTGGTTGAAAATAGTCGACTGTAAGGGAGGAATCAATAGCCATCTCAACCATGCCTCCAACCTTGTCTCTGAGTGAACAGTGAGCGTCCATTGGAATCATATTTTTTGCCGTGCAACATATGTATTTCTAATAAGCATCGTACAAAAAGTGTTTGTTAGTTCCACTGCAAATTAGGTCGTTTATAACAAAAAAAATGAGGATAACTCTTAGAAGGAGCAGAAGGGTAATGATACCATAAAGTGATTCAATTGGAAGTAAGAGAATTGTGTTGGATGCACTGAGATTTAGACTGTCGACTTTGAAAGTCAAATAGTCTGTAGTTGGCCAAAATGGCCATTGAAAACATTTTAAATTTCGTATTGTTACTTAGGTGCTAAGTCTACAGTTTCCAATAAGCAAATTAGGGTGCTGATATAGTCAACAAAAGTTATTATTCTTCTAAACTGAATACTCAAGAAGCCATGATCTCGAATGGAACTGCTAATGTGGTTCTTACCTGTACGTTTTAGCCCCGAGAAAGATTCCTTAGTTAATAGTGTCGATGCAGTGGTTCAAGAAACTGAAAACAAAGACCCCCTTCGTGCCACCTGCAGCTTTGATCGCCATACAAAACACTAGACACATTTTTCAGTTCCATTTTAGCACCACAGCCAGGAAAGGGTGGCCTAACTTTGTGTTGCAGAAAACTATGGACACCCCTCCACTCGCACTACCAGCACCTTCGGAAGGTCCCTCATCACCAATGAACGCACCGATTGATGAAACTATTACAACAAATTTCACTCCACGTCCGTCGACACCGCTGACATCATAAGAGACCCCCACAGATTCTAAGGAAGCAGGACAACCAACAGGGCAATCATCGGTCAGAAACACAAAAAAACACAAGCGCGAGTAACTGACAACACAAAAGAGGTAATCACTTTTTACACATCTCCATTAATACATCATACGGTTAGTTAATTGCATATGTAATCCGTTACCTTTTTATCATAGATCCGTTTTCTTATCTTTCATCTATGGTTTTGTTGAAAAGAGGTACCAAATTTGACATTAAGGTTTGAATTACTTCGCAGTTGAACATAGTTTACGAGAATTTAATGGCTTCATGCACACCTCAACAGTCTCCAGGTACTTTTTATGTGAATTGGTCAAAGCACAAAAGGTTATTTTATTTTATTTTTTTATAGGTATTTTCTGTATGTTGTATCTGTTAATATGAATAAAATTTGGTGCTAATTTATATGAGACTGTAGGTTCAACTGCAACACAAGATAAAACAAGAAGCTGAACAATTTCGACAATGGAAAGCATCTCGTGAAAAAGAATTGCTACAAGCATGTATTTATTATTGTCATGTTCATTCTTATATTGCTAAAACTGTTTGAAGTCCACAGATATATGATGGTTGTTTTTTTTCTTCTTTTTTTGTTTATTCAGTTAAAGAAAGAAGGACGAAAGAATTAATATGAAAGACATAAACTGCAAGCTCTTAATCAACGTCAGAAAATGGTTCGATTCTTTTGCCTGAACTTGTAAATATTTAGTATTTACTGTTATGTAACCTCATAAAGTTTCAATGACTGATCTGTATATTGAAATTTTCTTTTAGGTTCTTCAAAGAAAGACAGAAGAGGCTGCAATGGCGACCAAGAGGCTCAAAGAATTGCTTGAGGCCCGCAAGTCAAACCGTGACAACACAGTGACTAGCAATGGGAACGGAGCCAATGTACAGGCAAATATCAAGACTAATATTTTTAAGGTGATGGTGTGCTTGTGGGTGAGTTAGAGTGTCAAATAAAGATGAACCTCATACGTGATGGTGTTCTTGGGGCTGGAAAAAAAAACAAGAGGGTTACATGTGGGTTTGTCACGTTAAAAATGATCGAACTGAGGCTGTTGGGCTGTGTTTTGATGAGTCGATTGGGATAAATATTTTGGGTTCAAAATGGGTATGTGATTGTATGTATGACAATGGTATGGGGTGTGTGTATGGGAAAAATTGGGGTTGTTAGATCATCATTTCATGTGTGTAATAGTGTGTCGTATAAGAGGTGATGGTGTGTTGTGTGAGCATCGAATGGGCTGGTCTCTGGGTTTTATTTATGTGGTCGTGTAGTGGTGTGAGTGTGACTGTTATTAGGAGTCATATGTGGCGTTCAATCTGGAGTATATGTATACGTATAACATGGACCTTCATGTATGTCGTAGTGTTATTATTGGTCTAATAGGGGTCATGTTGCGTGGGATGAAGTTGGGGCTGTGTAAAGAGGGGTCAGAATGCTGTGATATTATATGTCGAGTGTGTTGTATAGTAGGAAGAAACTAAGGCTATTTTAGTAGCATATTTTAGTATATTACACATTAGCCCTCACTACCTTCTATTTTTTTTTACTTTGTAGATTATTGCGAACATCAGAGATAAAGGGTTATGAAATCACTTTCATTGAGGATGACGAACGAAGCTCAGCTGAAGTCCCACTCAGACCAGGACAGATGAATAAGGTCGCGTTACTAATCATGCATTGGTCAGATCAGGACAGATGGACTTCGTGTATGCGTGACTAATTATACTGGTTCTAATGAAATTCACTTATTTGGTTTTTCATTTTTAATGAATGAATGCAATATTTAGGTTTTACCACGTGAATAGGATTGTTTAGATTCTTTACCATGATTCTGAGTTGGAACTTATTAGATACTTTGGTTTCAGGTAGTTAAGGTAGCTGATTTTGGTGTTGCGAGAGTGAAGGCTCAGACTGGTGTCATGACAGCAGAAACGGGGACATACCGATGGATGGCTCCAGAGGTTGCTTTTAGATGCCACATCTCCTGTGTATTTCTAATTCATGATATTTTACCACTGAGTGCTGAAATCCATATGCTTCTCGAGCCTTGATATGCTGGCATATATATAATAGTAGTGGGTCTGTGTATGCTAATATGATACATAGGGTATATTTTTCATGTTAACTAAAATAGACCCATAAAGGCTGTATTTTTCAAGATCGCAGTTTGGACAAAAAGAAAATGATGAGGGGAACAAAAGGAAATATTAAACAAGTTTTAGTGACAATAATGAAAATATGAAATGTTCAAGTCTAGCACTAAGTCAGTCAAAGCAAGAAATTGTTTATATGATTACTTTATATGATAAGCGCAAAGTCTGACCAGTTATACTTTGACCAACCTTTAACCAAAATGATTCTATTAACAGGTCCAGTTCTAACCAATGCTTGCATGTCTGTCGTTATTTATCCCTAATGATATTTCTTTTGTGATGGAGGTTATTGAACACAAGCCATATGATCACAAAGCGGATGTTTCAGTTTTGGGGTAGTATTATGGGAGTTACTAACCGGAAAGGTATATTTTTTACTTTGAATGATTCATTGAATTGTATGTGTTATACACAGAAATTTATTTAATTTTACGTACATTTTTTGTCCATCTTCCTTACGAGTACTTGAAACTTGATGCACTTACCCATTTGGTACTGATGTTGGCACATATACAGAAGGCGCAATACGGCATCTCAATTTTAAGGTGTCTGCATCAAACACACCAATGTTGCCATTGCAAAAGGAAGCATAAACAAGTTGACTGTTGCAAGAGTATGAAGCATATGATATAGGTGCTGAAAGGTTGTCTTGAGGGAGCCACTGCAACAGAAATTCACAAAACCATCTAATAATGTTACCGTTGTTCCAAAAAGCAACAAGGTTAATATAGAGAATCCAGCCAATAAGAACCCTCTTATCAAAAAAACTGCATATTTGTCATTTTTTTTCCTTAGTTAACCTTTGTAACTTATGCATATTTAATTTTGATAATTCATAAAATGCCTTTTTTTTTTTTTTTAACTTTATATGAATATTATTTTTGTATATGCCATTTTATTTGTCAAAAGTGGGAATATTTTGTTTCTATTGTGCTGTGAAAATGGCAGTTTGGTTGATGCATTTTGCTGTCAAAACAAGATAGTTTAGTTGTTTTTTAATATGACTTTGTTTTACTTGCAATACAAGATTTTTTATTGCCACCCGCGAAACCCGCGGGTCTATAGTCTAGTCATATATATATATAAAGAAAGATTAGGTCCTAAAAATCATTGGGGAGTATTAATGACACCAATTTTGTGAGGAGTATTAATGACACCATTTTCTAAAGTGAAAAATGAAAATATAGCAATGCGAAAATCAATCCCATTGATGAGATTAATGTCAGGTGTATGTCAAGTGTCGATGTAGTTATTGAGATACAAATGCGAGTGTCCATGTAGTTATTGAATCGATTGATGCAAACCCTTTCATGTTTCCATGATGCATCAACTCCTCATTTCATCTACTCACCATTAAATGTGTCTACTCATCTACCATGTAGATTGGTTCCTATAAAGCCTCATTTCATCTACACACCACCCACAATTTCGAAACAATATTGCTACTCAACAATATTTGGACACCGACACATCGTTGCATCTAACGTTTGGTCCATCGCTACTTTCCAGGTTAGCCACACTTACTTTCGACAATGATGAAATTTCTGCAGTCGTTGAGTTTAAAACAAAAATCAGGTACTCAACATTTAGAAGCATGTACAGCTTCCAAAAAATTGAACACTAATAAATTTTAGTGATGTCGATGAGACTGAAATGAGCTTACTTGTTGTGGCTTCTGAACCCAGGCACGGAACAATTAAAGAGATCTTAGCCTTGCCCGCGACATAAGAAAATATGTATGGTCATTTCCCCCTACATGCCCATACTGTCGTTGTGTTGTGGGTTCAGACGGTTGCAGCGTTAACAAAGTCAAGCGCCAAAGCACTTTTACAAAACCCAAGAACGGAAACATGCATAACTGTAGGTCGAGTATATCTCAAACACACACACGTATAATCAGGTAAAACACGTACTACTACTTTGACTAATAAGCTACGATAAGAGATAAAGAGAATAAGCTAATAAGAGAAGAGAATAGGAGAAGAAGAATAAGAGATTTGAAAGGGAATTCAATTCATACGATTTAGGGACAAAGCTTACGCCACTTACATGAATAACCAACACTAATAATGAGTTCCCTAGCCTTCTATTTATAGGCTACAAGCTAGGGCAACTCTTACATGATTTCTTCTAGAAGGATTAATACTTAAATGGGTGGTCCATGGGCTTCTAATGGACCACACCTTAATCACTAATATAAAGCCCTATTAAGCAACATGTTATCGCTATTGATCAAGACTTGAAATATAATAAAAACGTGTTCCTAACAATCTCCCCCTAAGTCTTGATCATCAATGTTGCCCGACGTCTTCTTTGCTTCATTAGCTTCCGACGTCTTTATAATCTTTGTTTCTTTGTTCTTGTTCTAGGATGATATGATGTTGTCTCGATTTGCCAATCTCCAATGTCTTCTCGTCTTCTCCATCATGCTCATATGTCTTTGACTTGTTTTCTGCAACATGTTCTCACTTTTCAATCTTAAACTTGAGAAAGGTTGAGATGCTTGAACTTTTGACTTTACTATATCATATGTTGAACTTTTGTTGTTACTGAGTCTTTAAGAGAACATTTCTTCAAGATATGAACATGATGGAGTCTTGATGGTTGAACTCCAGCTCCTCAGCAGCAGCAGCAGCATCAGCACGAACCAACCGGTACTTACAGGCTCAGACTTGAGATTGTCAACAGTATAGTGTGAAGACTTTCTCAAGTCCTAACCCAGGCCGTTCTGAACCGGATTCCCCTGAAAGGGATAACACGGACACACCGAAGTGCACCCACGATTCAGTGAGTCGCTGGAGATCACCCCACGACTGTAGATCGTTTGGAGCAAACACTAAGCGTAACCCACAAGGAGTTACCGAAGTGACCTGCTGTCAGAGTTGTTTGATGTTGCTCTGGCAGGATTTCCATTCAATCATTGATAATCACAAATGTGACTTTTCTCATGAATGTTCTTGGCAGATTGCTAAGATCTGCGAAGGACACTTTCCTAATTTACAACTGATGCCCATGATGTAGAACACCAGAGTAATTCTAAGTGTACCTAAGAGATCTTTGATGAATCTCATGGCTCTAGACTCAATTAGTGCACATTTGTTTGGTCGTCGGAGGCGTGGAGCAGATTGCCTCCTTTTCAATATCAACACTTCTCGTAATGAGAGGTCGATAGATTATGAAGGGTTCTCCATGTGAATGAAACAAATGTCTTTTGAGAGACACTTGAGTGGCTTAGAAGGTTTAGTGCAGTGCGTCACTGGGTCCATGACGTCTTTAGTCTTCAATACCGGTGATGCTCATCAACCAGTAGATTATGAATTGAACCCGGTGTCTGCCCTAAGGTTGAACAAATGGAGGGCTATTTCTTTTCACCCTTTTCTTTGCTTTTCTTTTTCATTCTTCAACCCCTTCTTTCTCCTTTCATTCATTTTCTCCTTTTTTATATCATACCTAGGACTTTTCTAGTTCTAAACTATTGGTATTGTCCTTGGGTAGATCCCTCCGGCTCTGGCGGATCATAGGACGGTTTTCCCTAACCTTAGTCACCTTATAACTCCATGACTATCCTAATGATGCCATAAGACCAAAACCATTGAAAATCTCTCAAAGTGTTGATAATTGTAAAGACATTTTGTTGACACCTTGAGAGTTTGATGATTTTCAGAAAGACTCCTCCTTAACATGTGCGCATAAGTAATAAATTTGAAATTTGCACATGCCGGAAAGAGTTGGCACTTTTGAATTGATTGACTTACAATGAACCTGATCGTTGCGAGACACGCTTACATCACCAGTTAAACTGGCTTGAAATTATTACCCGTCCAGATCAGATTCAAAGATTATCGCTCGAAATCGGTACATTCTACTCAGACACGTCCTTTGCGAGACACGCTTACATCACCAGATAAACTGGCTTGAAATTATTACCCGTCCGGGACATGTCCTTTCGACTACAGATTTTTCCTATCATCAATTCGAGGGTCAATTCTGAATTTGAGCACAAGAGATTCCAGCAATGAGACACCATATTTTAATCATCTTTTACTTCTCCCCCTCAAAAATAGCATACTCATGATGTTTTTTGGAAAACATTTATGATTAAAATATGCTGTTTTTGAGTTTTAGGGAAGAATTTCAAGAACATTTATATTTCTTTGAACAAAGATTATATTTTCAAATACTCCCCCTTAACAAGGGAATACTTGTCCTTATGAGCATAATGTTTGAAAAACTTTAGAAAACATTATGGTTTTAATTCTGCTCATAAGTAAGAAGCTTTCGCTCCTTTTACAGGATTGAGGCACTGAAGCGTACCTCAGGGTCCTTTCTTTGGGGTCCGGGTTGTATACTGTTATGTGTGCACAAGTCGTAATGTCACTGGCCAATGGTAAGAATAATGGAAAAGAATTATGAACAATGAATTCAAATGCTCACATCATCCTCCTTTGTTGAACTTGGTGAATTCTGGATCCGTCCTTTGATATAGTCTGATAGGAAATGGAGGATGACCGCCCACATAACTCTCAAGTCTTCGAATTTGTTCCCTCCTGTACAACCTCCTTTCAATCTTCAAGATGAACTGCATCACTTGTTTGAGCTCATTATGTGTCCAACTTGTTGACTTTTTCAACTCATGATCCCGAACTCTTAGAACTAACCCATCTCTAACATTTTTCATCGTATCGTCACAGAATTTATGTATCTCGTGGAATGACATGAAATGGTTTGTGTGTGTTGCACTTCTGTAGACGAACCCGAAGACTGGGTATTTCTTCATGGTATATTGAGCATCACGGTTATTTTCCAAGAACATTATGGGCTCAACGAGATTCAACTTCTGCTGATAACTTTCCACTCCTAACTGAAGATCTTCTACTCGTTCTTTGATAATCGTTCTTCTGATGAAGTGGCAGATGGCTGCACTAAAAGCATACTGAAGATCGGTAGTGAGATGTTGCAGTCTTCCTTGTATTTTGATGAGGTATAAGTCTTCAATATCATTGAGACTCAAGTCAGGAAAATCTGCTTCTGAGAACGAGTAGATCTGGTTGTCATGTCGTCTGACGGTGATCGCAGATAGGAATGTGTAATCATACTTCTTCGATCCTGAAACACTAATCACTGCCGTGATCCTGAGGTCACTGTAGACTTGTTCTCGAGACTTTTGGCTGAGTTTATACTTGTACCAAGTCTTCCTTTTATCATACCAGTGATGGATTCCTAATTCAGCATCACGATCATAGATTACTTGCTGTTTGAGGAAGATCTTCTGGTGAATTGCAGCTTCCTCAATGGCAGGATTTTGGTAACTTGCTGCAGGAGTAAAGGTAATTGAAGTTGCATACTTCGTTTTGCTTGATGCTCCATGCATGAGTAGTTCAAGATCTTTGTTGAAAAAGAACTGGAAGGGGATTTCTGAAGTTCCATGTGGTTTTCTGATCACGGGTAGTGGCTTAGTCCAGTCTGTGATGTATGAACGGTTTTTGTTGTCACGGCCACCCACCCTGAGTATGTCTGGATTCGTCCAGTCAAACTCACTTGACATTGCATGAGCAATGTTTTCAAGGTGATACTCCAGCTCAGCCGCATTTGCAGATTTGTCTTTAAGAAGATTGAAGGCATCATTTTTGATCCTACGAAGTTCTCTCTTTGTCATTTTCTTCACATTCAGAGTATGTTTGATTTTGTGAGTAAATTCAAACGTACTGTCTTCAACTTTAGAAGCTTCGTCGTCTTGGATCTGAGCACTGGCAAGTTGATCAAACCATTCATTGCCGTTTACATCTTCATCATCATCAAGCCATGTGACAACAGCTGGTTTTTGAGAAGATTTCTTGCTGCTAGATGGCTTTGATTTGGAAGGTTGAGACTTTGGTGGAGATGGTGGTGGTGATTGTGGTTGATCTTCTTGTGTTTGAAATTCCACATTTTCTTCAGGAATATGCTCAAAATGATGTTCAGTTGCTGTAGGACCAGATTCCGGATTTGGTTGAGGTGGAGAAGAAGTTGTGGTTCCTGTAGGCTCAGCAATGTGAATTCCAGATCTGCTACCATTCTTTTGTTTCTTAGTAGTAGGGTCTGGATCTTGTTCATCATCATTATCATCACGTTTCCTCTTGCCCTTATCTGCTGAAGCCTTGCAAGATTCCATATTTTCTCGAATAGCATTCAAGATGGACAGTCCAGTGTAATTGAGAGAAGATTTTGCAAGCAACTTGGTGTGGAGAGCATCTTGAAGATCTTTAACAGAATATTCCAGAAGATGTTGTTGCTGAATCTTCAAAATTTTGATCTTTTCTTCAAATGTAGTATCAACATACTCTTCAATGATTTTCTGAAGATCAGGAATGTACTTCTTGATGTAATGCTTTGTATTTGATTTCATTTTAGCATCAACATCAGATTCTAGAAACTCATCCATCTTTAGCTTGGTTTGCTGCATCTCTTCCACTTGTTGAGACAAGTTCTTGACTAAGTTTTCCATCTCAGCCATTTTTACATTTGTTTGTTTGTCCTTCTTGACTTGTGCACGCTTCACTGCTTCCTTAAGTTTTCTTGCAGCAGGAGATACAACTTCCACTTTTGTAACTTGGGCAATTCTTTTCACATGCTTACCTTTCAAGGCCTGTTTGATACGATCAGAAACTGTTACTTTTTCTTTCGGTGATGGTGATTTCTTCGGTGATGGAGTAAGTGAGGGAATTGGTTCATCAGATTTAGTTGTTGAGTCCTTAGGAGATGAAGGTGGAGGTGTAGGATTCTCGGGAGGTGACCCAGGAGGTGTTTTAGGTTATGAAACAGGTGAGGGTTGAACTGGTGGTGATTCCTGTTGAGGGTTACTGACAACCATAACAAGTTCAGTTGGAGGAACTGATGGAGAACGGATGTAGCTATCGGCTTCCAAGTCAGCTTGAGCATCTTCCTTACGTTTCCTCTCTAATTCCTCTTGTCTTGCCATTGCTTCCTCAAGTTCCTTAGCAGCTTCAGTTGTCTTATTGCCAAGAATTTCCTTTTCATCTTCAGGATTCCAGTCCATATTTTCCTGATGGAGTTGTTCCCCCCCCCTTGATCATCATCAAACATGGAGTCTGAGATTTCATTGTCAGTTAATACTATATTGCTCTCCTGATCATTCTCCTTCTCACCCTGAGCTTGTGCTTCCAAGTCGGGTTGATTAACCGAACTTGGTTGCTGAGGAATGACAGATTCAGCCTTATCGGGTTGAATAAACGTATCAGGCTGAATCTTGGATGTAGCAACTCCAGATCCTCCGGGTTGATTAACCGGATTAGTGTGGATCGAAGCTGCTTCTTGACCGGTGCCTGATCCTCCTGCTCCTTGTTTCATTTCATACTCTCTTTGTTGCTCAACAGCCAATCTAGCCCTTCTTTCTTCATCCTCCTTAGTTGACCTTAAACTCATCTTTTGTGCATTTTCAAAGTTGATCTGATTTTGAAGTTCAGCTTCTTCAACAGTCATAACAATAGGAGTCTCCTCTTCTAATTCAGATGATTCAGAGTCAGTATCTTCATCAACAATCCCAGATGGTTCAGATTTTGGTTGGGGTTTACTAGGTACTGTTCTCTTTAGAGATCTTGGATGCTGTTTCTTTGGAAGTGAGGTACTTGATGCACTGCCAGTCTTAGACCTGCTTCGAGAACGGGTCTTCGTAGATCCTGACCCTTCAACCAAGTTAGAAAGTCCCACTCGACGTTCATGGAATGCCTTATCATATGCAAGATATGCTAGAGTTTCTTTTATTTTATCAGTCATTAGAAACTCTGGCAGTCTTGTCCCTTGTTTGTGCGTGCTCCCTTTGGGAAAGTAGACTTTGCGGAAAGTTCTATCCATCATGTATGGATGAACCTCTCGATCGGTAGGTCGTCGATCAATGTCCTTATGTAAGTCAAGCAGATAACTTATGAGAACTTTGGTGTATCGGACAAAAGGGATTTGTTTGAAGGCTTTTCGCATCTGAAATAGTATATCTTCCCAGATAAGAGCTACAAAGTCAATATTTTCCTGGTTCACGAACCCCCAGAAGACTTGAAGATGACTTAGTCTTGGGTGCTCAAAACCACCATCTCTACCGGATATTGAACGGGTTATAATGTAGAAGATAGTTCTCCAGGGCTGAGGTATGTATTTAGCGTTGAGTTGACTTTGGAGATCTTGGTTAATGGTGTTTCTGGTTGAACATCATACCCAATGTCTACAAGGAATTGCATGATTTCAGATTCTGAAGGTGTCGGGTAGAATTGGTTGGAAGTTTCAGGTGCATCTGGAAGGTCTAAGGCTTTGCGGAGATGATAAGGTGTGACTCTGATCCTTTTACGATCCAGCTGGATTGTGAAGTACTTATCATCACTGCTTAGTGTGAAAGTATCCCAGAATTGATGTATGTACAGTTCTGGAATGGTGTCAGAGCTGTCAAGAAGGTTTCTGCACTTATGAGCTTTAAGAATCTCCACAGCAATCTGGCAGCTTGGGTCAGAACACTTTATCTTATCAAGCTCCACTCGTGCATTATTTTTCCCAATTTCCAAAGAATACCCATGTGGAAAAACTTCTTCTTTAGTGAGTGATGGGAGAGGTTGTTGTTGTGGTGCAGCCATTGATGTTATCTGAAGCAACAATCAAGTACAAATATGCAATATACATGATTGTTAGCATTTATTAAAACTAGATACAACACATGGCATCCATTTGCATTTATGATTGATTGTTACATGCTTGATCAAAGAATTTATCAAGATATTACCAAATTCTATAAAATTTGATTCATTTTGATAAGTATAAAAGATATACCTAAGGAAAGATATCAAATTCTATAAAATATCTCAATTGCGATAATTATGGTAATTGCGATAATTATGCAATTGCGATAATTAGGCAATAACGATAATTAGGCAATAACGATAATTATGCAATAGCGATAATTATGCAATAGCGATAATTAGGCAATAGCGATAATTATGCAATAGCGATAATTATGCACTTGCGATAATTATGCAAATAGCGATAATTAGGCAATAGCGATAATTATCCAATTGCGATAATTTTGTCAATTTCGATAAACTCTCATACAAGATTTTTGATAACTTTGAAAATGAACAGCCACGTAGATTTTTATCGAAATTCATTATAACTTAGATTTTATAACCACAGATTATTTTAAACAGTTATTACGACCATTCTAAACAATCTGACCAAGTTATAACATCATTCATCCACAAAATCTCAATGATCAAGCTGCTAGTGTACGATGTTCTTCATAAACCCTTAAACTCAATTAATCCACTTAATGTGTTTCTGGGTACAATCTAAGCATGCAATCATTCAATTAAACACATAACAACAACATCCCAACATACAAATTATACTATAATACTCATATACGGATTTCCCCAAATGTGTCGCTTAAACACTAAAACTTAATTCTAACGATTTGAAGTTTCTGGGAGTGATTAAGCATACAATCTAGGTTTATTATCTATATCTAAGCATTATCGTACAATTTTTCTCAACTAAAACACAAACATTCGAAGATCCCCAATTTTACGCAAACCCTAAAACAAAAAATCCTCAATTGCGATAATTTTAGCCGTTGGATCATGAGAAGATTTAAAACAATTTGTTATCTTGACATGTTAAGCACAAAATTA